>OZ018393.1:71157708-71489154 GCA_963969525.1 Ontholestes murinus | reverse complement strand
AATGTACCCTAACTAACAAGAAACAGGGTGTGGTTTTAAGAAGACGGAGCACCTGCCCAATTTTCACAAGACGTGAGGGCATTTCATTTTTCCCAACCAGTGGATTGGTAGGAATGGGCCCACCAAATGACCTGCTAGATCTAAGGATCTAACAAAACCTGAAATTGTTTATAAGGAATCACCAATAGCACTGAATATCATATGCTTGACATCGATTTTTTTTCAGAATGCTTTGTACTGACCTCTCGCTTATGCCAGTTCCTTCACCAATGTCTTTTTGGTTCCTCGTTGATGATAGGCTTTCTTCTTTTGTTTTTTGTAATTCACACCTCCCATTTACATGTCAAACTAATTGTTTAATTGACAGATGCATTTTTTCAGTCATGGCTATCTATTCAAAAACAAATTCGCATTCAAGGACCGTTTGAAATATAAATTCTTTTATATCTTGAAAATTATCACTTTTAGGTATAGGGTATGCTTAACATTTTTTGTAGAAAATTAGATGTAGAATAATATAAAATTTAAAAAAATATATGATTCCATTTAAAAAAAAAGAGTTACGACAATTTGAAATTTTAGAAAATGGCGTGTCTGATACAAAGGCAGGGTTCCTCAAAAGTGAAAATTTTTAACACTGGTACATAAACAGTACTTATGACCAACCATAGGAAAAAGAAAATTTCTTAAATTTTAAATACAACATCAGAATAATTTTTTTTGTGAACCTCCGCTTTTTACATTTTTTTCAGAAAAACGTCAATAACTCGGAAATGCCATATCGAAATTAAAAACCAAAAAAAGGTTTAAGTTATAAAATACTATCCAAATTATAAAATGAAAAAATATACAGGGTGTTCCATTTAAAAAAATGTTTGCTTTTGTTATAACGCAAAATTGGGACACCCTGTATATTTTAAAATAATTTTACGGCATAGAGATTTTTAATTCAATAAATTTTTATATGAAACATTTTTTTCTATCTCTTACGAGAAAGGCGCTAGGAAAGCTTGACGCACTGTTGCAGGACCCTGTATACAAGGCATTTCAATTCATTCAATGACAAAGTTATCCAACGGTCAATAAAGATTGTTTAAGCTCGGCCAACGAGTCATTCAACAATCATTAAAGTTCTTCTTAAAGTTATTCAAGGAATTCAAGTTAATTTAAACTCTTTAAGATTAATTAAACTCATAAGAATGACTCAACGACCGTTCAAGTTTTTCATAAATTATTATACATCATTATATGTCATCTAATGGTAATTCTAGGTCATTCAATGTCATTTGATGGTAATTCTAGGTCATTCAGGGACATCTAATGGTAATTCTAGGTCATCCCAGGTTAGTTAATAGTAACTCTATATCATCCAAGGTCATTAGTCGCCAAATAATAATTTATATTTATTCGAAAGTTACTAAAGATAATTTAAGCTCAACTAATGTAGAATTAAATTCCTAGAACGCTTATCAAATTAGGTTAGAGTCATCCAAAAATCATTTAAACTCATCCAATTCTCGTTTAAAGTCTTCCAACAGATGTTCAAAAAATTTGAGTATATTTTAAACCCTTCAACAAACTTTCAAGGTTTTTAAGGGTTCATTCAAGGTCATATAATGGTAATCATAAGATATCCTAAATCATTTAAGTCATCAAACAATAATTTGTAGTTATCCAACAGTAAGTAAAGATAATTTAAGCTCAACCAACGTTGAAGTAAGGTCCTTAAATGCTCATCAAATTATAGATGTTGCTTAAAGCATTCAAGATTAATTAAGATGATAAAAACGACTCAACAAACGTTCAAGTTTTTCATAAATTTTTATACATCATGCAAAGTCATCTAATGGTAATTCTAGGTCATTCAAGGTCATCTATTGGTAATTCTAGATCAACGGTGGTCATCTAATGGTAAATCTAAGTCATCCCAGGCTATTTAAGTCATCAAACGATAATTTGTAGAGTTTTAACGAACATTCAAGATTATGTGATTACAAGTTTATTTTATATGTAGGGTGAGTGGGGGGTGGCGTCTATCCCACCCTCCAATCAGTAAAACATTCTCAACTATTCAACTAAAACAAATTTTTAGAACAAAACATTTCTTACATTGTTAAAATCTCAATTCGTATTTTTATTAAATAGAAGTAAATAAAATAACCAATCAAATTTCATTTCAGTTTTGTTTATTAAATATTAATTCTCACAATAAAATAGTTGAGCGTGTTCTACTGATTGGAGGGTAGGATAGTGGACACCCACCCACCCCACAATTTACAAAAAACATTAATTAGAAAAATTGTTTTGGTATTGAAGACATTAATATAAAAACAGTGTTTGTGATTAGAAGTTTTTTGTGTATGTAGGGTGGGTGGGTGTCACCTATTCCACCCTCCAATCAGTAGAACATTCTCAACTTATATTAATATATCAATATCAATATCAAATAATCCTTTTTTTGTCTTTTTTGTTGAATTTGGTTCTGGTTTATCACGTGGTGAAACTTTTTTAATAGTAAGGGTTGTTTATAGAAAGGCACTTGGTTGGTTTCACAATTTTTTTTTTTAATAATCCGTCATTTGTCAACTACCCTCTGTAATTTCTTATCAATGAACTAATTTTAAACTGACATCTGTCAATCGTTATCAGTCACCTGTCTTCTATGATCTTTTATATATAATCTCTCATCATCATCAATTTGTTAATTGCCTTACGTCAATTATCTTGTGTTATCTCTCACCTATTTTCCTTTTTTTCAATTACGTCAGCTGTCACTTATTAATTGTCTCCTTTGTCTTTTCTGCTCTTAATTTTATTTTAAGTGTCAACTTTCTGTCAAATATATTCCGAATTCTGGAATCAGCCTTTTATTTTTTTTATCATATGTGCTGTCTGACAATTTTAGTTGTCTTTTGTCAAATTTCTTTACCTAATATATGCTGTCTTTTGTCAACTCTTATATTATCAGTTGTCAATTTTTTTCTGTTATTTCTTTCTGGGTTATCATCTGATTACTGATTTTTGTCAATTGTCTTCAATTTTTTGTTAACTCTCTTCTATTTTTCTATCATCTCATAAATCGTTTGTCATCTGTCAACTTTCTTCTGCCCTTTATTTACCGCCATCTGTCATGTTTAGAGAACTTTCTTCTATTATATTTTATATATAATCTCTCATCTGTCAAATTGCCTTTTATCAATTATCTTAAGTTATCTGTTACGTATCTTCCATTTGTCAATTATATGTCATCTGTCAATTATCAATTGTCATCTTTGACTTTTCTGCGTTGTATTTTATGTGCGTCAACTTTAATCTGCAATTTCTTATTAGTTAACAGATTTTTAACTGGCATCTATCAATTATTATCGTTGATAAATTGTCATCTGTAATTTTTTAATCGCCTTCAGTCAATTATCTTCAGATACCTTCCATTTATCAATTATATGTAATCTATCGATTGACTTTTTTTTTACCTTTATGTTTTTTTTTAAATTTTATTTTATAAAGTATCAACTTTCATCTGTCATTTCTTGCTAAGAGATTATTAACCATCCTGTAACCTGTATTCCGAATCCTGGAATCTGCCTTCTATTTTCTTCTATAATCTGCTGTCTGTAATTTTTGAATGATTTTGTCTCTGCTTCTTGTCCTTTATCTTCTTTCGATTCTTCTCTATTTTTTCGTTTATATATAATCAAATGTTAATAATATTTGTTATGCTCTAACAGATTACAGATGGAAACATTATTATTGAAGAAAATTTTACATTAAGGCAACATTTCAACGAAACAATTGAAAAATAGAACTACAAATTATCGTTTGATGACTTAAATGGCCAAAGTTGACTTAGATTTACCATTAGATGACCTCCGTTGATCTATAATTACCAATAGATGACCTAGAATTACCATTAGATGACCTTGAATAACCTAGAATTACCATTAGATGACCTTGCATGATGTATAATAATTTATGAAAAACTTGAACTGTAGTTGAGTCGTTCTTATCATCTTAATTAATCTTGAATGTTCGTTTAATCACTAAACTATTTTTTTAAGCACAAACTAATCGCTTGAAGCATCAACTATAATTCGATGAACCTTACTTCAACGTTGTTTGAGCTAAAATTATCTTTTCTGGCTATTGAACAACTATAAAATATTGTTTGATGACTTAAATGACCTTGGATGTCATATAATTACCATTAGATGACTTTGAATGACTTCTTAAATACTTTGAAAGTTCGTTGGAGGATTTCAAATAAACTCATTTTTTTAACAACTGTTGGAAGACCTTAAACGAGAATTTAATGACTCTAGATGATTTTTGGACGATTCTCAACTAATTTTATGAGCGTCCAAGAACATAATTTGACATTGGTTGAGCTTAAATTATCTATACTGACTTTCGAATAACTATAAACTATTATTTGATGACTTAAATGACTTAGGATGTCCTATGATTACCATTATATGAACCCTAAAAATCTTGAAAGTTTGTTGAAGGATTTAAAATATACTCAAATTTTTTGAACATCTGTTGGAAGACTTTAAACGAAAATTGGATGACAGTGTTTGTGATTAGAAGTTCTTTGTATATGTAGGGTGGGTTGGTGGCACCTATCCCACCCTACAATCAGTAAAACATTCTCAACTATTCTACTAAGACTAAGTTTATTTACAAAAAAACTCCTTACATTTTTGAAAACCTGAATTCGCATTTTTATTTAATAGAAATAAATAAAATAATCAATCAAATTTCATTTCTATTTTGTTTATTAAATAATAATTCTCACAATAAAATAGTTGCGCGTATTTTACTGATTGGAGGGTGGGATAGTGACCACCCACCCACCCTCCATATACGAAAAAACTTTAATTACACAAATTGTTTATGTTTTGAGGACATTAATATAAAAACAGTGTTTGTGATTAAAAGTTTTTTCTATATGTAGGGTGGGTGAGTGGCACCTATCCCACCCTCCAATCAGTAAAACATTCTCAACTATTCTACTAAAACTAATTTTAGTAACAAAAACTCCTTACATTTTAAAAACCTGAATTCGCATTTTTATTTAATAGAAATAAATAAAATAATCAATCAAATTTCATTTCAATTTTGTTTATTAAATAATAATTCTCACAATAAAATAGTTGCGCGTGTTTTACTGTTTGGAGGGTAGGACAGAGGCCACCCACCCACCCTACATATACAAAAAAACCTTTTAAAAAATCGTTTTGGTGTTTAAGACATTAAAATAAAAACAGTATTGTGATTAGAAATTTATTTTATGTGTAGGGTGGGTGGGTGGCACCTACCCACCCTCAATTAGAGGCCACCCACCCACCCTACATATACAAAAAACTTCAATTACAAAAATCGTTTTTGTTTTGAGAGCATCAATAAAGAAAACAGTGTTTGTGATTAAAGTTTATTTTATATGTAGGGTGGGTGGGTGGCACCTATCCCACCCTCCCGCAGTAAAACATTCTCAATTATTCTGCTAAAACTTATTTTAGTAGGAAAAAACTCATTACATTTTTGAAAAACCTGAATTCGAATTTCTAATAATTAGAAGTAAATATAATAATCAACAAACTTTCATTTCTATTTTGTTTATTAAATAATAATTATCACAATAAAATAGTTGCGCATGTTTTACTGATTGGAGGGTAGGATAGTGGTCACCCACCCACCCTGCATATACAAAAAAGCCTTTTAAAAAATCGTTTTGGTGTTTAAGACATTAAAATAAAAACAGTGTTGTGATTAGAAATTTATTTTATGTGTAGGGTGGGTGGGTGGCACCTACCCACCCTCAATTAGTAAAACATTTTCAACTATTCAATTAAAACGAATTTTAGTAACAAAACTACTTAAATTTTAAAATTCTGAATTCGTATTTTTATCAAAAATAAATAAATTAAATAATCAAATTTCATTTCAATTTTGTTTAATGAATAATAATTCTCACAATAAAATAGTTGGACGTGTTTTACTGATTGTAGGGTGGGATAGAGGCCACTCATCCACCCTACAAAAACAGAAAACTTTAATTACCAAAATTGTTTTGGTGTTGAAGACATTAATATAAAAACAGTGTTTGTAATTAGAAGTTTTTTGTATATATAGGGTGGGTGGGTGGCACCTATCCTACCCTCTAATCAGTAAAATATTCTCGACTAAAACTGATTTTAGTAACAAAAAACTCCTTACATTTTAAAAACCTGAATTCGCATTTTTATTTAACAGAAGTAACTAAATAATCAATCAAATTTCATTTGAATTTTGTTTATTAAATAATAATTGTCACAATAAAATAGTTGAGCGTATTTTAGTGATTGGAAGGTCGGATAGAGGCCACCCACCCACCCTACATATACAATAAACTTAATTACAAAAATCGTTTTGGTGTTGAAGACATTAATATAAAACCAGTATTTGTAATTAGAATTTTTTGTATATGTAGGGTGGGTGGGTGGCACTTATCCCACCTTCCAATTAGCAGAATATTTTCAACTATTCTACTAAAATTAAGTTTAGTAACAAAAAACTTCTTACATTTTTTAAACCTAAATTCGTATTTTTATTTAATAGAAGTACATTAAATATTCAATCAAATTTCATTTCAATTTTGTTTATTAAATAATAATTCTCACAATAAAATAGATGGGCGAGTTTTACTGATTGGAGGGTGGGATAGTGGCCACCCACCCACCCTACATATACAAAAAAACTTAATTACAAAAATTGTTTTGGTGTTGAAAATATTAATATAAAAACAGTGTTTGTGATTAGAAGTTTATTTTATATGTAGGGTGGGTGGGTGGCACTTAACCCACCCTACAATCAGTAAAACATTCTCAACTATTCTACGAAAACTAAGTTTATTTACAAAAAAGCTCCTTACATTTTTGAAAACCTGAATTCATATTTTAATTACATAGAAGTACATTAAATATTCAATCAAATTTTGTTTTAATTTTGTTTATTAAATTATAATTTTCACAATAAAATGGTTAGGCGGGTTTTACTGATTTGAAGGTGGGATAGTGACCACCCACCCACCCTCCATATACTAAAAACCATAATTACAAAAAACGTTTTTGTGTTGAGCACATTAAAATAAAAACAGTGTTTGTGATTAGAAATTTATTTTATGTGTAGGGTGGGTGGGTGGCACCTATCCCACCTTCCAAACAGTAAAACATTTTTAACTATTCTACTAAAATTAATTGTAACAAAAAACTCCTTACATTTTAAAAACCTGAATTCACATTTTTATTTAATAGAAGTAAATTAAATAATCAATCAAAATTCATTTCAATTTTGTTTAATGAATAATAATTCTTACAATAAAATAGTTGCGCATGTTTTACTGATTGGAGGGTCGGATAGTGGCCACCCACCCACCCTACATATACAAAGAAAATTAATTTCAAAAACCGTTGTGGTGTTGAGGGCATTAATATATAAAACAGTGTTTGTGATTAGAAATGTATTTTATATGTAGGGTGGGTGGGTGGCACCTATCCCACCCTCCAATCAGTAAAACATTCTTAACTATTCTACTAAAACTAATTTTAGTAACAAAAAACTCCTTACATTTTAAAAACCTGAATTCGTATTATTATTAAATAGAAATAAACAAAATATTCAATCAAATTTTCATTTGAATTTTGTTTATTATATAATAATTCTCACAATAAAATAGTTGGGCGTGTTCTACTGATTGGAGGGTGGGATAGTGGCCACCCACCCACCCTACATATACAAAAAGCTTCAATTACAAAAATCGTTTTTGTGTTGAGAGCATCAATATAAAAAAACAGTGTTTGTGATTAAAGTTTATTTTATATGTAGGGTGGGTGGGTGTCACCTATCCCACCATCCATTTAGCAAAACTTTCTCAACTTTTCAAATAAAACTATTTTTAAGAACAAAAAACTCCTTACATTTTTAAAAACGTGAATTCATATTTTTATTAAATAGAAGTAAATAAAATAATTAACAAACTTTCATTTCAATTTTGTTTTCTAAATAATCCTTCTTACAATAACATAGTTGAGCGTGTTTTAGTAATTGGATGGTGGAATAGTGGCCACCCACCCACCCTACATATACAAAAAAACTTTTTACAAAAATCGTTTTGGTGTTTAAGACATTAAAATAAAAACAGTGTTGTGATTAGAAATTTATTTTATGTGTAGGGTGGGTGGGTGGCACCTACCCACCCTCAATTAGTAAAACATTTTCAACTATTCAATTAAAACGAATTTTAGTAACAAAACTACTTAAATTTTAAATTCTGAATTCGTATTTTTATCAAAAATAAATAAATTAAATAATCAAATTTCATTTCAATTTTGTTTAATGAATAATAATTCTTACAATAAAATAGTTGAACGGGTTCTACTGATTGAAGAGTGGGATAGTGGCCATCCACCCACCCTACATATACAAAAACCTTAATTACAAAAATTGTTTTGGTGTTGAGGTCATTAATATAAAAATAGTGTTTGTGATTAAAGTTTATTTTATATGTAGGGTGGGTGGGTGGTGCGTATCTCACCTTCCAATTATTAAAACATTCTCAACTATTCTATTAAAACTAATTTTAGTAACAAAAAACTCCTTACATTTTAAAAACCTGATACAAAATTTTTATTTATTAAATAGAAGTCAATCAAATTTCATTTGAATTTTGTTTAATGAATAATAATTCTCACAATAAAATAGTTGGGCGTGTTTTACTGATTAGAGGGTGGGATAGAGGCCTTCCACCCACCCTACATATACAAAAACCTTAATTACAAAAATCGTTTTGGTGTTGAAGATATTAATATAAAAACAGTATTTGTAATTAGAATTTTTTTTGTATATGTAGGGTGGATGGGTGGCACCTATCCCACCTTCCAATTAGCAAAACATTTTCAACTATTCTACTAAAATTAAGTTTAGTAACGAAAAACTTCTTATATTTTTTAAACCTCAATTCGTGTTTTTATTCAATAGAAGTACATTAAATATTCAATCAAAATTCATTTTAATTTTGTTTATTAAATAATAATTCTCACAATAAAATAGATGAGCGTGTTTTACGGATTGGAGGGTGGGATAGTGGCCACCCACCCACCCTACATATACAAAAAACTTCAATTACAAAAATCGTTTTTGTGTTGAGAGCATCAATATAAAAAAACAGTGTTTGTGATTAAAGTTTATTTTATATGTAGGGTGGGTGGGTGTCACCTATCCCACCATCCAATTAGCAAAACTTTCTCAACTTTTCAAATAAAACTATTTTTAAGAACAAAAAAACTCTTTACATTTTTAAAAACGTGAATTCATATTTTTATTAAATAGAAGTAAATAAAATAATCAAGAAACTTTAATTTCTATTTTGTTTATTAAATAATAATTCTCACAATAAAATAGTTGCGCGTGTTTTACTGATTGGAGGGTAAGATAGTGGCCACCCACCCACCCTACATATACAAAGAAAATTAATTTCAAAAACCGTTGTGGTGTTGAGGGCATTAATATATAAAACAGTGTTTGTGATTAGAAATGTATTTTATATGTAGGGTGGGTGGGTGGCACCTATCCCACCCTCCAATCAGTAAAACATTCTTAACTATTCTACTAAAACTAATTTTAGTAACAAAAAACTCGTTACATTTTAAAAACCTGAATTCGTATTATTATTAAATAGAAATAAACAAAATATTCAATCAAATTTTCATTTGAATTTTGTATATTAAATAATAATTCTCACAATAAAATAGTTGAGCGTGTTTTACTGATTGAAGGGTGGGATAGTGGCCACCCACCCACCCTACATATACAAAAAAACTTTTTACAAAAATCGTTTTGGTGTTTAAGACATTAAAATAAAAACAGTGTTGTGATTAGAAATTTATTTTATGTGTAGGGTGGGTGGGTGCCACCTACCCACCCTCAATTAGTAAAACATTTTCAACTAATCAATTAAAACGAATTTTAGTAACAAAACTACTTAAATTTTAAAATTCTGAATTCGTATTTTTATCAAAAATAAATAAATTAAATAATCAAATTTCATTTCAATTTTGTTTAATGAATAATAATTCTCACAATAAAATAGTTGGACGTGTTTTACTGATTGTAGGGTGGGATAGAGGCCACCCATCCACCCTACAAAAACAAAAAACTTTAATTACCAAAATTGTTTTGGTGTTGAAGACATTAATATAAAAACAGTGTTTGTAATTAGAAGTTTTTTGTATATGTAGGGTGGGTGGGTGGCACCTATCCCACCCTCAATTAGTAAAACATTCTCAACCATTCAATTAAAACTAATTTTTGTAACAAAAAACTCCTTACATTTTAAAAACCTGAATTCGTATTTTTATTTATTAAATAGAATTTGAATTTTGTTTAATGAATAATAATTCTCACAATAAAATAGTTGCGCGTGTTTTACTGATTGGAGGGTGGGATAGTGGCCACCCACCCACCTTACATGTACAAAAAACATTAATTACAAAAATCGTTCGGGTGTTGATTTAAATTTTATTTTTAATTTTAATTATTTTAATTTAAAAACAGTGTTTGTGATTAGAAATTTGTTTTATATGTAGGGTGGGTGGGTGGCACCTATTCCACCCTCAATTAGTAAAACATTCTCAACTATTCTACTAAAACTAATTTTTATAACAAAAAACTCCTTACATTTTAGAAACCTGAATTCACATTTTTATTTAATAGAAGTAAATTAAATAATCAATCAAAATTCATTTCAATTTTGTTTAATGAATAATAATTCTCACAATAAAATAGTTGGACGTGTTTTACTGATTGTAGGGTGGGATAGAGGCCACCCATCCACCCTACAAAAACAAAAAACTTTAATTACCAAAATTGTTTTGGTGTTGAAGACATTAATATAAAAACAGTGTTTGTAATTAGAAGTTTTTTGTATATGTAGGGTGGGTGGGTGGCACCTATCCCACCCTTCAATCAGTAAAACATTCTCAACTATTCTACTAAAACTAATTTTAGTAACAAAAAACTCCTTACATTTTAAAAACCTGAATTCGTATTATTATTAAATAGAAATAAACAAAATATTCAATCAAATTTTCATTTGAATTTGTTTATTGAATAATCATTCTTACAATAAAATAGTTGAGCGTGTTTTAGTGATTGGATGGTGAGATAGTGGCCACCCACCCACCCTACATATACAAAAACCTTAATTACAAAAATCGTTTTGGTGTTGAAGACATTAATATAAAAAAAGTGTTTGTGATTAGAAGTTCTTTGTATATGTAGGGTGGGTGGGTGGCACCTATCCTACCCTCGAATCAGTAAAACATTCTCAACTATTCTACTAAAACTAATTTTTATAACAAAAAACTCCTTACATTTCAAAAACCTGAAGTCGAATTATTATTAAATAGAAGTAAATAAAATAATCAATCAAATTTCATTTCAATTTTGTTTAATGAATAATAATTCTCACAATAAAATAGTTGGGCGTGTTTTACTGATTGGAGGGTGGGATAGTGGCCACCCACCCACCCTACATATACAAAAAAACTTTTTACAAAAATCGTTTTGGTGTTTAAGACCTTAAAATAAAAACAGTGTTTGTAATTAGAAGTTTTTTGTATATGTAGGGTTGGTGGGTGGAACCTATCCTATCCTCTAATTAGTAAAACATTCTCAACTGTTCAACTAAAACTAATTTTAGTAACAAAAACTTACATTTTAAAAACCTGAATTTGCATTTTTTTTAATAGAAATAAACAAAATATTCATCAAATTTTCATTTAAATTTTGTTTATGAAATAATAATTCGTACAAAAAATAGTTGAGCGTGTTTTACGAATTGGAGGGTGGGATAGAGGCCACCCACCCACCCTACATATACAAAAACCTTAATTACAAAAATCGTTTTGGTGTTGAAGACATTAATATAAAAAAAGTGTTTGTGATTAGAAATGTATTTTATATGTAGGGTGGGTGGGTGGCACCTATCCCACCCTCCAATCAGTAAAACATTCTTAACTATTCTACTAAAACTAATTTTAGTAACAAAAAACTCCTTACATTTTAAAAACCTGAATTCGTATTATTATTAAATAGAAATAAATAAAATATTCAATCAAATTTTCATTTGAATTTTGTTTATTAAATAATAATTCTCACAATAAAATATTTGCGCGTGTTTTACTGATCCCTCCAATCAGTAAAACATTCTCAACTGTCTATTGAAAACCTGAATACACATTTTATTAAATAGAAAGTAAACAATAAACTTTCATCAGAGTTTTATTAAATATATAATTATTTAGGAGAGGTTTTCGTTATTTAAATAAAGTTACAAGCATACCCCTCATTCATTAATAGAGGCAGAACGAGGAGACCGATACAATATTTCTATTTTACTTTCTGTTTTTAACTAGTTCACTTTCTTTTGGGACGCCCTAGAATTTTAAAGTGATGTTAAATAATTTAAAACGCAGCGGATAAATTGTTAAAAAAAGGGTTATAATTACAATTAAACTGATAAACTGGCATAGGGCGGGGGGGGCGAAAAGTTGTAATTAATTTTTAAGTGACGTCGATAACGAGGGCCCTATTGAAGTTTTTAATTTAAAAAAAATACCAGCGACCTCTTCAGCAATACGAAACGTGTTTAAAAATTGATTTCTCCCCTTTAACGTCACTTAAAAATTGAATTTTGAGTATATATTTAACCAAAATTTAAGATAATTAGTGAATGTAAAGGCAACATTTCCGAATATCCGACAACTTCGCCAACTTCAGCCCTCCTCCATGAAGTTTACTAGTTAACCGTCCGGCTGAATTATTACCGCGATAAAAAGTTTTTAATAAAACGGCGCACGAAACTAATTTCCAGTAATTTTTAAAATCCATTAACATTCGTCACACGTCAACTAGTTGAATTGAAATGAATTCAATTCCAAAACATAAAAATTCATTCCTTTAATTAGTGTTTAATAAAATAGTTAATAAGTACTTGAATTGATCAGCATTTATCTGCCTGATGAAGCCAAAAATGTTGCAGTGTTTAACAATAAATGTGCAACCCTCCCAATCGTGTTGTTTTATTTCGATTAGTTAAGTATTTTATTAAGTGATATGGAGTAACAGCCTCATCAATTAGAGCGTAAACTGAACAACATTCAACTGAAGATCCTCGTTCCGTTGTTATCCTTTCGCAACTTTAATTGAATTACGAAACTGGCTCTAACACTTTCTAGGTTTTTTTTTTTATAATTAGCCTACGGCCGAAAGTTGAAGAAGACTACTCTTCAGTGCGATAGAAGTGGGTTTCTGGGTATCATATCTCGCGTAGTAATAATATTGCGCCCGTTCCCTCGTTCTCTCTCGCCTTTCTTAATTAACTACTAGTACAGTCGGGTAGGTGGAGTTTTCTCATTTCACTGCAATTACACGCAAATTGCTTTCGTTTGTCTGCCCCAGGAATACGAACACCGAATACGAATGCGAATACACCGTGAATTATTTCGAACACTAGTTACACATAAACAACAAAGCTAACAATTTTTATAGTTAATTAATAGTTATTTAAGGTACAAGTGTAAAAAGTGATGCTTTATTGCACGAACTGGCGTTTAAAAACACGAGCGAGGAACGAGCGAGTTTTTTAAAGCCAGGAGTGCAATAAAGAAACTTTTTACACGTGTGCCTGAAAAATTTTATCTTTGATCGTAAAGGATTTCAAAGAATATATATATTCTTATGAGTAATATTTTAATGTCATTTCAATAATTCAATTAATGAAAACATGTTTTACCCGCAGTGCACTAATGAAAGCGTTACTTAGCAACCAGTAAACAAGTTGCACAAATGTCGGCCGCCATTATTATTATTTATGGAAAAAATGTTCGCTTTATTGTAATCGCTTCGACTTGCATTAAATGAAATCTTCAGAGTTCTTAAATCTGCCATTTGGTTTGTATTATATATTTTATTTATAGTTTATTAGTTATTTGTATCAATTAATAAAAAATTAAGTTTTTCGTCGAAAATTTTTGCTATAAATTGTATTTTTTTTTAAAATTTATTTCAAAACTGCTTTCAGGAGAATTTTTGGAGATTTCTAAAAAAAATTTTCAATTATTATTGGGTTTAAATCTATTATTGATCACATCAGTAGGGAAATTTAGTGACACGCTTCTGACAACAAGTGTCACCTTAATTTTACTCATATTTTTTTTTAGGAAAGTATAGTTTTTTAATCGAGAATTTCAAAATTGGTAGCAATCTTCTTTCTAATAATTTAAAAGAACGAAACAGTTATTTTCTTAATCTATTACTTGCAGGAGAAGAGAAAATATAAAAATCCATACTTCTTTCAAAAAAGTTGGGAGTTTTCAAAAACTCAAACGATTAAAAAATTGAACAAAATATATACAAATTCTTTCGCTGTTTTCACCAATTTTACTTCTTTAATATTTTTGAAATCCCAAATTATCTAGGGAATTCTTTTTGAAACTGCGACAAACATCTTTATTTATTATTATTTGTTTACAATATTAATTAGATTAATTAGAATTAGTAATATTAGAATTTTTCAAGATTTCTACAAAATTTTTAGCAATTTCTCCTTGTATTATATTGACATTTTCAAGCAACTTTTTCCGCAAAATTTTTCACTATCTTCTCAGATTTTTATAAATATTATCTTCTGAAAATTTTCTGAACAATTGATATTTATTTATTTATTTGGTATAGAATAAAATAAATATTATATAAAACTCAATTAAAATATTATTTATTTATCTTCTAAATTGTAAACATTTACTGGATGCTAATAAAATCTACAGAGTTTTCGAATTATCCAGCAAGTGTCCAGGTTTTTTGATTTTTATATTTGAGAATATTTAATATTGTGATATCATCAACATTATCTTTCAGGAAAAAATATCTCTTTGAAGGTAATACATACTTTTAATGTCTTCCTTTTTTTATCTCTTTCACAAATTGTAAAATTTTTTCGATGGTTTTAGAATTTCACGCAAAAACTTCTTCCAAAAACTTTTTAAAATTAATACGCTGCTATATTCTCAATGGAACATAATCACAGGGGTGGATTTGTAGATGAAAGTCTTGTTTTGTTCCATAATTAATTTATCAATTTCCTGACATATATTTCGACCATTACACTTTTGAAAATGACAAGTAATTATCGAAACATATGTCAGAAAACTGATAAACAAAACACGGCTTTTATTTACAAATCCACCCCTGCAAAAACTTTTTGTTTCAATTTATTGAGGTTTTCCAGCAACATTCTTTTCATTTTTCAATAATTCTTTTACCAGATTCTCAGATTTATTTTCAATTTCTCTTCGAAATGTTTAGAATTTTTGATTTTGATAATTGAAATGGAATTCTCTTCAAAGTTTATTTATTTACTTTATTTATTCATCTTTGGTTTCCTTTCTACATTTTTTTCAGCTACGTTTCTTTCATTTAAAATGTTATGGCAACTGCATGAACTCCGAAGAACATGGCGTTCTTCCACTCTAACTCTTATTTTTGTACATGCTGACCCTCAGCAAATATCCTCTTGGACATCTGTATTCCTCTATAAATACTTGTCTTCTTTTCTCTTCGAGACTTTTTATACATTCCCTTGATGATTAAAACTGTGCCTCGTCCAACATTAATTTCCAGGAAGTTATCTTACAATTTACGAAATTTTTTTGAATGTTTTAGATTTTCCCAGTAGTATTCAAAAATTTTCAGCAATTTCTTGCATAATTCTATCAGAATTTCCTTTTCAATTTATGAGTGATTTATTTCATGTTTTCAGAATTTTCAAGCAAAAATTTTGCTTCGAGATTTCCGGAATTTTCCAGATTTTCTTGTTTCATTTTCGAGCAATTTACAGCAATTCGTTTTCCTTTTTTTGAAAATTCTCTACAATTCCTTGCTTACTTTCATCGAAATAATACTAGGGAATTTTTTTCCCAATTGTAGACAATTTTATCCAAATCCATAAACTGATTTTTGAAAAAATTTATAAAGAACACTAATGCAATTTTTATTTTAAAAACCAAATATTTTTTTGTGAAGATTCTTGAAGAAACAATGGCAATTTATTCTTGGTTTCTTATATATCTCAAAGCTACACATTTTATGAATACATCCTGCTAATTTTGTCAAAATCCATAGAGCGGTTTTTAAAAAAATTTAATGAAGATTATTATAATGTGACATTAATTTTAAAAAAATCAGAATCAGTTTTTGTGGAAAAAGAGAGTAATGATAATGAAGCCACATATTTCAGGAATAAATCCTGCAAATTTCATCAAAATTCATCCAATGGTTTTCAAAATATTCAAAGACAAACAAACTACTGTAATTTTTAGAAAAAAAAATCAATCTGTAAAAAAATTAAAAATTAGTAATGATTACTAATTAGTTTCTTCTATATTTTAAAGCCATAAATTTCAGAAACATATTCTGCCAATTTCACCGAAATTCATTGAGTCAAAACGATTAATCTCCATCCAAAGTTATATAACACTTTAATTTATTCAAAATCCTTCAACGAATTTTTAAGACGATAATTCAAGGTGATCTAAAGGACGTTCAAGGTCATATACATTTTAGTATCAATAATTCAAGGTCGCCCATATATCCTGCCAATTTCATCAAAATCCATTGCGTGGTTTTCAACAAAATTTAAAAAGAATGTAACTTTTGTTTAAAATAATAATTCAAATTCTGTGAAAATTCTCGAAAAAATAGTCATGATTTATTATTAGTTCCTACAACATTTTAAAGTCACATATTTCAGGAATACCTCTTGACAATTTTATCAAAATCTATCAAGTTGTTTTCAAAAATTAAAAAAAAAAAAAAACAGGTAATTATAAAAAAAGTTAAGACTAATTATTGGTTTCTTCTATATTTTAAAGCCACAAATTTCAGGAGTTAATTTTGCTGATTTCATCAAAATCTATCGAGTGATTGTCAAAACGATTAATCTCCATCCAAAGATCATTTTTAAAGTTATCACACAATTAACTTTATTTAAGATCCTTCAACAAATAAGCCAATAGTTGAAGGTTATCCAAAGGTCGTTCAAGGTCATTTACGTTTAATTAATAATAATTCAATAGGTCATCCAGCGGCTGTTTAATGTCGTTTACGTTAATTTTACGATCATTTAAGGTCATCAAAAAAAACAATTATAATGTCATCTACCTGTGAAATTAATTATAGGTCATACGAGGCGGTTTTAAATAAATTACATTTACTGGAAGATAATTCAAGGTAATACAAAGATCGTCCAAGGTCATAAATTTAACTAACGATAATTCAAGGTCACCTAACAGTTATTTAAGGTCATTTACATTAATTTTCCAAACATTCAAGGCCATCCAAAGGTTAATGTTAAAGTCATCTAACTATGAAATTTATTATAGATCATACGAGAAGCATTTTAAATGAATTATTTTTTCTGAAAGAAAATTCAAGGTGATTTAAACGACACCCAAGGTCATTTACGTTTAAATAACAATAATTCAAAGTCATAGACCATACGAGGACAATTTTAAACCAATTAAATTTACTGGAAGATAATTCAAGGTAATACAAAGAACGTACAAGGTCATAAATTTAACTAACGATAATTCAAGGTCACCTAACAGTTATTTAAGGTCATTTATATTAATTTTCCGATCATTCAAGGTCATCCAAAGGTTAATTGTAAAGTTATCTAACTGTGAAATTTATTATAGATTATACGAGGAGCATTTTAAATGAATTAGTTTTACCGAAAGATAATTCAAGGTGATTTAAAGGATGCCCAAGGTCATTTACGTTTAAATTACAATAATTCAAGGTCATAGATCATACGAGGGCAATTTTAAACAAATTAAATTTTCTGGGAATACAAGAAACGTGTAAGATCGTAAATTTAACTAAGAATAATTTAAGGTCATCTAACAGTTATTTAAGGTTATTTATATTCATTTTCCGATCATTCAAGGTCATCCAAAAGTTAATTCTAAAGTCATCTAACTGTGAAATTTATTATTGATCATACAAGGAGAATTTTAAATGAATTAGTTTTCCCGAAAGATAATTCAAGGTGATTTAAAAGACGCTTAAGGTCATTTACGTTTAAATAATAAGAATTGAAGGCCATAGATCATAAATTTACTGGAAGATAATTCAAGGTAAAACAAAGAATGTCCAAAGTCGTAAATTTATCTAACAAAAATTCAAGGTCATCTAACAGTTATTTAAGGTCATTTACAATAATTTTCCGATCATTCAAGGTCATCCAAAGGTTAATTTTAAAGTCATCTAACCATGAAATTTATTATAGATCATACGAGGAGCATTTTAAACGAATTAGTTTTACCGAAAGATAATTCAAGGTGATTTAAAGGACGCCCAAGGTCATTTAAGTTTAAATTACACTAATTCGAGGTCATAGATCATGCGAGGACAATTTTAAACAGATTAAATTTACTGAAAGAAAATTCAAGGTAATACAAAGAACGTCCAAGGTCGTAAATTTAACTAACTATAATTCAAGGTCATCTAGCAGTTATTTAAGGTAATTTTCATTAATTTTCCGATCATTTAAGGTCATTTAAAGGTTAATTTTAAAGTCATCGAACTGTGAAATTTATTATAGAGCATTTTAAATGAATTAATTTTATCGAAAGATAATTCAAGGCGATTTAAAGGATGCCCAAGGTCATTTACGTTTAAATAACAATAATTCAAGGTCATAAATCATGCGAGGGCAATTTTAAAGAAATTAAATTTACTGGAAGATAATTCAAGGTAATACTAAGAACGTCCAAGGTCGTAAATTTAACTAACGATCATTCAGGGTTATTTAAGGTCATTTACATTAATTTTACGATTATTCAAGGTCATACAAAGGTTAATTTTAAAGTCATCGAACTGTGAAATTCATTATAGATCAAATTTGACATTTCTGTGCAATAAAAACAGTTTGACATTACCGTGCAATAAAAACGTAAAAAAGCACTAGTGCTTTAAAAAGCCACTTTTACAATGAAAAATGATGCAAAAAGCGTCTACTTTCTGTACGATCGTAGATAAAATAGATTTATGTTAATTAACAATATATAAGGTTCAGCATATAACAAACTATTATTTTAATCATAATAGAGGAACAAATTGGCCCCGGCTCTATTTGAAAATTTAAGGCCGTGGTGTAAATCCCCCCGGAGTGAATACGGATGCCCGACGTCCGCAAAATAATTCTTATCAATTTATAAATCCATAATATACTCCCTCTTTCTCCTTCGCGGTTCGAGACCGCCATTCCCGGAATTAAAAACGTTCCGATTGCTCTTTTGGATTGCGGCCAACTGTATCCCCCCACCCCCTCTACTGCCTAGAAACTTTCCCACAAAGAGAAAGGAGTGGAAGAAGAAAAAAATATATACTGAGGGATTTAACGTGAAAAACAAATTTACGAAATCAAAAGAAATATTATTTTTTTCAGGTTTAAAGAAGAAAGGAAATTATTAATATTAAAATTATCATCACTTAAAGATTGCAAAATATTTCGTAATGCGGCTTTTGCGCGAATGCAGGAAAACAGTAACGATTCCTGCATATCATTAGCGCCCGGCGGAAACGTTAATACACCCCCACACAACAGTGACTTGTACATTCAATAACCGGCAGATACACGAGAAGTGGAAGGGTTGGGGGGAAAAGAGGGTAAACAATGCAATTTATATGTGTACGTGTATGTATATGTATGAATGTGCGCCCTCGCGAGATATAAGGCGAAACAACATTTTAGCAGCACTGGAAATTTACGATCCCAACTTGAAACATAAATATTTATGGTGATTTATACCGTCTTAATTAATATGAATATACGCCGGTCGTGCCATGCTAATTTCCGTGTTTGTTTACAGCCCGAAAAAGAGGTCTTACATTATACACAGCACTTTTAAAATCGTAAATAAATTAAATTATTTATTTTAAAAGCGAAAGACTTTAAGGTGCAATCGATAAATGTTTCAAAACTGCACATTTATTCTTAAACAAATTTTTCTCTAAAAGTAGTAGTTTAAATTTTATGAATTTTTAAAATTCGCATCTAGAAGGCCTTGAAAATTTACATTCTCGCCCATAACTTTATTAGTTTCCATCATAAAATATTCATGTTCAATATCAAATTTAATAATTTTTCATAAAGAATTTAAAAATCTAATTAAAATTTTTGTATCTAGCCTAATTTAATTAATTTTTTGTTAAAATAATGTTAATTTAAAAACTATCAAGTGCGATAGATAAACGTGACAAAATTAAATATTTTTCTCTTCATACATTTCCCTCTAAATTTAAAACTTTAAATTTTATAGGTGTTTAAAATTCTTCATCTAGAAGGCTTTGAAAATTTTTATTTTCGTTGATAACTTTCTTAGTTTTATTAATAATATACTCGTGTTTTATATTAAATTTGATATTTTTTCATGAGGAATTTAATAACTTAATATTTTTTTTTAACTTACACAATCTTAAGTTTTTAGGTTGTAACAATTATTTTTCTCAAAAAGTATTAAGTGCAATCGATAAATGTTTCAAAACTGCACATTTATTCTTAAATTAATTTTCGTCTAAATATAAAACTTTAAATTTTATGATTTTTTAAAAATTTACATCTAGACGGCCTTGAAAATTTACATTTTCGCTCATAACTTGATTAGTTTTCATCATAAAATATTCGTGTTTTATATCAAATTTATTAATTTCTCATAAAGAATTTGATAATCTAATTAAATTTTTTGTACCTAGCATTGTTTAATTTATTTTTCGTTAATACAATTTTATTTGAAAAACTATCAATTGCATCAAGTAACTGTGACAAAATTAAATATTTATCTCTACATTCATTTCTCTCTAAAATTAAAACTTTAAATTTTATAGGTGTTTAAAATTCTTAATCTAGTAGGCCTTGAAAATTTTTATTTTCGTTGATAACTTTCTTATTTTTATTAATAATATACTCGTGTTTTATATCAAATTTGATAGTTTTTTATAAGGAATTTAATCATTTTATAATCATTTTTTTAACTTGCGCTATTTTAATTTTTTACGTTGTAACAATTTTTTTTCTCAAAAAGTATTAAGTGCAATCGATAAATGTTTCAAAACTGCACATTTATTCTTAAATCAATTTTCCTCTAAATGCAATACTTTAAATTTTATGATTTTTTTTAAATTCGCATCTAGACAGCCTTGAAAATTTACATTTTCGCCCATAACTTTAACAGTTTTCATCATAAAATATTCGTGTTTTATATCAAATTCAATAATTTTTCATAAAGAATTTGAAAATGTAATTAAATTTTTTATACCTTTTTTTGTTAAAACAATTTTATTTAAAAAACTATCAATTGCATCAGATAACTGTGACAAAATTAAATATTTATCTTTACATTTATTTCTCTCTAAATTGAATACTTCAAATTTTACAGGTGTTTAAAATTCTTAATCTAGAAGGCTATGAAAATTTTTATTTTCGTCGATAACTTTCTTATTTTTATTGATAATATACTCGTGTTTTATATCAAATTTAATAATTTTTCATGAGGAATTTAATAATTTAATAATAATTTTTTTAACTTACACAATCTTAATTTTTTACGTTGTAACAATTTTTTCAAAAAGTATTAGGTGCGATTGATAAATGTTTCAAAACTGCATATTTATTCTTAAATTTATTTTCCTCTAAATGTAATACTTTAAATTTTATGAATTTTTGCAATTCGCATCTAGACGGCCTTAAAAATTTACATTTTCGCCCATAACTTTAATAGTTTTTATCATAACATATTCGTGTTTTATATCAAATTTAATAATTGTTCATAAAGAATTTGATAATCTAATTAAATTTTTTGTACCTAGCATTGTTTAATTTATTTTTCATTAAAACAATAATTGATTAAAAACCATCAATTGCATTAGATAACTGCGACAAAATTAAATATTTATCTCTACATTAATTTCTCTCTAAATTTAATACTTCAAATTTTATAGGTGTTTAAAATTCTTAATCAAGAAGGCTTTGAAAATTTTTATTTTCGTTAATAACTTTGTTATTTTTATTAATAATATACTCGTGTTTTATATCAAATTTAATAATTTTTCATAAAGAATTTGAAAATCTAATTAAATTTTTTGTACCTAGCATTGTTTAGTTTATTTTTCGTTAAAACAATTATATTTGAAAAACTATCAATTGCATCAGATAACTGTGATAAAAGTAAATATTTATCTCTACATTCATTTCTCTCTAAATTTAATACTTAAAATTTTATAGGTGTTTAAAATTTTTAATCTAGAAGGCCTTGAAAATTTTTATTTTCGTCGATAACTTTCTTATTTTTATTGATAATATACTCGTGTTTTATATCAAATTTGATAGTTTTTCATGAGGATAATAATTTAATAGTTTTTTTCTAACTTACACAGTCTCAATTTTTTACGTTGTAACAATATTAATTTTCAAAAACTATTAAGTGCGATTGATAAATGTTTCAAAACTGCACATTTATTGTTAAATTAATTTTCCTCTAAATGTAATACTTTAATTTTTATGAATTTTTAAAATTCACATCTAGACGGCCTTGAAAATTTACATTCTCGCCCATAACTTTATTAGTTTTCATCATAAATTAATCGTGTTTTATATCAAATTTAATCATTTTTCATAAAGAATTGGAAAATTTAATTATATTTTTTGTATCTTACATTGTTTAGTTTATTTTTTATTAAACTATTTTTATTTGAAAAACTATCAATTGCATCAGATAAATGTGACAAAATTAAATATTTATCTCTACATTAATTTCTCTCTAAATTTAATAATTCAAATTTTATAGGTGTTTAAAATTCTTAATCTAGAAGGCCTTGAAAATTTTTATTTTCTTCGATAACTTTGTTATTTTTATTAATAAAATACTCGTGTTTTATATCAAATTTTATAATTTTTCACGAGGAATTTAATAAAAAAATAATTTAATTTAAAAAAATTGTTACAATATTTTTTTTTAAACTATTAGGTGCAATTGATAAATGTTTCAAAACTGCACATTTATCCTTAAATAAATTTTCCTCTAAATGTAATACTTTAAATTTTATTAATTTTTAAAATTCGCATCTAGACGGCCTTGAACATTTACATTATCGTCCATAACTTTATTAGTTTTCATCATAAAATATTCGTGTTTTATATCAAATTGAATAATTTTTCATAAAGAATTTAAAAATCGAATTATATTTTTTGTACCTAGCATTGTTTAATTTATTTTTCGTTAAAACAATTTTATTTAAAAAACTATCAATTGCATCAGAAAACTGTGACAAAATTAAATATTTTTCTCTACATACATTTTTCTCTAAATTTAATACTTCAAATTTTATAGGTGTTTAAAATTCTTAATCTAGAAGGCCTTGAAAATTTTTATTTTCATTGATAAATTTATTATTTTTATTAATTATTATTAATTATTAATATACTAGTGTTTTATATCAAATTTGATAATTTTTCATGAGGAATTTAACAATTTAATAATAATTTTTTTAATTATTTACGTTGTATCAATTTTTTTTTCCAAAAAATATTAGGTGCAATTGATAAATGTTTTAAAACTGCACATTTATTCTTAATTTAAATTTTCTCTAAATTGAATACTTTAACTTTTATGAATTTTTAAAATTCGCATCTAGATGGCCTTGAAAATTTACATTTACATCGTCAATAACTTTAATAGTTTTCATCATAACATATTCGTGTTTTATATCAAATTTTATCATTTTTTATCGTTATAAAAAAAAAAAATAGAATAACTCTAGAAAAGAAATTCGGGGATCCCTCAAAGATAATATTTAAAATATTTTGGAAAAAATGCAAGAATTTGTAGAAAATTTTAAAAACAATATTTTGGAAAATAAATACAAGAATTGATGGGAAATTCTTGAAGATTGAAGTTCTAGAAATTTAAAAGACAATAAATAAAAAATTAATTTTAAAATCCTCGAAGAAAATCCCCAATAAACTCAAGAAGACAAATTCAGGGAAAATTCTCGAATACTTGAAGAAACATCTAAATATTGCTAGAATTTTTTTATTACGTAAAAAAATCTGGAAAATCCTAGAAAAAAAAAATTGCTAAAATAATCTAGTAATCTGAAACAAAAATGTTTGTAATTTACAAGAGAATTTTCTGGAAATTCTCCTTAAGGTAAAGCAAAATTTGGTAGAAAATTCTTAAAAATTGAAGAGTATTAGCTAGAAAATTCTAGAAATCTAAAAACAAAAAATGAAAAATAATTAGTTAAAAACCCTCAAAGAAATTTCTATAACTCTAAAAGAGAAATTTGGAAAACGTTCTAAAATGCTTAAAGGTAATTCCTAGAAAATGATGTTAAATATTTACTTTTTTGCAATTTTGAAAAAAAATTTCTAGAAATTATTATTATAATAATAATAATAATAATAATAATAATAATTTATTGGTGCTCCTCACAGAAATTAGTGTTACACAAGTCAAATATATATATATAGCAAAATACAAGAGATAAATATAAATATGAATACACAAAACACATAATATTATTATTAAATGCAACATTATTCTTGCAAATGCAGTTGAGAAAACTGATGCAATGAATTTTGAAAAATACGCTCAAAAACCCTTCAAGAAAATCCTCGGAAACGCTAGAAGAGAAATTGAGGAATCCATCAAAGATAATTTTTGGAAATTTTTGTAAAAATTGCAAGAATTGGTAGAAAATTCTTAAAAATTAAAAATATCATATGAAAAACAATATTTTGAAAAATAAACATTGAAATTCTAGAAATTTAAAAGACAATAAATAAAAAATAAATTTTAAAACCCTCGAAGAAAATCCTCTTAAACTCTAGAAGACGAGTTGAGGGGAAATTCTCGAATACTTGAAAAAAAAATCTAAATATTGCTAAAAATTTTTCATTAGGTAAAAAAATCTGGAGAATTCTAGAAATTTTGAATAAAAATTGCTAAAGTAATCTAGAACACAAATTGTTTTGTAATTTACAAGAGAATTTTCTGGAAGATTTTTTTAAGATAAAGCAAAACGTGATAGAACATTCTCAAAAACTGAAGAGTATTTATTTGTATATTAACGTTGTAAATAACTAAGATTTTCAAAATGTGTGTTTATTTTCACTGAAGAGTATTTGTTGGAAAATTCTAGAAATAAAAAAAAAATAAAAATTTTTTAGATAAAATCCTCAAAGAAATGTCTATAACTCTAAAAGAAAAATTTGGGGAAACATTCTTAAATGCTTGAAGGAAATTCCTAGAAAATGATGATAGAAGTAAATAAAAATGCTATTTTTTTTTGTAATTTTGAAGAGAAATTTCTGGAAATTATTAATATTATTAAATGCAACAAATGGTGGATTATTCTTGCAAATCGAAGTTTAGAAAACTGATGAAATTGATTTTGAAAAATACGCTCTAAAACCCTTCAAGAAAATCCTCGGAAAGGCTGGAAGAGAAATTGATTAATCCATCAAAGATAATGTTTGTAAAAATTGCAAAAATTGATTGAAATTTCTTGAAAATTAAATCTAAGTTCTAGAAATCTGAAAAACAATATTTTTGAAAATAAATACAAGAATCTCTATTTCTAGAACTTTAATTTTCAAAATTTTCCTTTCAATTCTTGTATTTTCCAAAATATTGTTTTTCAGATTTTTAAAACTTAAATTTAATTTTAAATTCTATTAAACTCTAGAAGATATGTTAAGGGGAAATTTTCGAAGACTTGAAGAAAAATCTAAAAATTGCTAGAATTTTTTCATTAGGTAAAAAAAAAATCAGGAGAATTCTAGAAGTCTCGAAAAAAAAAAAAAATGCTAAAATAATCTAGAAATCCGAAATGAAAATTGCAGACCTTCGAAATTGATTTTTACAATTTGCCTTAAAGAAAAAGCAAAATATGGTAGAAAATTCTTTAAAGGAAATTCATAGAAAATTATGATTTGAAAATCTAATTATATTTTTTATTGCTTGCGTTATATAATTTTGTTAGTTTATTTAGGTGAATTAATTAAGGCCTGTCTTTAGAGGGGAAAACAATGCGTTTAAATCGGGAACGCTATGTCGAAAAAGTCGAAAAAAGAAACGTCTATAATTATATAGTATCAGTCCAGTCCTGCTTGGCTCAATTTCAAAAATTTCACCTGCCTCCTTTCCAGCCGCATTTCAAATATATTACAAAGGCCGCAATTAAACAATTAAACGTACAAATTAAATAATTCCTTCCCTAATCATAAAATCAATTAAAAGAAACATATTTCATGAATGATTTTCTCATTTACCTCGTGGTGAAACATTGTGGAATAATAGGTAATTAATTAAAAGAAACATATTTCACATAATTTCAAATATACAGATAGCAGATGATGGAGAATACATGACAGATGCAAAGATAATAGCCGGCAAATGACAGTTGACAGATGACAATAAAAAACAGACGAGAAATAATAGATGACAGTCAGTAAATGACAATTGACAGAGGCCAGATGACGTGGCAATCAAAAGATGATGAAGAACAGATTCCAGACAAAAAATAACAAATGATAGATAACAAATGGCAATATGTAGATGACAAAATTAGGTGATAGATGAAAAATGTTAAGAGACTGAAGATTTAAATTTAAATAAAATATTATTACACCCTTAATAATGAAGTATTGTCGAAACTAGTCGTAGAAGAAATAATACAATTTTTGTTCTAATCACAATAATTAAAAAAAAAATGTTTAATTAATTAATTAATTGAAAAACTACTATAAATATTTTTTTTAATAGTGGACACTTTTTTTAAAACCGAGTAAATTTATTTTTAGTCGATTTTAATTTCTTTTGTCGGTCGTGAATATTTATAGCTTTGAATGGAACGATGCTATAAACGCCGGCGTCTACGTCGTGAATCATCGCCACTATATAAATTTTTTTTATGAATAGGTGAAGAGTTATTGCAGCATTAGGCCCTACAATGGCCCACTCGCTACCCCTAAATGCATCCCTTCCTATCGCACACACACAACACTTCTAGAATAAACCTTTATCGTCCACTTGAAAAAAATAATAAAAGAGGAAACAATCCGACAATACGCCCTTCCTGTCTACATTAAAAGTGCGTTTTGTTGTCATATTTTAACGTCACGTATTATATTTTGTCGAGAAGGCCTTGGAAATTTATTTTTTCGTCCATCATAACTTAGTTGTAATGGTAATATATTCGTGTTTGATATCATGTTCAATATTTTTTTGCAAGGAATTCGAAAATACTATTAAAATTTTTATTTTTATTATTTATTCAATTTTTTTTTTTCGTTAAAGCAATATTTTTTGATAACATTTGTGTTCAATAGATACATATGATCAAATTAAATATATTTTTCTTCGTAAATTTTTCTCTAAATGCAATCGTTTTATTTATTTTATTTTATTAAATTTTTAAAATTTAAATCTAGGCAGCCTTGAAAATTTTTATTTTCGTCCATAACTTTGTTAATTTTACTGGTAACATATTCATGTTTTATATCAAATTTCATATTTTCTTGCAGGGAATTTGAAAATATCATTAAATCTTTTATTTTTTCATTTGTTCAACTTTTTTTTTTTTCGTTGAAGCAAATTTTTTTATAATTTTTGAAGCATAATAGATACGTATGATCAAATTAAATATATATTCCTTAAGAGGAATCGCATCGCGTACGAATTAAAAATCACGGCACTAGAAGCGGGGTAATCTCCCACTACTACCAAATTTCTCCTCTCATGCGCCAACCAATTAGAACTATCCCCTTCCAAACGACACCGATCGCGCTATAACCGAAATATGATCCAGAGCTCGCATAAGAAAAACATAATATTGTATATACACTTGTCGACACACTTTAAAATTATTAATCATGCATCGTATGGGTTTTGCTTTGTGCTCGGTGGAATTCTCGTTTATAGCCACTTCCATAAACAAATGTTTATATCGTATTAAAATAGCATTGAATAATTTATCATTATACAATTCTGGTGAAATACAAATTTGAGCAGTGAACTATTTCATTATTTCACGTGTAAAGTAAAACAATAGATTACACCATTACAATAAACAATAATGATGTGTGAAGTAAAAAGTATTTACTTGTAAAGAAACGAGTTTGAAATTTCTATTATTTAACTAAAAAAAATCTTGAAATTTGATTTATTTACTAAATAGCAATAAATTGCAAGAAACTATCCTGATTTGGGAAGTAGATACATGTAATCATGATAATTATTTATATAAGTAATGTGCAAAAATAATGTTCAACTTTCATTATTTACTTGATAAAATCATCTACAACTTACGAAATAAATTTACCGGACGTACATTAAATATGTTGCAAAACCAATCAATTGTAATAAAGAATAATTAGTTGAGAAGTAAATACATATACCTAATTTGTAAAAAAATTTGTTCAAATATTAATCCTTATTGTGCAAACAATATATAGATAACTTTTGGTAAATAATAAACAATAAGTTAATGAAATTTTTGTAATAAAATGTTTTAATAGTATTTGGTAACTGACAAAATCGAAGTTTTATTTATTTAATATTTTAAAACTTTTAGAAATATTATTTTTTTAATAAAATTAAAATGAATCTTACATTATTTATATAAAAATAGAGTCGTTACCCCCGGACAACTTAAATTAATGTATAAACCATGTAAATTTGTTGTCACCATCTATATGGTTTACCATTTCCAAGAAATTATTAATTTGCCAAATTTAGAGTTTAATTACGACTATTTATTTTTCCTTATTTGCTGAGCCTCTAAAATAAATTTTGGCTCTCTGATGGCCAACTGACGGATGTGGTGTCTACTGGCAGCAAACATTCTTTGTAGAACCGAATTAATTTCACTTTCATTTTATGTTGTCAAAAATGTCTGTCTCGCCTTATATATTCCACTTTTAGAGGAAAATTATGCCCTGTCCAAACACCAAAAATGCATCCTTTTCTGTTGGTTATTTCCAATTGCCCTTGAATCTGATAATACCATTTATGTCCTCTATTTATGGTAAACACATTTGATGCATTGTCAAATTTCCAGAACGTAATATTTTTATCCTCTCTTCAAAGTTCATATTGTAAGCAGAATAGGGACACTTGATTTCTATTTATTTGCTCTATAACTAAAGTTGTTCACTTAGAAGTCGTTTGTCGTTTACTGTCAGGCATTGATTAGTCAGCAACGTCGCAGAAGAAGAACCGAGAAACAAGGAAAACAAATGTCGTTCAAGATAACAAGATTTCTAGAGTACCAGATCAATTGCCGATCTATGGTTAGCTAATTCAAGCCATCCTGTAACCCTTCAAAAAATTTATCGCTGAATCAGAACTTTCGGTTTGTAATCCTATCAGTCACGTCTTATGTTACCAATAACGGCTCAACATTCACAGCACGTTTAGAGTGATGTAGGTTACGACTTCACTGGAACCTACAGTGGCATAGGATGGTTTGTATATCTGACTATGTGTCTGCCGGTGAGCGCATCTCATAAACGAATGATCCTTTTGAGATTTAAACTTAAGGTTATATCGTTAAAAACTGGAACTGAAAAGTTTTTGGTGAACATTCATAAACATGCAATTTATATAACAAGTAAAGAATCCAAAATTGAGCAAATCATTTCACATCATCATTTTTTATTTATTTATTACCCTAGAGAAAAAATTCCCAATTACATGGCAAACTTTCGAAGTATTATTTGACCAACAGAATAAAGAATTTGAGCAATATCATGAATGACAGTGAATAAATTAAGAATAAAACCATGCTGTTTATTAGAGAAAAACGATTTAATATTATTGTAAATTTGTTGTGAATATTGACATTCGATTTAAGTATTGGACAGAATGATGATATTTCAATGTGTTAGGAAAAGTTTTAATTGATAAGTTGAAAAAAATTGAAAGCGAATAGCAGAAAAGAGGAGCACAATCTATCAAAAGAAATGCAGGTATATTGTCATCACTAGAAGGATATTTATTAGCAAGTTTCCTAAGAATGTCATGAACAACTTTGTCCGAATTTAAAAAGTGGACATGTAAGAGATATAAGCAGATTTAATTTAACATAATTATTGGTCGAAGATATCTGAAATTATCCCTCATTGAGGTTGAGTTTTTTTCTTCGGTTAGGTGTATTATTTCAATACTATGTCAAATAATAAATAAATATTAAATTTACAAATTGGAATAAACTTAAGACGTGCAGAGTTTAAGATATTATAAAATTCTGAAAAAGCTAGGTGTATATCAGAGAAACTTGATAGTGTATCCCATTCAATACCATATAAATGTTCATGTAATGCTGGATAATTTTCTCTCTTTATTAACAAGATTATCTTGCGTATGTGAAATTTCTTTGACTATGTGTTTTGCTAGTTGGTGGGTTGCCGAACCTATTGCGCTTACAATTGGTCTGATTTGTATGCCATCTTTGTGTATTTTTTTTCAACAAACTGTTAATTTTTCCCTAGTAGTGATGCTTTTTTTTTTTTGATTTAGTGGCTGAGGTTCGAATTTTATATTTTTATTTTTGGTTTATTGTATATTCCAATCCCTTTTTGGTGTTGTTATTCACACGTCGCTGAAGGTATTTGCTTTGTAACTAAAACTTTCCACGTAAAAGTCGTTGACAATTTGCCAACCAGAGTTTTCTTGGCGTTTTATTGTGTCCAAATTCAAAAATTTTAAGTACAACTTTTTAATGATCATCATTATCATCATTGTTATCAGACTGGTTTAAAGTAAAATTTGGAAATATTACAGATATCAAACCTATTTAAAATCGCTAAGGTTTTTAGTTACAACAAATTCTAAATATTAGAATTTTAGGAACAAGGACTTGGTTCTCTTCAAAAACCATTAGCAATTCTTTTAAAAAAATACTTACAGCGGCTAAAAATAAAATAGCGATTATTAAAGTGTATAATTTTAAAAAATGCTTTTGATGATTAGAAAAAATCAAACAAATGTTTGCTTGTAATCAAATTAATATTCAGCAACACGCTCGTTAGTAATCTATAAGTTCGAAGGTGGGATAGTGGCCACCCACCCACCCTACGTATATAATTTTACTTTCATCACTGTCACAGTTGCAGTTCCTTTACAAAAACGGAGAAAAATATAAATGATTGTAAAGATTTTATAAACTCTGTTGTAATTTAAATTTAATTTTATATGTAGGGTGGGTGGGTGGCCACTATCCCACCCTCCAACCTTAAGATCATAAACGAGTGTATTGCTCATCATTAATTTGATTACGAGCTAGCTTATAGTACTAATATGTGAATTTATTTATCTTAATTATTTGTAAGGAAACCCTTGTTTGTATTTTAAAACTGGAATGTTAGTACATTCATCACTGTCACTGTTGAAGTTTTTTTAACATAAACCGAAAATAATGTAGATGTTTGTAATGATTTTATAAACACTGTTGTACATTAAATTTTATTTTTATGTAGGGTGGGCGGGGGCCCACTAACCCACCCTCCAGTTTTAAAATTCAACAAGAGTTTTCTTCTAAAATCATCAAAATAAATAAATTTAAATGTTAAACCTATTAGAAGTCAGCATGTAATCAAATTAATATTGGTCCTGGATGGACCAAATACTAAAATGCAACCTTCAGAGATGTCAAATTTGTTCACTCATATACTGAGTTTCTCAGAAAATATTAATTTTGCTCAAGAGTAGTGTTCCTTTATTATTGACAATATCACAAACTGTTGTAAAGGAACGTTATTAATAATTGAAAACTACACAAAATATATACAGTCATGTCTAAATTTTCCAGTAACAAATCGATAGCAAATAAAAATGGAATTTTAACTCTTTTACTTTTTCTCTAAAATGATCTGGGAATCAGCAAAATGCATAAAAATTATATTACATGTTAAATTCCTATGTATATCAAATTAATTCAGTACCCGGTATATACATATATACAACATGTCCACGTAAGTATTGAACATATGGGAAACTTTTTTATTATAAATGTTGCAGAAAATTTTATTCTTTATAAAAGTTGGTGCTTGATCATAAACATATAAAAAAAGAAAAAACAAATGACATACGGTTTTAATCAACGAAAAAAATTGAATTTCCTTGAAATTAACAACCTTAACGATATTATTAATTGAATAAAAATCACTCGATGCGATACCCTTCCCTCTCAATACATAAATTTGTTCTTCTGTTAAAATCTCTGATTACATTTTCAAGAATATTGAAATATTTTTAATTTTATTTTCCAAATCCTCTAAATTTCCAAAATGCGAGCAGGCCATGGACATCTTGAATGTCTTCCAATCAATTTTTCATTAAATTTTTCAATTAAATATTCAACTTCGACACGAATACACAAAGACAATTTATTGTAGCCAAAGGTAACATGTTAAATTCATTTTCCAATTTCATATTTAAAAATTCTAAATATCTTTCTGAATTTAAACTCTGCTGAAATATGTATGACCCTATAATATTTCTGTTCAAAATTCCACACCAAACATTTATATTTCGAGAATAATGATTTTTGCAGATAATTCGGAATGTTGGATTTTCTGTTGACCAGAAAAAAATCTTCTTAGGAAATGTTCTATCAATTTCTATTTCACCTTGTACCATGAGACAAAATTCAGAACGATTGTCATAATAATGTTCTTGCAAAGTCTAAACATATCTTGGTTTAAATGCTTTAAACTTATTTGCCGCTAGTACCTTATAAACTGTTGACTTCTCCAATCCTAAACTCCTGGCACATTTTCGAACAGATATTTGAGGATTTTCAACCATGCTTTGTAAGATATCCAACGAATTCTCCACATTTCTCACGTTCTTTTTTTATTTTTATATTAACACCAACTCCACTCTGTCTTATAATTAACTCTGCCATAATTTAGAAGACAACAACTCTTAATAAATTACTAATTAATTATTTGTTAATAATAAATAATGACAGATACGTCAAAACTAAGAATACTTGATAAAATTTGCTTAAAAAGTGCAAAAGTTATAAAAATTGTTTATCTACGATCGTACAGAAAGTAGACGCTTTTTGCATCATTTTTCATTGTGAAAGTGGCTTTTTAAAGCACTAGTGCTTTTTTACGTTTTTATTGCACGGTAATGTCAAACTGTTTTTATTGCACAGAAATGTCAAATTTGACAGATGAATAAATTATAGCACAAATTTTCGACGAAAAAAATTAATTTTTTATTGATTGATACAAATAACTAATAAACTATAAATAAAATATATAATACAAACCAAATGGCAGATTTAAGAACGCTTATAATTTCATTTAATGCAAGTTGTAGCGATTACAATAAAGCGAACATTTTTTCCATAAATAATAATGGCGGCCGACATTTGTGCAACTAGTTTACTGGTTGCTAAGTAACGCTTTCATTAGTGCACTGCGGGTAAAATATGTTTTCGTTATTTGGATTATTGAAATGACATTAAAATAATACTCAAAATGGTGATGTGGCCATCATAGTACTTTCCCTATATTTTTCTGAAAAACTATGAGGCAAAAAAGCTATTCTTAAACATTTGCCCAATTTTGGATTCTTTACAATTACTTGTAATATAAATTACATGATTATGAGTGTTCACCAAAAGTTAAAAGACCTAAAATATAAACAAACACAAATTGATGCATTCATACAAATATTTCAAATTTTGATGATGTTTTACTTAATGGAAGGTGGGATAGAAAATTTAGAATCCTCGACAAAAAGTAATAATCTAGTAGGAGATCCAGATAAGGTAAAGCGACAAATGCTAAAAATTCTAATATTTTATAAAAATAATTTGTAAAAAAAATTAATTGCCAGGAAAATTGATAAAAATTCTAGAACATTAGAAACTTTGATGAATCTCGAATTATAATTATTAGAAAATTTTATAACCCTTTAAAAAAATCCTAATAAATTTCACATACAATAAGATGAAAAAATCTAAAAGTCTGAAAGAAAAAATTCTGAAAAATTTTACAAGAAAACGTTTGACCATTGGTGAGAATTAAAAAAAATAAAACTGCGGAGATATTTTAAAAAATGTTTATAAATTCTAAAACTCTCAAACAAATTTTTTAGTAATGTAGAATAACACTTACTAGAAAATTTTAGAACATTTAATAATTCCAACAAAAAAAGCAAGCAAGAAAAATCCAAGAGTCTAAAAGAAGAAATTAAAAAGAAACCTTAACAACTTCAAATAATCTGGACTTATTTTAGTTGAAAATTGTAAATTTTAAATTTTTAGAAAAAGAAAAACCTTTCAAAACCTAATGAAAATCTCTGAAAGAAAAATTACTAAAAAATTCTAGAAATTTATATTAAAAAAACTGCTTCACAATTTCACAACCTACGAAAAAATTTCTTGGTATCTGGACAGAAAATTACTGGATATTTCTAGAATCCTTGAAGGAAAACCTGAAAAGTTAAAGTAATAAATGCTTGATAAGACAAATTTCATTGTCAAAGAAAATTCTTATAATTTGGGGGAAAAACCCTGAATTAAAAATTGTCTTGAAATAAAACTGCAAAAAATTCTACAAATTTTGACAAATATTCCGTGAATCTGGACTTCGAGAACCCTTTAAGAAAATCATGGATTTGTAAGATCTAGCAATTCTTCCTGAAAGGAGAGCCTACGACCGAATTTGAAAATTGAATATTTTTAATTACTGAAATCCCAAGAATCCTTGTATAAATCCTAGACAATTTTGATAGAATAAAGCAAGTAAAGCAAAAATAAAACTCTTGAGGAATAATTACGATTTAAAGCGAAAATTCCTAAACGAAAAATTTCTAGAAATATAGCAAAATATTTTTGAAATTACCAGAAAAAATTTAAAAATTGGAAAGTAAAACCGTAAACCAAAAATTACTAACATATTCTAGAAATTTAGGGGACAAATGCTTGGCTCTGAACTCTGAAATTTGGTTTCAAAATTATTTGAAAATTAATTTTTTATTTATTAATTAATGTAAAAAAATAATTAACTCTTGAACAATTACGATGAGATAAGAAATGCTGAAATGTCTAAAAAAAATATTTTTGGAAAAAAATTGTGAAAAAAAGATAGAAAAAAATGCAGAAAATTTTAAAACCCTTCGCAAAATTTCTACCAATTTGCACATTGATTCTGGAACCTATTTAGAATTTTACTAATTTCCAGAATTTTTAATTACAGACCCTTAATATTTTCCAGGATTTCTTGCTTTATTTGTTTATTGAAGATTTTCTAGAATTTATAATGGAAGAAATTCTGGAAAATTGCTAATATTTTTTAAACGAATTAAAATCTAAAAAAAAATAGTCTCGATAAAGTTTGTAAAAATAGGAACGCAAGATGAATTGAAATTTTCTAGAAATTTTCTAAAGTAAACAAGCAAATTTGAATAATATAATATTAGAAATGTTTGAAGTTTCTAAAAATTAAAAAAATACAGTGATTTATTAAAGAAAATTCTTCAATTAGGGTGAGAAGAAAATTTTCTAGTAAATTTTAAAAGCTGGACAGAAAGAAAAAGCTGTGTAAAAAGTATAACCACCCGATAATTTCTAAGAAACTTCATTAAAAAAATTTTCTTCACGAATTGGCAATTTTCTATAAAATTAAAATCTAAAAAAAAATATTTGACTCTGGACAAAGTTTCTAAAAATGAGGACGTTAAATTACTTGGAAGTTTCTAGAAGTTTTCTAAAAAGTTATGCAAATTTGAATAACATAAAACAAGAGTTTCTAAAAATAAAAAATTAAATCCGGAAAAATACAGCCAAAATGATGAAATATATGGGGGGAAAGAATTCCTGGAAATAGTTAATGATATCATCGAGAATCACAAGATACTCGAGGAATGGAATTTTGTAAAATCGAAGCAATATTTCCAAAATATTCCGTTTGAATGATTAGAAAACATTAACTAATTAAATTGTCTAAAATGTTTTTCAGACAAGTAATATTTAACATCCTTTTCCGTTTTTATGTACAGAATAGAGTACACAAAAGTATTATTTGGTTTCCATTTACAAATTAGTAATTATTCAATTACCCCCCGATTTACCGTTAATAAAGGTATTATATTATAAAAAAATCTAAAAACTCTAGGACCTCAAAAAAAAATGAAATCACTGAAAATTTCCTGAACCCTCGAGAAAAGATTTCTACAATCAAATTTTCTAAAAAGTTGTAGAGCCTTCAAGAAAATCTTTGCATTTTAGAAGATAACCTTGAAATCTGAAGGAGAAATATCTGGAAATTTCCTGAGCCCTTGGAAAAAAAGTCTAGATTTCTAAATGAAAATTTTCTAAAAATTCTAGAAGACCAGTTGAAAAAATAACTTGAAGTCGGGAAGAGAAATTACTGAAAATTCCTTAAACTTTCTCGAAAATAAGAAAACATTCCTAGGAGAAAATTTTCTAAAAAATTCTAAATCTTCCATGAAAAATTCCGCTAGTTGAAACAAAATATTGAGTTCTAGAAAAGCAATTACTAATATTTACCTGAATTCTCGAAAAGAAGAATTAAAAAACATTTAGAGTCTGAAAGAAAATCTTCGCAATTTATAAGAAAAGTTGAAAAAAAATTAATTTGGGGAAGAAGTTATTTACCTTTAGAACACACTACAATCAATAATTCTGAAATAATAGACAATTTTGGTAAACAAAATCTACAAGAGGGTGTGACCATTCTTTTAGAAAAAAAAAATTCTAGAAAATCCTAATGCCGCAAAGAAAATCTTTGCAATTTAAAAATCTTGAACTATGGAGAATAAATTTTTAGAAATTTCCTGGACCCTCAAGAAAATAATCTAAATTTCCAGAAGAAAATTCTAAAAATTCAAGAGTCACAAAAAAAACTCTGCGATTTAAAAGTTGAAAAAAAATTTGAAATGTGGAGAAGAAATTACTTCAAATTTCCTGAACTCTCGCTAATAAGTCTAAATTTTAAAAAACAAATTTTCTAAAAAAACTTTCATTTAAATCTTCGCAATTTACTGGAAATGTCCCGAATTCTACATTTCTAGAAAAGAAATTCTAAAAACTTCGCAGTTTAAAAGACAGCTTAAAAAAACAATCTTGATATCTAAAGGAGAAATAACTGAAAAGAGCCTAGATTTCTAGGAACAGATTTTCTAGAAAAATCTATAGCCTCCAAATCTGAATAAAAGTTACTGGAAATTTCTGAACTCTTGAAAAAAAGTGTAAGTTCTGTAAGAGATTTTTTTTTTTAATTTTTGAGCACTGAAGTAAATCTTTGCAATTTATAAGACAATATTAAAATCTGGAAGAGAAATTACTGGAAATCCTAAAAGAAAATTTTATAAATATTGAAACTAACTAAAAAATCAAGAACCCCCGAATAGGAACTTTGATTAAAATTCTGGAAATATGAAGAAAAAATTACTGTAAACTTCTAGAATCCTCCAAAAAAGGTTTACAAATCTACAAAGAAAACTTGTGAAAAATTCTAGAATCCTCGATCAAAATTCTTTGAAAAGGAAGATAAAAAAACTGAAAATATGGAGGAGGAATTCCCGAAACTTCTAGAAGCCTCTAAATAGGTTCTAGAAATTTTGAATAAAATATCCTAATAAATTGTAACGTTAAACAAAATCTTGGGAGAGCTTTCTAAATAATTTAGAGCTCTCGAAATCTTTGCTAAAAATTCTGGAAATATCTATTTATTTATTAGATAAGTAAAAGAAATCACTGTACACTTCTAGAATCCTCAAAAAAAGTTTTATAAATCTAAAATGAAATCTTGTGATAAATTCTAGAAACCTCAATGTAAGAAAACTAGAAGTATGGATTATAGAAATTTAGAAGAAAATTTTCTAATAGAAAAAGTTGAACAAAATCTTGTATAGAAACCACGAAATAATTTCTTTAAATAAATATAAATAATGATTTTCTGAAAAATTTTGAAACTCGAATAAAATCTTTAATAAACTTGTAAAAATTTCCGAGACTTCTCGATGAAAATTCTTTGGAAAGGGAGTTGCAATAAAAAATAAAAGTAAGGAGGAGAAATTACTGAAATTTAAAGAAAACTCTAAAACATTTTCTAAAAAGTTATTTTTTTTTTCTCACAAATTAGGAACTTTACGAAAAACATGTCTTAATAAAACTTGTTCAGTTTCTTGTTCCCTTTAACTTTTATTTGAAAAAAGTTTTGTAAAATTTTTTATATTTACAAAAATATCAGAAAAAAACAAAAAACGGCCTCGAGTAAACATCCACTTCTGGTTTTTAAATGTTCACCAAAAGCTTTTCAGTTTCAGTTTTTAACGATTAAACATTAAGTTTAAAATTTCATCTCAATCGGATCATTCGTTTTTGAGATACAGCGCCCACAGACATTTTCATGCACGAAAACAATACTTCCCCTATATATACTATATAGGGAAAGTAATAAGAATATATTCTTTGAAATCCTTTACGATCGAAAATAAAATTTTGTAAGGCACACGTGTAAAAAGTTTCTTTATTGCACTCCTGGCTTTAAAAAACTCGCTCGTTCTCGCTCGTGTTTTTAAACGCCAGTTCGTGCAATAAAGCATCACTTTTTACACTTGTACCTTAAATAACTATTATTAACTTGCTAATATAGCGTATAATGTCATTTGTTTTGTCTTTTTTGTATGTTTTCGATTAAGTATCAACTTTTATATGGAATAAAATTTATTAATAAAAAAGTTTCCCATATGTTGCATACTTACGTGGATAAGTTGTATATAAAAAAATAAATATATTATCTTTCAAATAGAAAATTACACTTAACACCTTATCAGATATCTTTAACAAACAAATATTGATAAAACGTAGATGAGTTTTTAAATATAACTATAATTGTAAGTACGGCTTCTTATGTATAAATAAATATATATTCTGTAGATCAATCGATAATAATTATCACGTAGCATTGGCTGAAGGGTCTGGCCGTGCAGCGAAGGTGCGAGAGAAGGGACATCCGTGTAAATTCTCAATCTGGAATTAATGAAAACATAACAATTGCCCTGACGAATTATTATGTTATTTGTCGACAGAATTTAATGAAAATTTAGGTACGCAATTAGAAAACTATGAACTAGATTTTAAAGAAGTAAATATTTTGTACGGCTCGTGGTTCTGCTGTAAAAAAATGTTAAAAACCTACAAAATGATAATATTAGTCTTGGCCATTTATTATTTTTTTACATAAAGGAGTGATATTTTTTTTTAAATAATTCTTCTATCTGTAGTACACACCTTCATTATGGTGTCATATTTTTTTAAACATTTTATTTTATAATATAAATAAATAAATTCGCCGTGCGTTCGAGCGGTAGGACTCCTCTTTTTTTCTCTAAATGCAATATTTTCATTCATAATACATTTTTTTAATTTTAATCTAGGTAGCCTTGAAAATTTTTATTTTCGTCCATAACTTTGTTAATTTCACTAGAAAAATATTCGTGTTTGATGTTAAATTTCATAATTTTTCGTAAGCAATTCGAAAATGTCTTTGTATTTTTTATTATTTGCATTGCGTCATTAAAATCCATGTGGAATATAAATTGCTGCAATAATACGTGGACCGGAGCGCATAAACGGGTTTAATTGCGGAAGTAGCGTCAGGAAGAGGAAAAGCCGTGGGTGGCGGGGGTAGAATTACGGTCCGGGGTGGGTGGGCTGGTGGGTAATAAAAGGAATACACATTCGCAATAAAGTAGTATCAGTGTTTACATCGGGCTGCCGGTGGGAGAGGAGATCGTGTCAAGGTGGACGAATGGTGCGTGCTTTTGCAAATCGATAGGAGGAATAGAAACGCGGCAGGAGACGTTTAATGGGTAGCAATTCCTGCGATCTACAAAAGAGATAGGAGAGAGAGGTCGCCTTTACAATTTGTATCTATTCAATAATATAATTTATTATAATCAAAAATTAAATTCCATATTTTAAAGTGGAAGATTAAAACGTCGTAAAAATAAAACACGTTTTATCCTCTTGAGCTTTGATCCTCTTAACGGTGTAGTTTTAGATGATCCGGTGATCCTATCGTCAAGATAAATAGACCGGAAAAACACCGTCACTTTTAGTCATCATCAATAATAGTTTTTCGACCTATAATAAAAGAATAAACAATAACATAAAACGTGTTGTAAAGGCAACTTTTTAAAACCAGTGAAATATCGATATTTCACGACCCGGCGCAACTCTAATCCCTCGTGCAGTTATTACAAATCCATTTCGCGTTTACGACAACCAAAAAAAAAAAAAAGAGAGGAACATGCGGAACAGAACGTGTATTACACGGGACGATTAAACGGCCATTTGGTGTATTGCAGGCGAATAATTTGCGGATGGGTTAAGCAATAACGGCCGCATGGATATTAGGCACGGGTAAATCCCCTCGTTACGTTCATTTGTGTATTCATGCGAATTACGATAGTTGCACGTATTTTATATGTGTGTGTGTGTGTCGCCACTTTTCACGCGGCCGCATAATTTACGACCGCAAATTATACTCGCAATTATTTCAAACTATTCATTACTTTTTGAACGATTAAATCAACGGCACTTAATTCAATTAGTTTGAACGTTTGGAGTTCGATCTAAAAAAAGAAGAAAAAAAAGTGTAATGCCTTAATTACACGCTCGTCGAGAACCGCCGCAATTCGCTTCCTCTAAAAAGACTTTAAGAGTAGTAAGAACGTACAGAATGGGTCCTAAATCTTTTTTAACCTTTATTTCATTAATAGTAATTGCGTTTGAATATTTTGTTTTTCGCTTATTATAATACTTTTTTAATTGCAAGTCTAGAAGGCTTTGGAAATTTATATTTTTATTAATAACTTTGTTAATTCAATAAGTAAAGTATTCATGTTATATATTAAATTTCATCATTTTTAATAAGGAAGTTGAAAATATGGTTATATTTTTTGCACTGTAAAGCGTTCAAATTTTCGGATTAAAAAAATTAAATTTTTTCAATTCTATTAATCACAATAGTTGAATGTAATAAAACTGAATATTTATTTCTTAATAAACGTTTTACTAACTATTAAACTTTTCGTTATAATAAATTTTTTTAATTATGAATCTAGGAGGCCATGTAATTTTACATTTCTTCGCTATAACTTTGTTAGTTTCAATGGTACAATATTCATGTTTAATATTAAATTTCACAACTTTTTACAAGGTATACGAATATGTGGTTATATTTTTATAATTCTTAAAAATTGGCTATTTCTCAAGTTTAAAAAAACAAAATTTTTGAATTTTGTTAAGTCTAATAAATCAATGAAATCAAACTAAACATTTGTTGTCAAATAAAATTTTTGCTAACTTTTATACATTTCTTTATAATGATTTTTTAATTTCGCATCTAGAAGGCGTTGAAAATTTACATTTTTATGCATAACATTCTTAATTATAATAATAAAATATTACTGTTTTATATCAAATTTCATAATTTTTCGTAAGAAATTTATGTATTTGTATACGGTAAAACGGTAAAATTTTTGTGAATAAAAAATAAAAAAAATTCAAATTTTATCACGCGCATTAATTTAAGGTAATAAAATTGAAAATTTAATGTTAAATAAATTTAACACTAACTATAATACTTTATGCTGTATTAACTTTTTTAAATTTTTAATCTAGAAGGCCATGAAAATTTACATTTTCAACCATAACTTTCTTAAATTTAATGGTAAAATATTGATGTTTTATATCAAACTTCATTATTTTTTAACAACGAATTTGAATATCTAATTATATTTTATATTTTGTAGATCGTAGAATTTTGAAATATTTTCTAAAATGATGATAGTTAAATGTAATAAAATTGAATAATTATTTCTTAATAAACGTTTTACTAACTATTAAACTTTTTCTTATAATATTTTTTTTTATTTCGATCTAGAAGGCCATATAAATTTTTTCGCTATAACTCCGTTAATTTTAATGGTACAATATTCATGTTTTACATTAAATTTCACAACTTTTCACAAGGAATACGAACATGTGGTTATATATTTTTTTATTCTTAAAAATTGGCTATTTCTCAAGGCTAAAAAACAAAATTATTGAATTCTATTAAGTTTAATAATGAAATGAAATAAAAGTAAACATTTGTTGTCAAATAAACTTTTTGCTAACTTTAATACAATTCTTTATAATGATTTTTTAAATTTCGAATCTAGAAGGCTTTGAAAATTTACATTTTTTATGCATAACTTTCTTAATTATAATAATAAAGTATTACTGTTTCATATCAAATTTCATAATTTTTCGTAAGAAATTTAAAAATGTGTTTATATATTTGTATAGCACAAAACAGTAAAATTTTTGTGAATAAAAAATTTAAAAAAAATTAATTTTTTCATGCGCAATGTTTTAAGATAATAAAATTGAATATTTAATGTTTAATAAATTTCTCACTAAGTATAATACTTTGCACAGAATTAATTTTTTTAATTTTTTATCTAGAAGGCCTTGAAATTTACATTTTCAACCATAACTTTCTTAATTGTAACGGTAAAATATTGATGTTTTATATAAAACTTCATAATTTTTTACAACGAATTTGAAAATCTAATTATATTTTATATTTTGTAGATCGTAAAATTTTAAAATATTTTCTAAAATGATGATTATTGAAATTTATCAAGCGTAATAGATAAATGTAATAAAATTGAATAATTATTTCTTAATAAACGTTTTACTAACTATTAAACTTTTTCTTATAATATTTTTTTTATTTCGATCTAGAAGGCCATGCAAATTTGCATTTTTTCGCTATAACTCCATTAATTTTAATGTTTTACATCAAATTTCACAACTTTTTACAAGGAATACGAACATGTGGTTATATTTTTTTAATTCTTAAAAATTGGCTATTTTTCAAGGTTAAAAACAACAAATTTTTGAATTCTATTAAGTTTAATAATTAAATGAAATAAAACTAAACATTTGTTGTCGAATAAATTTTTTGCTAACTTTTATACATTTTTCTATAGTGATTTTTTTAAATTTCGCATCTAGAAGGCGTTAAAAATTTACATTTTTATGCATAACTTTCTTAATTCTAATAATAAAGTATTACTGTTTCATATCAAATTTCATAATTTTTCCTAAGAAATTTAAAAAAGTGTTTACATATTGTATAGCACAAAACTGTAAAAATAAAATTTTATGAAAAAAAAATAGAATTTTTCTAATTTTATCACGCGGAATGGTTTAAGGTTTGGTAAGAAATTTAAAAATGTGTTTGTGTTTGTATAGTACAAAACAGTAAATTTTTTGTGAATAAAAAATAAAAAAATAATAATTTTTATCATGCCCAATGTTTTAAGGTAATAAAATTGAATATTTAATGTTAAATAAATTTCTCACTAACTATAATACTTTACACTGTGTTAAGTTTTTTAAATTTTTATCTAGAAGGCCATGAAAATTTACATTTTTAACTGTAACTTTGTTAATGTTATTATTAATATATTCATGTGTTATATCAAATTTTATAGATTTTTATGAGGAATTTGAAAATTTGATTATATTTAATGTGGTACAAACGGTCCATTTTTTGAGATTTAAAAATAATAGTTTCCAAAAATTTTAAAATTTAATAGTTAAATGAAATAAAACTAAAGATATTTTAATAATAATAATAATAATAATTGTCTTTTATTTCAACAAAACATAATATATAATACAGAATACATACATTGTTAACAACATAAAGTATAAAATAAAATAAAACTTTTAATTACATATTTATGTGTGTAGAAATATGGCGAAGTTTAATTTAATTTTAATTTAATTTAATTTATTATACGGAATCTCCATTTACATACATTAAAAAAATATATATATACGAAATATATAAATCATAATTACAAAATATAATAATACAAAAATAGTTACAACAAATATGTTCATACACACTACATGAAACTTAAAATTTAAAATCCTATCCCAAATGGTTTAACTAATCACAATCACTATAGGTTCTTAATGTTACTCTCGGTTAACCTGAAAATTTAATTTAAAAATAGTAATATACAAAATAAATAAGTAAATACATAAATAAATAAATAAATAATATAATATGAACAAGAGTTATATCGCAGATGAAAAATGACTAATGTTTTTTGTAAATGTAAAATATCACAGAAGTATAAATCACATAATAAATTGTCTATAACAAACGTTGTACAAAAAATATAACAAACAGACATAAACATAATAAAATGGTTAAACAAATACAATCAAGATAAAATAAAACATTTAAATAATACAAAGCAAAATGTGAGTTTAAATAATATAAATAATAATATGGTAAAATTATTTGGAAAAACTGATACGTCTCAATCGGTTTTTAAAGCCTGCAAACGAAGGTGTAAATAAAGTAAAATTGTCATTGTTACTAAGATCGTTTGCCTGCTTCATCAAGCGGTTAATGGGGTTGTATATACCATATTTAGTAGGATGGAAGGCTAAACGAAACAACGGCTTATATTTCGACTGTGGGCCGCGTGGTATGTTGAAGGTTAATTTTTCCACTAAATCCATACAATGAATATGACCGTTTACAATCTTGTATAAAAGAGACATATCTAAATATAGTCTTCTCTCCGACAGTGACTTGATGTTCAGTAACACGAGCATTTCACTATGACTATAAGTGCTAGTAAAATGCTTGTTCATTCTAAAAAAACATTTGTTTTAAAAACTTGCTTTGAACCATTTCCAGCTGATGACTTAGGCTATTGGTATATGGCGACCAAACGGTTGAAGCATATTCAAGATGAGGCCGAACTAGTGCGAGGTATAAGAAACGAATAGTGCTGACTTTAAAATTAGTGCTAAATCTAGAAATGAACCCCAAAAGCTTTAATGCTTTGGTGCAAATAAATCGTATGTGATTTACAAAATTTAACTTTGATGTGAATATAACACCTAAGTCATTAATTACACAAACTCTTTCTACAATATTATTATATAGTGTATAATTATTATTCCTAATAACCCCCCGATAGAACGATATACATACACATTTTTTTAGATTTAAATCTAGATAATTTGTCTTGCACCATAAAGCCACACTATCTACATCAGCCTGAAGTTGCATTTGATCATTCGGTGTCTTTATGATTTTATATATCTTCAAGTCATCGGCGTAGAGAAGAAATTTGCTGTTTATAATATTTTTACCAATATCGTTTATAAATAGTAAAAATAATAAGGGTCCACAGTGAGAGCCCTGAGGCACACCCGATGTTACCTGGATTCTATCTGATAAGTATTTGCCTATTCGAGCACGCTGAGTTCTATTAAGCAAATAGCTACCGAACCACTTTAATACATTGGCACCCAAACCCATCGATTCTAATTTATAAAGTAGTATCCCATGCTGTACGCGGTCGAAAGTCTTGGAGAAGTCGGTATAAATTGAATCAACTTGTGACCCGCTCTCCAAAGACTCTGATATATATGTTTGGTAGACTATTAAATTTGTTATTGTCGATTTACCTCTCAGAAATCCATGCTGTTCATCTATAATTGCATGAGCACATGACCACCTTAATTCTTTAGAGATAAGCATGTCCAGCATTTTGGGGAGCACGGATTGAATTGACACCCCACGGTAATTTTCTATGTTTGCCCTACAGCCATTTTTAAATATAGGTACGACAAAACTATCTTTCCACAATGTTGGAAATATTCCAGACAATAATGATCATTCAAATATAGCATGGATAGGTTTACTTAGAGTATACACACATCTTTTTAAAAAATAAGCGGGAATGCCATCAGGACCGGCACTGCAAGACTCCGGTAAAATTGACAAAGAATTGAAGACATCTACGAGAGTAACATTAAGATTATTTAGATCTATTGATGAGAGGCCGTCGTAATTGAGTAATATAGCATTTTTCTGCTGGTAGGCTCTAGAGAAATGTCTTGCAAATAAATCCACACTAGTAGCTGTGGAACGGCTTATATCATTATTTAGATACATTTCTCTAGGATATCCAGCAGTTTTATTACAACTATTAACATGGTCCCAAAATCGCTTTGAATTATTATTAATATCATGTTCAACACGATCAATATATTGTTTATATAATACATCGTTAAGATCACTACATTGTTTTCTTAAGTTTTTTAACACTTCATAATGTGATGTGAGACCTGTGCTTTTGTACTCATAATGAGCACGCTTTTTTGCTTTTATTAATCGAATTAATTCCTTATTAAACCATTTGGGATAATTAAATGTTTTTACACATTTGACGGGTACAAACATTTTAAAAACATAATATATAATATCATTAAATGTGGAGACATAATTATTGACGCAATTGCCAGACAACATTATATTCCAGTCAATATTCGCTAAGAAGTTATTAATTGCACCATAATCAGCTGCTTTAAAGTCCTATACGTACTCTAAATAATCATTTACAAATTCAGCCGATGATACTGGTAGCTCCAGACTGTAAGGAATGTGATGGAAGTTTTCGTCGCACAGAATATCACTAGCACCTCTGACTACTAAACTACTAATATTAGAAAACACTAAATCAAGAAAAGTACCTCTTCTATTAGGATTCTTATTTACTTGCTGAAGGTGATAGTAACTAAGAGTATTGCCCAAAACACTGGCTGGATAACTATTATTGTTCGCATTTAATATCGATTCACCAGTATGATCCCACGTAGCAGTAGGTAGGTTATAATCACCGCAGAAGATAAAATCACATGTTGGGTTGTCGCCACATATTCTATCGAGTTCTTCAGCATGTGACTCATAATACGACAAATTTGACGCGGGTGGAATGTATGTGGAACCAATTATATATCTTTCCAATACTTTGACAAATAAATGTTCTACATTGCTTGTACTTTTAAGGCAAATACTTTTTAAATTATTTCTTACAGCTATTAAAACTCCACCACCTCTTGTTTTTGTGCTATTAAGAATTGATCTATCGGTTCTATATATTACAAAATCTGACAAACCAAGCTCGGCACTACTTATATTATCATCAAACCACGTCTCCACTAATATAATGATATCATAAATGCAGGCATTAACTTTTAACATAAATGATTGAATTTTGCTCTTGAGGCCACCGACATTCTGAAAGTAAATATCTAGTTTTTTTTCTTATTAGGAGTATTTACAATAGATGGGTGTCCATTGATGTATTTAATAGTTAGACCCTGTTCGCCATTATTTTTCCTTCTATCTAATTCTGCTCTGTTTTTTAAGATGCTCTCTCTATAAAGCTGTCATGTCATTGTTAAATCGAACATTTCCTGTATCTGTGGCCCGGGTAACTCTTAAAATATTGAGCGCATCTTTACTCTCAGAAAAGCATATTTTAACTGGTCGCGGTTTAACACCAGGTTTACCTAAACGCATAATTCTTGTTGGGGCGAATTTTACATCCTGATCAATTAATGCTTTTATAGCTATGGTATCCTTTTCAATTTTATCGTCGGTAGTCCCTGCGGGTTCAGGCAGATTAAAGCCCATAACATTACGTGATCTTAGTTGTCTTTCTTCGATTTCATGTACTGCATCTGCCTGATTAATTATATCTGGAACTGGATTGGATAGAGCTCCATTATTATTTTTATTATCGTTAACAGGCATAGCATTTTCAAGTTTAGTTACCCTGTCGTTTAGCAATTTAATATCGTTTTTTATATCTCCAAGCGCATTTAATAATTCAACTTTCAATGGTCCCCGTCATTCTTCGCATATTCAGCGATATAGTATGCCACATCATTAATCGATAGTTGATCCAAACACTCGACATGGAAACGAATCTTACATTCAACACATCTTAATGTCTTCGAGCGTGGTGAGAGATTTTGTTTACAGCTTCCACACGCGCGGGACATTTTACTTGTTAAAAGGTCGTTTTACAGAAATATGGCAACGTTGCAAAAATACTATCGGCGACAATATTAGGATCTGCGCACGCGCTCTAACAGCCTAACCAAACACAACACAGCCAAAATTTAATAATTCAATGATAAAACTTGCCAACTAAATTGTGTTAACACGCACTGAACAAACAATTTTAACAGTAACTATTTTTGATTATAAGGTAACTTAGAAATATAAGTGACAGCACGGACAATGTTGCCAATACAATAAGTTCAGCTTTACATACAATATGTTAGCTGTTTTTCAACTTAACCTAAGACATTAAAACTTAACATTCATCTGTTCGAAAAGCGATAGATAGTGCACTACAATTAAAAAAAAGATCATTCTCAACAATTTATACATTAATGAAACAATTTTTATAGAGCAGAACAAATTTTTGTTTACTAAATCCTAATATATAGGTGGGCATTGGTTTATTAATTTACAAATTTGATAAGAAAAAGAACGACAGAAGAAGGCTGTTTTATGCTTAGGGGGTGTTAATGTACCTTTAAATCTAATGTTAATATTGTGAACGTCTCCTCTGTATGATATTTTATTATGTAGATACTGAGGACACTTGTGAGTAATTATTTTTTTAAATAATAATACTTGGTGTATTTGTCGTGTTTGTTGCATACTTAGCCATCCTAGTCCTCTTCTTTTAGCCGTAACTGGTTGCCTTCTAGGTATTCCACATACAAAACGTACACAGCTATTTTGTAATTTTTGAATTTTGTTAGCGGTTTCGACATCTAGACACGGCCCGTATAACACATCGCAATGAGAAAAGTTTGATAGCACAAGAGATTCACAAATAATTTTTTTGCAATTCCGTGGTAATAAATGCCTAGAACTATACAATATTTTTAATTGATAAAATGCCCGTTGGCAACATTTTGCAACATAACTTTTAAAACAAAGATCTTTATCTATTGTGACTCCCAGCACCTTAACTTCACTCTGAAAAGCTATTGGTACATTATTGATACAAATTGTCCCATTTATATATTCCATTGCAAGTTCCCTCGTTTTTTTTCTTCCAAAAACCATGGCACAAGACTTATTCGGATTTAAAAATAATGAATGGTTATAACAACCTTTATATAAGTTCTGCAGGTCTGCATTTATCTTATTACAAGCGCCTGCAATGTCGTCCTTTTAGAAATATAAATATATTTGAGTATCATCTGCATAATATTGCGATTAACAGAATTTAAGATATTTTGTTAAAACCGACGAATATATTATATACAACAAGGGGCCGATGATCGATCCCTGGGGTACCCCACTCTGGACGGATAATGGTAACGAAATATCGTTACTAGTAACAACTTGTTGTGAACGATTGCATAGATAATTTTGAAACAGTAATACTGCTTATGGACTCAAACCAATGTAATTTAGAATGGCGAGCAGAACATTATGATTTATTGTATTAAAAGCGCTTGAAAAATGAAGTAGTACCAATATTGTTAATTTGTCGTTATCAGTTTCCCTAACAATATTATCAACAACATTTAGCAAAGAGGTACAGCAATTATGCCCACTTCTAAAACCAGATTGCGTATCTGGTAAAACATTGTTCCTATCAACAAATAATTGTAATTGTTCCTTTAGCCCCTTTTCAATAACCTTTGATAGCGTTGGCAGAATACTGACTGGTCTTAAATCCTTAAAATCTTTTAGTGTCGTTACTTTCGGCAGAGGTATTACATGTGCCACTTTCCATACATCTGGAAATACCGAGTTAATAATACAATAATTTATTATGTTTCTTAAGAACGGAAGTATGAAAGGACAGCACAATTTTATGAATCTTATGTCAATTCTATCATGGCCCACAGCTTTAGATTTAATGCTACAAATATACTTTAAGATCATGATTTCTGTTTTAGGTACAAAATGAAGTTCCTCAACCCCAATTTTGTTTTCATTATAAAATTTTACCAAATTATAATTTTCATTTGTCATAATGGAATTGACAAAGAACTCATTTAGTTTATTCGCATCTTTTAAATTTTCTGGAATTTCAACTTTGGGCTTCTTTTTATAAATATCCAGTTTATTAAAAGATTGCCACATATTACTGCCAACTCGTAACTGATATTCAACAAACGCTTTCTTTTCATGCACGATTAAAGATGTAACTGCATTACGAAGATTTTTATAAAATTCCCAGTGTTCACAGAACTTAGTCTTCTTATATCTACTTAATGCAGCATTGCGATCTGAAATAAGCTTTTTAATAGTTTCGGTAATCCATGGACTGCACTTTTTAGTGAAACGACGAGTTATTAAGGGAACATGTAAGTCATATAGGGTCAATAAATTTTGATTTAAGAAAAGTATTTTCTCATTAATATCATCTATGTCAAAAATATTATTCCATGGTATAGATTCCAGATCCGCTTTGAATTGATTATAATCTAGTTTGCTGTAGTCCCAATATGTTCTAATAACACTTGGCTCACTTTAACCGAAAATATTTAAAGTGCAATGTACAAGTTCGTGATCAGATATCTCTGGCACATTGACAGTATCTAATGCCGTAACTATAAGCGATTTAGAAGTGATTATTAAGTCCAATAATGACAATGTTGTAGCCATTATACGAGTTGGAGACTGCACGCTCTGCTTCAACTCGAACACTTCAAGTACATTTAATAAATCACAAGTAGGAATTCCATCAAATTTTAGCAGATCGATATTCAAATCTCCAACACATATTATATCGGTAGAATCAAGACAATTCTGTCAATGTTGATTCGAAAATATCAAGAAATTGTACATGTGAGCATGATGGTGGTCTGTATATAACTACTAATCCGTATTTAATTTTATTTAAAGTAAACAGGACCCAAATTTGCTCTATATCCTGAGAGGTTATAGGACGTCGCACCCGGTATTTATTTTTTATGTAAATAGCTACACCCCCCCTCCCCACCTCTATTCTGCCTATCACTTCTAAAAAGGGTGTACCCATCAATATTAACTAAAAGGTTGTCAATATCATTATGAAGCCAGGTTTCAGTTAAACCAAAGAAATCAAAATTATATTCTATAAGAATATTTTTTACATAAGCAATTTTGGGTATTAGAGACCTTATATTTAAATGACCTATCTTAAGGAGGCCTATAAATTTTACATATATCACTATATTTTCCTAATTTATTTTTAATTTTTAATTTTTGAAATGCATAGTTTCTGGATATCGTCAATTGTAATGTGTATGGCTCGATCTCCGTCTTTAAATTTAACAAAAATTTTACCCTCTTTAACCCAAACATATTTATATCCGTGTTCTGTTCTTAATTTCCGAGCTTCATAAAAAATATTTTTATTATAATTAGTTAGTTGCTCATTAATATAAATATTATTAAATTTTGTTAATTATACTTTTCGCTAACTGTAATATTTTCTGTTATATTTAGTTTTAAAATTTATAATCTAGAAGGCCATGAAAATTTACATTTTTAACTGAAACTTTGTTGATTTTGTTAACAATATATTCATGTGTTATATCAAATTTTATAGCTTTTTATAAGGAATTTTAAAATTTAATTATATTTTATGTAATACAAAACGGTCAATTTTTTGAGATTAAAAAAATATAATTTCCAAAATTCTTCAAATGTAATACTTAAATCAAACAAAACTAAAGATATTTTTTTAAATACACATTTCACTAACTGTAACATTTTCTGTTATATTAAGTTTCAAAATTTTTAATCTAGAAGGCCGTGAAAATTTACATTTTTAATAGTAACTTTGTTAATTTTATTAATAATATATTTATGTGTTATATCAAATTTTATAGTTTTTTTATGAGGAATTTGAAAATTTTATTATATTTTATGTAGTACAAAGCAGTCAATTTTTTGAGATTAAAAAACGAGAATTTTCAAAATTCTTCAAATTGAATAGTTAAATGAAATAAAATTAAATATATTTTGTCAATTACACGTTTCGCTAACTGTAATAATTACTGTTATATCAAGGTTTTAAACGTTTAATCTTACGTGTTGAACTATAACTTTGTTAATTTTATTAATAATATATTCATGTGTTATATTAAATTTTACAACTTTTTATAATGAATTTGAAAATTTCATTATATTTTATTGAGTACAAAGCGGTCCATTTTTTTGAGATTAAGAAAACATAATTTATAAAATTCTTAAAATTTAATAGTTACATGAACTAAAACTAAGTATTGTTTGTTAAAAACATTTTTCGCTAACTGTAATACTTTTTACTAGATTAATTTTTTGAGTGTTAAGTCTAGAATGCCATGAAAGTTTATATTTTCAACTATAGCTTTGTTATTTTTTGTTTGATATCAAATTTTATAACTTTTTACTGGGTATTTGAAAATTTGGTTATATTTTTTTGTAAGAAACCTTATGAAAATTCAAAAATTGTCATCTGTTGTACAAAAATTGACAATTAATGAATTAAATAAGTAATTGTAGAGGCTTTTACTTCGTGATACATTTTATGATTCAAAATAAATAAACGAATAACTTTGTTTTATCACTTTTTTTTGATAAAACAAAGTTATTCGTTTATTTATTTTGTATTAATGAATTGTCAAAATGTTAATAGTTAAACTGTATATTTATTGTTTTATACATTTTTCGCTATCTAAAATGCTTTTTGTTATATTATTTATTGAATTAGAAATCTAGGGGGCCTTGAAAGTTTACATTTTTAATAACTGTAACTGTTTTAATTTGAGTGATAGAATATTGGTGTATTATATTAAATTTTATAACTTTTTACGAGGAATTTGAAAATGTGGTTATTTTTTTGTTTGTTACACAAAGTTGAGAATTTTTTAAGATTAAAAAAAATAAAATTTTTGATTTTTTTCAATCTTAATAGTTAAATATGATAAAACTCTATATTCATTGCTAAATTAATTTTTCGCTATGTACTTTAAATTCTATTGATTTTTAATATTTCCAATCTAGAGGGCCGTGAAAATTTACGTTTTTTAGCCATAACTTTTCTAGTTTTATCGGCAGAATATTAGTGTTTAATATAAAATTTGTTCATTTTTGACAAAGAATTTGAAAATATGATTATATTTTTTATTTTAGAAAAGTCGAGTTTTTCTTAAGGTTGAAAAAAAGGTAAATTTTTTAATTATTTTTCTAACATTAATGGTTAAATGTAATAAAATTCTATATTTATTGTTAAATAAATTTTTCGCTGTAAAAATTTACATTTTTAACTATAACTTTCTTAATTTCAGTGGTGGAATATTGAAGTTTCATATCATACTTCATATTTTTTTATGAAGAATTAAAATCTGTTTAAAAATTAATAATAACTATAATCAGTTTTTTTTTCTAATTTTTAAATTTTTATCATTTTTAAAATCTACAAGTAGCGATTGATAAATAAATAATTCTGTTCGATTGCGTTTCACACTAACTCCAATAGTTTTTATTATATTAATATTTAAATTTTGAATCAAGAAGGCCATGAAAATATTAATTTTTAGCTATAACTTTCCTAACTTCAGTGGTAGAATATTGATGTTTTATATCAAATTTCGTAACTTTTTATGGCGAATCTAAATCTTAAAGGAAACAATTAGTAACTATAGTCATATGGTTTTTAATTTTCAAAATTTTCAAGATGCGCTTGATAGATGTAATAAAAGTAAGTACTTTTTATTGATTACGTTTCTGACTGACTCTAATATTTTTTTATTATACAGGGTGACTGACGAAAAATCTTTGGTGCTGTATCTCGCTTATTTTTTATCCAATTTTAATAAATAAAACATCAAATTAAACCATATTTAAAAGACTTTAATAGGATCTGAACTGTTATTTTTTCTCGCACCCAGTTTTTGACAAAATACGATCAACATTTTTTTTTAAATTGCACTGTATATATATATTTTTATTGATTCGCAAGGAGATTTTTTTCCTGAATATAAAATTGTAGACAAATTTATCCATACATCAAACTTAAGTCGAGAAATTGAGGATTAAAAAAATAAATAAAAAGTCAAGTATCCATTGTAAACAATATACAGACCCTATTTTAAATGTCAAAAGTGACAGGGACAGCCATTGATACAATACTGCAACGATTTTTAATTATTTCATAATTAAAATGTTGCAATATTTCAAACACTGTATTTTGTGCTTCTACAGAAATCGTTTTTCAGTTTTTGAAATCTTGCAACATTTTTATTATGAAATTATTAAAAATCATTGCAGTATTGTACCAATGACTGACACTGTCACTTTTGACATTTGGAATAGGCTCTGTATATTGTTTATTATGGGTATTTGATTTTAATTTTTTTTTTAATCCTCAATTTCTCGACTTTGGTTTGATGAATGGATAAAATCGTTTACAAATTTAGATTCAGAAAAAAATCTCTTTGCGGATCAGTACAAAATATATATACAGTGCAATTTGAAAAAAAAAAGTTGATCGTCTTTTGTCAAAAACTGGATGCAAGAAAAAATATCAGTACAGTTCATATTAAAATCTTTTAAAAATCATTTAATTTGTTTTAAATAAATTAAATAAATAAATGTTTTATTTATTAAAATCGGATCAAAAATAAGCGAGATACAGCACCAAAGGTTTTTCGTCAGTCACCCTGTATTAACGTTTAAATTTCGTATCTAGTAGGCTTTCAAAATTACATTTTTATCCATAACTCTGTTAATTTTTTTAGTAGAATAGTCGAGTTTAGTACCAATTTGTTTAGATTTTTGAGAAGAATTTAAATATAAATAGTGAAATTTTATTCGATACATGGTTTTATTTTTTAACTGATTTAAAATAGAAATGCTATTATTCAATTTAAAAAGTTAATATACACGTCAATCATGAAATATTTCAATATCCATTTATCGTTTACTACTCTTCCTGATTTAATTATTAAGTCTGTAAACGTAATATGTTGCGACAGTGGAATTTTGTCACGGATTTTCAAATAATTTAGAAGCGTCGTATTTTCCCCGCATCATTTTCAGTCGCGGCATAAATTACGTCGACGCCGCATTTGTAGCAAAAATAATTCAGCAAATATTATTCATACTCAAAGGAGAAAAGGAAAGAAATGGAAAATGAGGATTCATTATTGCACGAGTATTTCACATCATAATAATAACCGATGCAATTAATTTCTTCCAGCGTTAATGCAACGGTTATGTAAGAACTAACAGCAATTACTTTCAAAAAATTGTTTTTTTAATTGTTTTTATTAAGTTTCAATAACAGCTATTAGTTAAAACAATTACTTTTCGTTATAGGGATTGGATTATATAACTAATAGCTGTGTTTACATGCCTGTAATCATAATCACGTATTTGGAAATTTGTAAAATATGTGAGGTGATTTTTTGCAGAAAGGGCAATTTTGTAATTTCGCCTAGCATACAGGGTGTGGTATTACTGAATTGCAAACGACCGACGCGGCGTACGGACGTGGGGGCGATTTATTTAAATTAGCCGTGATGCATTGCAGATTATTTTCGGGGTGAGATTATGATTTGTCTTTTGCGCAAAAGTGACGGGCGGCAATTTATAGGGGTGTATTCCTGCGGAGGTACGAGTTTTACGACGTCGAAATGCGAATGGGGGAGGCCGTAACGTTTCGCGAAAGTTTTAAGTCCACCCTATAAATCCGCCGGGTGTACACAAAATGAATACTTTAATAACGACCCTATAACTCGACGTAAATAAACATAACTGAATTATGTTCAATTATATTTTAACGGTAATTGTTTGTTTTAATTGATTGGGATAAAATATTGATGGACTTAAGTGTTGAAAATCCGTATTTATTATTTAAATAACAAAACTGTTAGATTTTCAAATTGGTTTTATTATGAACACTACATATGTTTCGCCACACTGTGGCTTCTTCTTCTTCTCCTGAAACATATGTAGAGTTTACATAAAACCAATTTGAAAATCTAACAATTTTGTTATCTAAATAGTGGGATAAAATAGTTTAAGATTTTTATTATCTAACAAACATATCAGTGCAACCCTGCTGTATGACTAATGAATTGGAGGGTGGGATAGTGGCCACCCACCCGCCCTACATATGTAATAAATTTTCACTCACTGTGCCTGGTTTGAATTCCTAGAAATTACAGTAGAATTGGTGTTGATGTTATTAAAAAAATTGAAATCAATACATCACTTTGGGTTAGGAAAAATATACAGGGTGGGTGGCCACCCTCCAATCTGTAAAATATAAGTAAGGGTTTTATTTAAAATTTTTACAAACAAGTTGAGTATTCAATGGAAAATTTTTTGAATCAAATTCATTCAGTTCATTAAAATCTTGAGTAAAAAGGTTGTAAAGTTGATTAGAGTGAATTTATCCACCCTAATTTTTACTTTATCTATATAGAATATATAGTACCGAATTTTTGTTTTAAATCCAAAAATTAGTAATTAATATCACTTGGTTTTACTTGTTTCACAATTTTATCACCAAGTGATGGATGAAGAAAAAGTTCGTAGTTTTCTTCAGTTTCTTTTTTGATTTGTAAAACTTTTCTTCATTCCATTTTTCCTATCGGCCTCTAGAATTTTTTGTTGACTTCAAAAAGTTCTCAGCAACTCGAAGAGTTTTTCTAAAGGATTCTTCAACTTTGTAGATATCTAGAATTTTTTTTAGAAAGTGTTAATCAGTTTTTCAGGAATTTTTCTACAGTTTTTTCGGTGTTTTTTTTAAATAGATTTCTAGAAGTTTAAATAACTTTCATTCAATTTTTTTTTAATTTCCTTAATTACCTATAGAATTTTCCTTATTTTTTTTGTACATTTTTAGATTCTTTTGGTAACTTTTATTACATTTTATGAGTTCAAGAATTTTCCTATTTCTATTTCTCTAGATTTCTAGAATTTTTTTACAAAGTTTCATTCAGTTTTTCAGGAATTTTCTTCAGTTTTGTTGTAGTTTTGTAGAACTCCATTTCCTTATAAGCCTCTAGAATTTTAATCAATATTTTTGTAAATTTTTAAAACTTCTCAGCGACATTCATTGCATTTTTGAAGAATTTTTCTAAAGCGTTCTTGAATTTTGCAAATGTCTAGAATTTTTAGAAAGTTTAATTCAATATTTCAGATATTTTATTAGAGAGTTCTAGAATTTTCTTCAGTTTTATGTTTTTTAGATTCTTTTGGTAACTTTTATTACATTTTATAAGTTCAAGAATTTTCCTATTTTTTTTGTTTCAGATATTTTCTTTAAAGAGTTTTAGAATTTTCTTTTCAATTTTTAAAAATGTCCTCTAAAATTTTCCTCAATTTTTTTTGTAGATTTTAGATATTTTTCGTAACTCTTTTTAAATTTCATTAATTCAATTTTTTTGTTGTAGATTTCTAGAATTTTCCAGAGAGTTTAAATCAGTTTTTCCTAGAGACTTTTAGAATTTTCTTCAGTTATTTTTGCTGGTTTGTAGAACCATTTTTTCACTCCATTTTTAAATAATTTTCTTATGAGCCTCTAAAATTTTAAGAAATTCTCTGCAACTTTTAATACATTTTTGAAGAACTTTTCTAAAAGATTCTTAACTTTTAGTAGATTTCTAGAATTTTTTATAAAGTTTCTTCAGTTTATCAAGAATGCTCTTAGAGTGTTCTAGAATTTTCTTCAAATGTTTTTTTTTATAGACTTCTAGAATTTTCGAGTAACATTCATTCCATTCGTTAAGAATTTTCTTATGAACCTCTACAATTTTCTTCATTTTGTTTTTGTATATTTATAGAACATCTTAGAAGAATTTTTCTAAGGTGTCCTTGAATTTATCTCAATATTTTGCATTCCATCCTTCAAGAATTTACTTACGAGTTATAAAATTTTCTTTCTAGAATTTTTCAGCCACTTTCATCACAATTTTCAAGAATTATTGTAGAGAGTTCTTGAATTTTTCTTGATAATCTTTGTAGATTTCTAGAACTTTTCAGTTACCTTCATTTCATCCTTCAGGAATTTTCCTCAACTTCCTTTGTAGATTTTTAGAAATTTTCAGTAACTTTTATTAAAATTTTTTTTGATAGAACTTGTTTGTTAGATTCTTCAAACTTTTCAGTATATTTAGAACGTTACCACAAAATCTGTCTAGCTGAAGAAAATGTGAATATGTAGGGTGGGCGGGTGGCGCCTATCCTACACTCCAATCTCTAGAATATACTCAAACGACTAATAAAAATTTAAAATTCAGTTAAAAAAAATCAATGCGTCACTCTTTTTAAATTATTAAAAATGTAATTAATTATTTATATATGATGTACAGGTTGGAGGGTGGGATAGAGGCCACCCACCCACCCTACATATATTTTTAACACAAGTTACAAACACTGGTTAATTATAAAAAAAACAACATTCATAAAAAATTTAGTATTATTTTAAAAATCATTGTAGAAGTCATTTATTTTTTTATTATTTAATTTTATCAACTGTAATAGTTAAATGTAATAAAACTGAATATTTATTGTTAAATAATTTTTTCTCTAACTATACAACTTTACATTTAATTGATTTTTTAAATTTCTAATCTAGAAGTCCATGAAAATTTTAATTTTTTAGCTATAACTTTTCTAATTTTATTGCTAGAACAATAATGTTTATATCAAACTGCGTAATTTTTCATGACGAATCGAAATCTTTTTAAAAATTAATCATAACTATTGTCGTTTGTTTTCTAATTTTCGAAATTTTGACATTTTCAAAATCTACAATACGCGATTGATAAATGTGATAAAACTAAATATTTTTTATTAATCACATTTTTCACTAACATTAACAGTTTTTTTTATATTAATTTTTTAAATTTCGAATCTAGAAAGCCATAAAAATTTTAATTTTTAGCTATAACTTTGCTAATTTTAGTCGTAGAATATTGATGTTTTATATCAAACTTCCTAGTTTTTTTTGTCGAACCGAAATCTGTTTAAAATTTAATAACAACGATTGTGGTTTTTTTTTTCTAATTTTTAAAATTTTGTCATTTTCAAAATTTTCAAAATGCGATTGATAAATGTGATAAAAAATAATTGTTTTTTATTAATCACATTTCTCAATAATATGAATAATTTTTATTATATTAATTTTCTAAATTTTTCATCTAGAAGGTCATGAAAGTTTTAGTTTTTTGCCATAACTTTACTAATTTTAGTCGTAGAACATTGTTGCTTTTTATTAAACTTTATATTTTTTTATGACGAATCCAAATCTTTTTAAAAATTAATTATAACTGTTTACGTTTATTTTCTAATTTTTAAAATTTTGTAATTTTTAAAATCTAAAAGGTGCAATTGATTAACGTGATAAAAGTAAATATTTTTTATTAATCACGTTTCTCACTAACATTAATAGTTTATTTTATAATAATTTTCTAAATTTCGAATCTAGAAAGCCATGAAAATTTTAATTTTTAGGCTATAACTTTCTTAATTTCAATCGTAGAACATTGATGTTTTATATCAAACTTTATATTTTTTTATGACGAATCGAAATCTTTTAAAAAATTAATTATAACTATTGTCTTTTTTTTCTAATTTTCAAAATTTTGTAATTTTCAAAATCTACAAAATGCGGTTAATAAATGTGATAAAACTAAATATTTTTTGTCAATCACGTTTTTCACTAACATTAGACGTTTTTTTAATATTAATTTTTTAAATTTCGAATCTAGACGGCCATGAAAATTTTAATTTTTGGGCTATAACTTTCTTAATTTGAATCGTAGAATATTAATGTTTCATATCAAACTTCCTAGCTTTTTATGGCGAATCAAAATCTTTTTAAAAATTAATAATAACGATTGTCGTTTTTTTTCAAATTTTCAAAATTTTGTCATTTTCAAAATCTACCATGTGCGATTGATAAATGTGATAAAAGTAAACATTTCTTATTAATAACGTTTCTTACTGACGCTAATAGTTTTTAATATAATAATTTTTAAATTTCGAATCTAGAAGGCTTTGACAAATTGCATATTTATATAGTTAGTTAATTACTAGTGATGGATTATAAATATATAATATAAAGACAGATCAGAAATAAAGTTTGTAAATAAAAATATATTTATTATATAATTGGAAAATACTACAGTAATTGTAATGTTAATATTAAGGCAACCATAAGTAAAATCAATTCAAAATCAAATCAAATTTAAGTACAATTGTGGCTTAAACTTATATGCATATGGAGGGTGGGTTGGTTGGCCACTATCCCACCCTCTAATTACAAAAACATTAGCGAGGGTTTCTCTATAAAAAAAAACATTGTTTTAGAAGAATAGACTACTTATTAAATTGTGCAAAAACTTTTAAATCATTTAATTTACCTTTATTAGCATCTTCATATATGTATAACTGATTGGGGGTGGGGTTATAGGCCACCCACCCACCCTACATATACACCACCATATAAACCACAAATTTTGGTTTTGTTTTTCCAAATCAAACATTAATTTTAGATGTAAAATTAAGGAATTAATAAGTAAAATCGTAGATTAAATTTGAGGGTATATATAGGGTGGGTGGATGGCCACAATCCCACCTTCAAATTGTAATAATAGAAACAAAGTCTTTTAAAACAGAAAACTGTTTTTAACAGCGAAAATAACTATTGAAATCATTCAACCGTTTTCAAAATCTTCATTAGATTTCATTAATTTTTTACGTATGTTTTACTGATTTAATAGTAGATTATAGGCCACCCACCCACCCTACATGCACATTTATAACTATTTATAACTCAAACACCGTTCCTATATTTATATCCAGAAAATACGACAGTAAATTTAATGTTAAAATTAAGAAAACCATAAGCACAATTCTGGTTTAAATTTATATGCATATGTAGGTTGGGTGGGTGGCCACTATCCCACCCTCCAATCACAACAACATTAGCGAGGGTTTCTCTATAAAAAAAACATATTTTAAAAGAATAGATTATTTATTAAATTATGCAAAAACTGTTTAATCATTTAGTTTTCACGTATGCATAACAGATTGGAGGTTAGGATAAATGCTACACACCCTACGTAAGGAAAAAAAAACTATTATTATTATATTATCATAATGTAGATAAGAGCAAGGGGTTAATTTAGGGTGTGATGTTCATCCCTCTCTCTCTCTCTCTAGAACGATTGCATGTGGCCACTTCAATTAAACTAAGTAAACTCCCCCGAGGAGGAAAACTATTCCTACCTTCGTTTCATTAAAACCACCACCGACGTCTCTTTTAGTTAAAACATCGAAACTTTACGGCTTCATCCCCGCAAATTTTCTAATTAGGGCTGCACCACCGTTGTTCCCCATTTAAATCCCAATCCGAAGATATTTCTATCGGAAATCACCTAACGTTTAAAATTCCACAACTAACATATTAATTGTACAGATTTTATATTATATTTTCTATCTAATCCCTATTGAGGTGGAATATTTCTTAAGAGGAATATTTAATTCTCGCCCTCGCGTTGTAATGGATATAATTTTCTATTAGAATTTTCCCTCTTCATTCCTTGCTTTTGCATAACGCAAAAATCGTCGACAGAAATATGATTTATTCAATGGGGTCGTTTATCATCGATGAATGGATCGTTTGTAAGATGGCGCGGTGAGGTGGTGGAGATGAGGTTTGGGGGGGGGCATTAGCGTCGAGTGGTCGGCCAGAAAATAGAAAGGCGAGGAAATTGCGGCCGCACATGAAAGGCGTCGCGCGACGACGCCTTTCTCCGCCGAAGAACACCATCGCAGCCCGACTGGAAAGGACGGACGGCTAATAGAATGGGCTTTACAGTTTCCTGCTCACGTACCCTTCTCGTCCCCCTCCACCACCCATCGCCAAAATTCCCATCCGCGGAGTTTCTAATGAATTTTAAGAAGGTGCGGAGAGGGCACTTAATCTCCTCGCCCGAGGTTTATTGCTTATATAAGAGATACTTTGTTTAATTAAACTTCTTCAGTCGATGGAACGTTTAAAAAAAATTACGCTTAAAATTAGGAGTTGAAATCAATAAAAGAAAAATAGACATATATATGCCGCAATGGGATTTGTGTTATCTCTCAGTTCAATTTAAGTTTGTTATAATTGTCTTTCTCAAATAATCCAATTTGATGTATATACAGTATTATAGTTCTAGAGAGGAAGATATTTATTTCCAAGAAGAATGTGTACATCCATAGGGAAGGCCTTGTTCAGGAGTGAAGAAGCTGGATAGGGTCTGGCGTATTACTTTCCGTATATAGTACAAATTTCGTCTTTTAGGCAGTCTTAACTTCTGCCTTCTAGTGTCTTTATAGGGAGAGTAATGTTTTAACTTGTCGTGCAAGAGGTTGATTAGACATGGAGGTATATTAAGGGAGTGAATATACACTTGAACTGCAAGCCAATCAAAAGCTTCTTGAACATCTAGGAATAATATGGCAGATTTATTTATTTAGAATAAACTCTACCTCAGTTTCTGGAGGATGTACCTTCAGCAACAAGAAATTCAAAATGTCTGGTATACACCAAGCACATTTTAGTATATTTACTCGTAAGTTTTCAACCATAACCCACTATCTGTGGATTGACCTAAATCATGGCCTACTCGATTCCCAGACTTAATTTTTAATTACTCCTTCAATTAGAATTACTTCACCACCATTACAAACAAATAAAATTAAAATAATTAACCAAAAACGCGCTCGTGTTTGAATGTGTTTACAACAGAATGTAAACGTTATTATCCAACCTGTACAACACACCACCGCGTTTTTGATTTATTATCGAAAACGTGCGGATGCTAATAATGAAAAAAAAAGACCGCAGCAGTAAATGAATGCACATTTTCACTGCAGCGCACATAAAATTCATGGGATTTCATCGGGCCCCAGAAAGTCCATTAATATCGGGGTCAGATGGCGAATTTCGCACAAATCAATATGTAAAACACAGTTTGACAGATTGAACGCGGAAATAGTCGTTAATCAGATTCGTCGGCAGCGAGAATTCGATGCGACGTATACAATGGATGAATGGCGATCCGAACAGACGTACAACATGATGTTAACCTCGGCTACAATGTAAAATTACCGGAAAATTTCATTACCGAAAATTTAACGCTATTTGTGCTTAAACAATAGTACAATCAACTAAACTGATTGATAACAAAATTTCTCTCTGCGTATAAAACGCTTCCTTTAAATAACAAAAATTCCTAAAATTGATTAAAATTTTAGGAATCCAACTCAACGTAATATGCTCTTAATAATATGATCAATTGCATATTAAATATTTTGCAGAGTTTAATTCAATGACAGATGACAATTACACATTAACAGTTGAAAGTAATTTTCTGACAGATGACAGATGACAGATGACAGATAATAAATGCAGCTGACACTTTACAAACGACAGATGAGAAAAAAATTATAAAACCATAACCATAATTTGACAGATGACAGTTATTCATTATCGATTAAAAAATAACTTTTGACAAATTAGAGATAAAACGTAAAATATAGACAAAATATTACTTACAATTATCAAAAAACCTTGGATAATTTGGGCTTTTATAAAATTAAAATATTGAAACAAAAATCATTTCTGACATTTGTTGATTAAAGGTAGACATTTAACAAATTGCGTATTTCCATGACAGCTGACAGTTGATAGATTATAAATGAAAATAAAACGAAAACAAAATTTAAAATTTTCAAATAAAAATTGACTGTTGAAATTTGACATAAAAGGTTAAAGTTATTGACAGTTAAACTTAGACAGTTTAAATATCTTAATTGAAAAGCTATAAGTTTATGTTTTTTTTTTATTTTGTATTTAATTTTCAAAACATTTCAACAATTCTTTCACTATACTGTGACTTCTTTAAGTAAATTGACAGTTAAATGACGATTAATAAATAATAACAAACACAGATTGATTTGTAGATGACAGTTGACCAATATGACAATTGACAGTTGACAGATTATCACAATTGACAGTTTACAGATGACGGATGGCAGTTGACAGATGATTAGACTAGATTTTTATTTTAAACAGTTGACAGATGACTTTTGACACCTGATAGTTTATAGATGACAGTTGACAGGTGACTTTTGACACTTGATAGTTTATAGATGACAGTTGACAGATGCAAAAATTATTGGATAATTATTCAAACACTATTTAATATTTAACAACTGCAATGATGATTTTATTTTGAGGAACATTTCATAAAACTTTTGTTTAAAACTTTAGAAACAAAACGACTGTTTGTAGCTCATGTATGAAAAATATATGTAGGGTGGGTGGGTGGCCACTATCACACCCTCCAATCAAATTAACATTAGCCAGAATTTAATTTAAAATTTAAATTTCATCGAAATGAGAACGTTTAAAATCAATAAAGTACAAAATGTATTATAATTTTTTTAACCTTTAAATCGTTCTCAATTTAATTAATAAATTATATAAATAAAAACTAGAAGATGTTGTACTTATTGGATGATATGATAGTGGCCACCCACCCACCCTACATATTTACTTTTTTACATCAACTACAATTGTTATTTTATTTCAAGGAACTTTTCATAAATTTTTTTAAAAGATTTCAAAATTGACAAATGGCAGGTAACTATTAACAGTTGTATGACTTCTTTAAGTAAATTGACATAAATGATTCACATCTAAAGCAATTGTTTTAATCGTTTTTTTTCAGTCATTAAAATTCATTGAAAAAATTTCAAATATGCTTTCTATTTGCTTTCTTTATGAATTTTAATTATGCGAAATATTTTGAATAATTCTGAATAAATTTACATAGCAATCATTTGTGTTTGTATTTGTTTTCGTTGCTAAAATATATTGAACATTTTGATAAATCTACTCTCAGTGTTTAAATAATGTTATTTTAAAATCTAGTCAGCAATTTAAATTCTTACTTTTAAGTTTATATAAAAATATGTATTTAGAAGAATTTACAAATAAAATCACGTCCATAGCAATTGTTTTATTAATTTTTAACATCGTTAAAATTCACTGAAAGTTTCAATAAATCAATTGTCTGATTCGACATGATTATTTTAAAATCTACCACAGTATTAAGATTTTTATTAATTTTTATTACGCAATATATTTTGAAGAAATGTTTTCAACATTTTGATATATCTAAATTCAATTTGAATACAGTTATTTTAAAATCTAGTACGTAATTAAAACCCTTTTTTATGATGATAAACGAAAAATAACAAATAAAGATTGGTTTTTAGATGACAGTTGACAGATTATGACAAATGACAGTTTACAGATGACAATTAGCTAATGACAGAATACAGTTGACAGATGACTTTTCACACCTGACAGTTTACAGATGAAATTTAATAAATGACAGTTGGCAGATGACAGATGACAGTTGACAAATGATAGTCAACAAATGACAGTTAATAGTTGACAGGTGCTAATAGAAATATTTTAAACAGTTGACAGATGATAGTTGGCAGATAAAATTTAACAAACAAATGTTGACAGTTAACAGATGACAATTAATGAGTTGTATTTTTAAAGATTTTAAAGTTGAAAGATTGATTTTCAGATGACAGTGGACAAATAACAGTTGATAGATTATAGTTGACAAATGACAAAATGACAAAATGGCAGATGATAGTTGGCAGATGACCGATGATAATTGATAGATGGCAGTTAAGACTTGACAGATGATAGTTAATAGACAAGTGACAGTTGACAGTTGAGAGATGGCAACAGAGTTATATTTAAAAAAAAATTGACAGATGATTTACTATTCGAAGTTGTTCATCTTCTTTAAGTAAATTGACAGTTAAATAATGATGAATGAAAGTTAACAAATAAAGATTGAATTTTAGGTGACAGTTAGGAAATAACAGTTGACAAATGATAGTTGCCAAATGACGTTTGACAAATGACAGTTAATAGTTATCAAATGGCAGTTGACAGTTGATAGATGAAAGTTAACAGATGACAGGTGACAGTTGACCGATGATAGTTAATAGAGTTACATTTTAAACAGTTGACAGATGTTAGTAAGCAGATAACAGTTGACACGTGATAGATGACAGATGAAATATAACAAATGACAGTTGACAGATGATAGATGAAAATTATTAGAGTTATATTTTGACAGATGTGTGGCTTCTTTAAGTCAATTGACAGTTAAATTGATAAAATTTTAGGTGACAGATGCACTATTGGCTGATGTTTTGTTTGTTTTATTTTTATATTGTACTGACGTATGGAATTATTTTCTGGGGTGGAGTTTGTTTGTTTGTTTATTTGTTTTAATTCTGTGCCAAACATATAGAAAAAAATATATAAATAATATTAATTACAAGTAACAGTTGAAAGATGATAATTAATAGAAGTATATTTTAAACAATTGACAAATTATAATCACTTAATAAAACACTGGTATAGTGTGAGGTTTTTATTAAGTGATTATAATGGAGTTTCAACAAGTAACGGCCTCTTCAATTCAATATGACAAATTACAGTTGACAAATGACAATTGACAGTTGACATATGGCAAGTAATAGGGTTATATTTGTGTATGTATATTTATGTATTTTGTTAATAGAACTTATAAAGTGAGTAAAATAAATACATAAATCAAAGATGTTAAATTTGACAGATGACAGTTAACTATTGGCGGCAGTGTGACTTCTTTAAGTAAATTGACAAGTTAAACGATAATAAATAAAAGATAACAAATGACAGATGTCAGTTGGCTGTTGATAGACGATAGCTGATAGATGGCAGTTGACAGATATCAGTTGAAAGATGACAGTTAACATTTGACTGATAGTTGATAGAATTATATTTGAAACAGTTGACAGTTGATAGATGACAATTGAGAAATAACAGTTAACAAATGACAGAAGATAACAATTGACAGATAAGAGTTGACAAATGTTATATATCAAATAACAGATGCTAATATTGTGTGTGTCAGGCAACTTAAAATACAAACATTATGGAACTAAACAAGTGTTACTCCTTACCTAATATTAATATCTGTTTCCATCAAGAATGTAGCGTAAACAGTAATCAGATGAAAGTTGACCGATGTCAAAGTTATATTTCAATTGTTTTAAATTTGACAGATGACAAAAATAGTTGACAGATGACATTTAACAGATAACAGTTGACAGTCGACAGTTGGAAAATGACAGTAGTTGATAGGGTTATATTTTATATAGTTGACAGATGAAAGATAGCAAATGACAGTTTACAGTTGGCAGTTGACTGATGACATTTAACAGATAATAGTTAACAGTTGACAAATGATAGTTAATAGAGGTATATTTTAAACAGTTGTCAGATGATAGTAATAAGATGACAGTTGACACGTCATAGATGTCAGATGACAATTATTAGAGTTATATTTTAAAATATTTTTATTTTGACAGATAATAGTAAAACTATTGACGGCAGTCAATTGTAAATTGGCAATTAACTGATGATGACAGTTGACTGTTGATAAACGATAGTGGACAGTTGATAAATGGCAGCTAACAGATGTCAGTTGAAAGATAACAGTTAACATTTGACTTATAGAATTATTATATTTTAAGGAGTGACAGATGATAGATGACAGAAACAGTGATAGTTGACAGATGAAATTTAACAAATAAGCAATTGACAGTTGACAGATGACAGATGACAATTGAAAAATAACAGTTAACAAATTACTGTTGACAGATAAAGTTAGAAGATAACAATTGACGGAGGAGAATTGATAGATGGCAGATACTAGTTGACACATGACAAATAATAGTTGGCAGATGATAGTTCTCGAATGATAGTTAATAGAGTTATATTTTAAACAGTTATCAGATGAGAGTTGACAGACGTCAAAGTTATGTTTTAAAAGTTTTTAAGTCTGACAAATGACAAAGATAGTTGACAGATGACATTTAACAGTTGACAGTTGTAAAATGATGGTTAATAGAGTTATATTTTAAACAGTTGACAGATGATAGTTAATAATGACAGTTGATACGCGATAGTTGCTAGAGGAAATTTAACAAATAACAGATGACAGTTGACAAATGACAATTAATAGAATTTCATTTTAAAATATTTTAAATTTGACAGATAAGGTTGACTGTGTGGCTTATTTAAGTAAATTGACAGTTAAATGGACAATAAATGAAAAATAACAAATAGCACACGTGATTTAATAACTGACAGATGACAGTTGATAGTTGACTGAGACAGTTTGTCAAGTAATAGTTGACAGATGAAATTTAACAAAATAACAGTTGACAGTTGACACATGACAATTAATAGAATTACACTTTAATAGAATTTAAATTTAACAGAAGACAGTTAACTATGGACAGTCGTTGGCTTTTTTTAAGTAAATAGACAGTTGACAATAATGATAACAAATAAATATTAATTTTTAAATAACAGCTAACAGATGACAGATGATAAATGATAGTTGACAGATGATATTTGGCAAACGAGTTGAATGATGATAGTTGACAGATGATAGATGACATTTAAAAGATTGGCAATTAATATGTTTACAGAGTTATATTTAAAACAGTTGACAAATGATAGTTGACAGAGGCAGTTGACTCGTAATAATTTACAGATGAAATTTAACACACTTTGTCAAATGACAATTAATAGAGTTACATTTTAAAAAAATTTAAATTTGACAGATGACAGTTAACTATTTATATTTAAGTATATTGACAGTTTAATTATAATAAATGAAAGTTAACAAATAAAGATTGAGTTTTAAATGACAGTTAACAAATGATAGATGATAGTTGACAGTTGATAGATGACATATATAGATTGACAGGAGATATGTAACAGATGACAGTTAGCAGTTGACTAATTGTTAATAGAGTTATATTTGAAACCGTCGACAGATGACAGTTGACAGATGACAACTAATAAGGTTATATTAAACAATTTTAAATTTTACAGAAGACAGTTCACTGTTGGCAGTTGTGTGGCTTCTTTAAATAAATTGACAGTTTAATGGAGATAAATGAAAGATAATAAATATAGATTGATTTTTATTAGATAAAAGCCGACAGATGATAGATGACACATGAGAAATAACAGTTACAAATGACAGTTGACAGATTACAATTGACAACTGACAGTTAATAGTTGACAGATGACATTTAACAGGTTATATTTTAAACAGTTATCAGATGACAGATGCTAGTTGATAGGTGATAATGGATGGATCGCATTTAACAGATTACAGTTGACAGATGACAGTTAACAAAGCTATATTCTAAAAGTTTTTAAATTTGACAAATAACAAAGATAGTTGACAGATGACTTTTAATAGATAACAGTTGACGGTTGACAAATGATAGTTACATTAAATATATGATTGTTAATAGTTGACAGAGACATTTGATAGATGAAATTTAATAAATAACAGTTGTCAGATGATAGTTAATAGAGTTAAATTTTAAAGGATTTCAAATTTAACACATGACAATTAACAATTGACAATTGTATGGCTTCTTTAAGTAAATTAGAAGCATCCTCTTTTTTGTTTTCATTCTGTAATTCTCCTTTGTAATTAGGCTTTGGCCTGTTGAGGAAATAAATATTATTTTAATTATTATTATTATTATAAATTGATAGGTGACAGATGACAGATGTAGGTTGACAAAAAACATGTAACAGATGACAGTTAACAGTTGAGCAATGACAGATGACAGTTGACTAATAGTTAATAAAGTTATATTTTAAACAGTCGACAGATGACAATTGACACGGGATACTTGACAATTGACAGCTGACAGTTGACAACTAAGACGATTATATTAGGAGATTCTAAATTTGACAGGCAACAGTTCACTGTTGACAGTTGTGTGACTTTTTTAAGTAAATTGACAGTTTAATGATGATAAATAAAAGATATCAAATATAGATTGACTTTTATTAGACAAAAAGCTGACAGATAATAGATGACACATAATAAATAATAGTTAACCGTTGGCAGATTACAAGTGAGAAATGACAGTTAATAGTTGGCAGATGATAGTTGACAGATGTCATTTAATAGATGGCAATTGACAGATGACAGTTAATAGGGTTATTAAACAGTTGTCAAATGACAGATGACAGTGAATAGATCGCATTTAACAGATGATAATTGAGAGACGACAGTTAACAAAACTAGATTTAAAATATTTGACAAATGACAAAGATAGTTGACAGATGACACTTAATAGATGACAGTTGACAGTTGACCAATGATATTTGATAGATTTATATTTTAAATAGTTGACAGATAATAAATGACAGTTGACAATTATCATTAAATAGATGACTGTTAACGGTTGACAGATGCAATTTAATAAACAACAGTTGACAGATGATAATAAAGATTGACACATTGACTATTGTGTGCCTTTTTTTAAGTAAATTGATATTTAATAGATGACAGTTGATAATTGACAAATGACAGTTTATAGAGTTATATTATCAGATGATCGTTGACAGATGACAATTGACAAATTAAATTTTTATAGATGACATTTCACAAATCACAAATAGTTGACAGTTGACTAATATCAGTTAATAGAGTTACAATTGAAAATGTTTAAATTTGATAAATAACTAATGACAGTAGACAGGAACTAGTTACCAGATCACATTCAACAGATGACAGTTAATGGTTGATAGATGACTGTTAATAGAATTATATTTTAAACATTTTTAAATTTGACAGATGACAAAGATAGTTGACAAAAACATTTAACAAATGACAGCTGACAAATTTTAGTTGACAAAAGAAATTCAACAGATGTCAGTTAAAAGTATTTAACTTTGTCAAATGACAAATGACAATAGTCGCCAGAACATATTTAACAAATTTGGCAGACGACAGATAATACTTTACAGATGACAGTTGTCAGTTGACAAATGATAGTTAATAGAGTTATATTTCAAAGAGTTGACAGATGATTGTTGACAGATGATTAATAATAGCTGTCAAATGAAATTTGATAGATGTCGGCAGTGACAGTAGAATTGTATTTTAAAACGTTTTAAATTTGTCAGATGACAAATGAGAAGAAATGACAGTTGACAATTGATAATTGATAAATAATAGTGATAGTGAATATTTCAATTCAGTGTAAGTATAGATTACCACGTAGTAACGGTCGTAACCATTCTCTTTATTGATAAATAACATTCAATAGTTGATAGATGATAATTGACACATGTCAGATGATAGTTGGCAGATCACATTTAATACATGGCAGTTAAAAGAGTTATATTTTAAATGTTTTTAAATTTGACAAATGACAGATGACATTAATAGGATTACATATTTTAAACAATTGTCAGATGATCGTTGACAGATGACAAATGATAGTTGATAAATGAAATTTAATAAATGCCAATTGAAAGTTGACAGAATTGATGAAATAATAGAGTTACATTTTAAAAGTTTTTACATTTGAGAGGTGACAAATGACAGATGATAGTTGACAAATAATATTTTACCGTTGACAGTTGATGGTTGATTTATATTTTAGGTTTTTAAATTTGACAGATAACAGACAAATATTGATGACAGTTACTAGAAACAGGCTAATTGCTGAAAATTAATTTTGGAGTGTTGACAGATCGTATTTAACAGATGACAATTGACTGATGACAGTTAGTAGAATTATTTAATTTAAACAGTTATCAGATGATAGTTGACAGATAATAGTTGACAAATGAAACTATTAAATGACAATTGACAGATGACAGTTAATATAGTTTTATTTTAAAAGTTTTTAAATTTGAAAAAAGACAGATGACAGTTGATTTATATTTTAAGTTTTTAAATTTGACAGATGACAGTTAAATATTGACAATTGATTGAAAAAGGTTAATTGTTGACGATTCATCTTAGACAGTTAAAAGTAAATATACGATAAATATCAAAGCTAAAATTGACAAAAGACAGATAACAAATAACAGTTGACAGTTGACAAATGACAAACATTTAACAATAAACAGATGACATTAACAGATGATAATTGACAGTTGACGGATTGTATTCAATAGATAAGTGTTTCCAGTTCACAGATGGCAGACGACAATTGACAAATGACACTTAATAGAGTTATATTTTAAATACTTGAAATTTGATAGTTGACAGATGATATATATATATATATATATATATATATATATATATAACAGTTTGACAGATGAAAATTGATAGCTGACAGTTGACAGTTGTCATATGATTGTTAATTGAATTATATTTTAAAAGTTTTTAAATTTGTCACATGACAAATGACAGGTGATAGTTATCAGATCATATTTAACAGATGATGAGTTAATAGAATTATATATTTTTGTCAGATAATAGTTGACAATTGACACTTAATAGAGTTAAATTTTTAAAGTTTTCAAATTTCACAGATGACAGGTGATAGTTAACCAAACACATTTAACAGATGAAAGTTGATAGTTGACAGATGACAGTTGATAAATTTATATCTTAAAAGTATTTAAGATGACGGTTTAATGTTGATAGCTGATCGAAAAAAGTTAATTGTTGACGATTAATCTTGGGGAGTTAACAGACGATAAATCAAAGCTAATATGAAATTAAAATTTGAAAATTTGACATATGATTAATATCAGATGAAAGATGACAGTTGATAAATTATCACTGAGAGTTGATTAATAATAATTAGTAATAGATACTTTAGAAAAAAAAAACATATGCATATATTGACAGATGACAATTAACTATGAACGGTTGAAAATTGATCTCTGATAAATGATAGATGATTTAAAGTGAATTACAAATAAAAGAGAACAGCTGAAAATTATCAGTTGCTTTTTAATAAATTGAAAAAAAAGACATTTAGAAAATAATTTCTTTTTAAATTAAATTTTTGCAAGTTGACCTTGAACAAATGACATATAACTAAAAATAAATAACAGAAATAAGATAGATGACAGATGACTGCTAAGAAAAAAAAAACATTACAAATTTTAAAAATAATTAAAAATTAACAGATGATAGATAACATCTGAAATTTGTCAGAGGAAAGATTGTTAATGATTAATAAAATAATCTTAGACAAAACTTGATCAAAATACTAACTCTTTATTTACAATTATTAGTGTTTTTGTCGATGTTTTATTGACATTTTTGACGTTTAGACAGTTGAAATTTAATTTACAATATATTTTAGTTAACAACCTATAAATAAAATCCAATAGACTATTTAAAATTTAAAAAAAAAGATAATAGTTTGTAGTTTACATTTGATAAGAAAAAGAGTAATAATTGATAGTTGTAGTAGATACCTAATATGTAAAAAGTTGTCAATAGTTATTCAACAATAAACGATTTAAAGTTAGAATTTGACAGTTATAAGTCGACATTTGACAGATGGCATAAAACAAAATGTAGATTAAAGATGATAGATGAAAATTAGTAGCTGGCAGATTATTTTAACAGGTGACAATTAATAATATACAAATAAATTAAAATTAAAATTTGTCACATATTTAATTAATTGCTCACTTAACCCGTGGTAAAACATTGTTGAACTATTTGTTTCACAAAAATGTTTGTGAAACAAATCAAGTGTTTTTTTTTTTAATTCTAATCAAAATAAAAATAAAAAACATTTGACAGGTTACAAATAACGAGTTAATACATTGCATCCAGCTGACGGTTAATGACAGTTGACAGTAAATAGTCAGCAATTCACATGGAAAATTTCTTAAGCAATTTTTACAATTAAAATTTTCAAAGTATTTTGTTTGCTTTTATATTCGCAATATTTGTAGTGAAATGTTGATTAATATGGAAATATTTTTGATTTATAATTAAAATAATATCTATTACTTCAAATTAATTATTTAATCTTAATTAAATCAGAGTAAATAAAACTTACTTTGTTAATATTCAATATGTATCACAAAGTTATGGCTTCAAGCATTCAACATAAATCAGAGTATTTTTAAGAAATTACTATCTTAGTATAAAAAAAATGGTTGGATAAAAGCATAATCAATTAATCATTGGTTGTTTTTTAATTTAATACATCTTATAAATGGATAAATCCTATATCATAATTCGAAATGATATTATTAATGAATTATTTTTTTATTAAACCCTTATTATGTTGGTCTTATGATATTGTTGTATTTTTATATATAAAAATGCGTACTATTGTAATACTTGAACACAATTTAAATCGTTATCTACTTTTTTGGTCAATAATTATTTGAAAGTTTATAGAATTAACGAATTATTTATGTAGTGTTGTTATCGTTTATATATCAATATACCGGATGATGGAATAATTTATCGATGCTGATTGGATTTTTCGTGGACTTTCGTGAAATACGAGTGTAGTCTGCATTATGTTATTCCACGTCTTGCGCAAAACTAGACATAATCGACACCACCGAGGGGGTTCAGAGAGAGGCTGGTGGTGGTGTTTTTCGGGGAGAAACAGAAACGGGGGCGAAAGGCTCCTCTGAGGCCCCCGGGACGCGCACCATCATCATCATCTCCGTTCCAGGGCCAGCTCTGCTGGCGCTCTCGCCATCGTCTCCCCGTCTCTGCTCTCGCTCCACTCTCTCTCTGCACGCAGAACAAAACAACAACGCGAAATGAATGAAAAATGGTGTACCTTTTTCAAAATCCAAAGTGGGGGTCATAAAGAGCGTCACACTTGGCACCGTTAGACATAGCGCACTATCACAATACTGTGGCGATTTGAGGTGCGCGGCGCGACGACGACGCTGCTGTGCATTCTGGTCGGGGTCCGGCCGTCTACTGCAGCGAGCCGCCGCCGCCGCCGCCGCTGCCGCTGCCGCCGCCGGGACGGCGGTCCGATAGGGAGCGCCGCGCTCCTTGCGGCCGTCCCCGCAACTGTTTCCCTCCAGGACACCAGGACACCAGGATGACTTACAGTCAGCACAAAGGGACTTAATCTCACTATAATCACTCCATCTCTCAAATTTTTACCAATCCCCCATCCCTTCCTAATTAAACTTTTTTTTCCTCCCCCGTCCACACAGCCGCAATCAAGAAGAATTATCTCCGTCTATAATTACATTACATCAATCAAAAATTCGCTTTTACTTTTCAAAAAAAATTATAAATACTTTTTATTAATATTTAAATAACGATAAGATTATGCTGGAAATGATTAGGATCGACGATGGCGCTGTGAAAGTAACACTTCCACTATACGTCGACGCCGGCATCAAAGTGTCATCCCAGAATTTGACTATGGCGTGATAGAGATGCTTGGAGACTCCTCGCAACGAATGATTCTCCTCTGGATAGCTCTGCAAATCGAGGGCGAAATGGAAAATAGAACGTAAAACGGTAATATTTCATTGATTTACCATCTGCAGGAAAGGCACGTCGGCCACCTCCAAGGCTCTCGCCAGAAGCATCGATTGCTGGTAATGAACGTTGTCATCGGCGTTTCCGTGGATTAGGAGAAATTGTTTTCCACGGAATGACTCCGCGTGCTGCGTCAAATCTGTTCCGTTATAACCCTTTAGATTATCTTTGTACAAACCCATGTACCTCTCAGTGTAAATTGAATCTAAAATCAGCAATATGAAATATTAAACAGAAATTTTATACAAAAAAATATTATACCACATAATCATACACTAAAAATTATACAAGTAAAGTCAAATAGATTTAAATAATATAATAGCTATAAAAAAATACTTTTCGTAATTACTATTTATTAGTTGTCATTTGTCACTTGTTGGTCGTCAGTTTTCAATAGTGATTTGACAATATTGATCATTAAAATTTATCATATATTAGTTATCACGTGTCAATTGTCATTTGTTAGTTAGCAAATTATTATGTCAATTGACTTTGATTATTAATAATTTTAAGTTGCCAATTATCAATTGTGAGTTGTCACTAAACATTCATCACTAGTTTTTGTTAGTTTTCATTCATCACTTGTTTTTTTTTTCTAATGGTTATTATTATTTGTCATTTGCTAGTTCTCATTAGACGTTGAACATTTACTTAATTATCCTTTTATTGTTGTCATTTATCAGGTGTCAATTGTCATAATTTTTTTGTCATTTGCTAGTGATAATTATACATTGGATATTGGTCATTTGACAATTTGTCATTTGTCACATGTCTCTTGTAATTTAAGCTTTGGCATCGGTCATTCATTAAATATATTTTGTTTGTTGACATCCATCATTAATCATTAATCACTTATAATATTTAGAAATAGTAGTGTAATTGTTAGATGTCATTAATTATTTTTCATATGTTTTTTTTTAGTTATTAATTTTTGTTAGTTGTCATTTGTTACTTATCTGATGGCGTTTGGTATTTCATATTTATCTTTAATTATTACTGATTAGTAGTCATTTGTTATTTTAATCATTTGTTACTTTTAGTTGTTATTTGACATTTCACATTAATCAATTATCAAATATCATTTAATAATTGTCAAACGATAATTGACACTTGACATTAATTATTAGTTAATTGTTAATATTCGTCATTTATCAGTTATCATCATAAAATTGTCAATTGTCATATAAGATTTGACATTGGTTATTAATTTATTAATTATTTATCATTTGTTAGTTGTCATTAGTCATTGGATATTGGTCATTCATCAATTACCATTTCATAGTTGTCATTTGTCGCGTGCCACTATCATTTGAGATTAAACATCAGTCATTTGTTAAATATCTTTTGATTCTTTTTTGATATTGATCATTAATCACTCGGTATTTAGTAGGTTATTTATCAATTGTTATTTGACATTTAAAATTGGCCATTAATCATTTTTCATTGTTAGTTCGTCGTTCGTTTTTTATTAGTAATCATTCTTTTGTCATTTGTTAGTCGTCATTTATCATTTGTTATTTGATATTGGGCCCTAATAATTTGTCATTTGTTAGTCGACTTGTATTACTATTTAGTTTTCATTTGTTATTTCAATCATTTGTCATTTATCAGTGGTTATTTGACATTTGTCATTTGTCGTTAGTCATTTATCAAACAAAATTTGATTGATAATTAACATTTAAGAACATTCATTATTTGTCATATGGTATGAGTAATTTATCAATTATCACTCGATAATTGTCATTTGTCATGTATCAATTGCCATTCGAGATTTACTGTTAATCATTTGACATAAGAAAATAATCAATTATAATTTGATCATTCTTGTACAGTCACTTATTAATTGTCATTTGACATAAGTAAGTATTGATCAATTATAATTTGAAAATTGTCAATTGTCACGTGTCAATCAACCAATTAAGACTTGACATTGGCCATTGATTATTTGTCTTGTGTCAGTTGTCATTTTAAGTAACTAATTAATCAATTATCATTTGGTAGTTGTCATTTGTCATGTGTCATTTATCATTTCTAAAAATTAATATTAGTAATTTGTTAATTGTCATTTGACATAAGTAAATTATAACTTGATAATTTTCATTTGTCACGTGTCAGTCAGTCATTTAAGACTTGACATTGGCATTAATTATATCTCTTGTGTCAGTTGTCATTTGACACGAGTAATTTATCAATTATCACATAACAGCTGTCATTTGTTATGTGTCAATTATAATTTGATAATTGTCATTTGTCATTGGTCAGTCAATCATTTAAGACTTGGCATTTGTCATTAATTATTTGTCTTATGTCAGTTGTCAATTACCATTTGAAATTTTTTATTGGTCATTTGATAATTGTCATTTGACATAAGTAAATATTCAGTTATAATATGATATGTAGTTGTCATTTGTCACGTGTTAATCAATTATTTCAGACGTTGGTCATTAATTATTTATCTTGTGTCAGTTGTCATTTGACATGAGTAATTTATCAATTAACATCATGCAGTTGTCATTTGTCATTTGTTAATTATATTCAAGACTTGACATTTGTCATTGATTATTTGCCTTGTGTTAGTTGTCATTTTACATGACATAATTATTTAATTATCACGCGGTTGTCATTTGTCATGTGTCAATTATCAGTTGAGATTTAATATTGGGCATTTGTTAATTATCATCGGACATAAATAAATTATCAATTATAATTTGATAGTTGTCACTCGTCACATATCAGTCAATTATTTCAAATTTGACGTTTGATATTAAATATTTTTCTTGTGTCAGTTGTCAGTTGTCATGAGTATTTTATCAATGACCATTTGGTAGTTGTCATTTGTCATGTGTCAATTAACATTTGAAAATTAAGATTGGTCATTTGTTTATTGCCATTTAGCATAAGTAAATGATCATTTACAATTTGATAGTTATTTGTCACGTGTCAATCAATCATTTAAAATTTGACGTTTGTCATAAATTATTTGTCTTTTATCAGTAGTCATTTGACATGTGTAATTTATCAATTACCACTTAGTATTCGTCATTTGTCAATTAGCATTCATCACTTGTTAACTGTCATTTGACATAAGTAATTAAACAGTTGACATTTGTCACGTGTCAGTCAATCATTGAATACTTGACGTTTGTCATAAATGATTTGTCTTTTATCAGATGTCAATTGACATTATAATTTGATAATTGTTATTTATCACATGCCAGTCAAACATTTAAGACTTGACGTTTGTCATTAAATAATTCGCTTGTGTCAGTCGTCATTTGACATGTGTAATTTTTCAATTATCACTCTGTGTTGTTAATTATCATTTGAGAATTAACATTGACCATTTGTTAACTGTCATTTGACATAAGTAAATGATCAATTACAATTTAATAGTTGTCATCTGTCACGTGTCAGTCAATAAGTAATTTATCAGGATAACTTGGTAGTTGTCATTTGTCATGTGTCAGTTAACATTTTAGACAAGACATTAAAATTAATTATTTGTCTTATATTAGTTGTCATTTGACATGTTTAATTTATCAATTATCACTTGACAATTGCCATTTGTCATATGTCAATTATCATTTGAAAATTAATATTGGTCATTTTTTAATTGGTATTTGACATAAGTAAACGATCAAATTATAATTTAATAGTTGTCATCTGTCACGTGTCAGTCAATCATTCAAGACTTGACGTTTGTCAATAATTATTTGTCTCGTGTCAGTTGTCATTTGAGAATTAATATTGGTCATTTGTTAATTGTAATTTGACATAAGTAAATGAACAATTATAATTTGATAGTTGTCATTTGTCACGTGTCAGTTAATCATTTAAGATTTGACATTGGTCATTAATTATTTGTCTTATGTCAGTTGTCTTGCGACATGAGTAATTTATCAATTATTTCTTGGTAGTTGTCATTTGTCATGTGTCAATTATTATGTTTGTGAATTAATATAATCATTTCTTAACTGTCATTTGACAAAAGTAACTGATCAGTTGCAATTCGATAATTGTCATTTGTCACGTGTCAGCCAATCATTAAAGACTTGACCTTTGTCATTAATTATTTGTTTTGCGTCAGTTGTCATTTGACATGAGTAATTAATCAATTATCGGTAGTTGTCATTTATCAAGTAAGTGTCAATTATCTTTTAATAGTTAAGATTGGTCATTTGTTTATTGTCTTTTGATATAAACACATGATTTTAATTATTTTTCTTGTGTCAGTTTTATCAATAATCACACGATAGTTGTCATTTGTCACCTGTCAACCATCATTTGAGAATAGAGATTAGTCTTTTGTTAATCGTCATTTGACACAAGTAAATGACACAGTTATTATTTGATAGTTGTCATTTGTGTCATAAATGTCATTGATAATTTGACATTTATTATTTTTATTTGTTATTTAAGTATTATTTGATCGGAGTTGATTTTTCATTTATTATTCATCACCTATCATATGCCATGTTACTTGTCATCATAATAAATTATTTGGTTTTTATTTATTGTCTGTCATATGTCATCTGTAAAATGTTACTTGCCATATGTATTTTTTCATTTATCATTTGACATTTCTTATTACTTATCTATTGTCTACTGTCTGTGATTTGTCATGTGTCATCTGTCACCTTTCAATTGTCATTTATTATTTGGCATGACATCTGTCATCTGTCTATGATATCAGTTTTCTGTCATCTCCTGTCTGCGATTTAATATCTGTCATGTGTCATATGTCATCTATTATCTATCGTCTGTTCTGTTATCAGTTACATATCATCTGCTTTCTGCCATTTCATATCTATCAGCTGCCTTCTGTCATTTATCATTTAACATTTATTATTAATTACCTGTCATCTACTGTCTGTGATTTGACATCTGTCGTCTGTCATCTTTTGACTGTCATCTGTCATTTGTTGTCTGTTCTGTTATCAGCTACTTGTCATATGCAGTCTGCGATTTGACATATGACATTTGCCATCTGTCACTTATCATTTAACATTTGTTATCTATCATCTAATGTCTCTGGTTTGGCATCTATCGTCTGTCGTATGTCATCTGTCGTCCGTCCTGCTATCAGTTACCTGCTATCTGCGGTTTGTCATATGTCACCTGCCATCTATCATCTGTCATTTATCATTTTGCATTTGTATCAGTTGTCTGTAAGCTTCTCTCTGTAATTTTACAAATGTCATCTGTCTATATTATCAGTTGTCTGTCATCTACTGTCTGCGATTTGACATCTGTCGTCTAGCTTTTTACATCTGTCATGTCATCTATCGTCCGTTTTCTGATCAGTTACCAGGCTTCTTCTGTCTGAGATTTGACATCTGTCATCTGTTATCTCTGTTGTCTGTGATCTGTTATCTGTCATCTGTCGTTTGTAATATATCATGGATCATCTGTTATCTGTCATTTGTCATTTGATATTTATTAGCAGCTATCATCTGTTAACTGTCTGTGCTATCAGTTATCTGTCATTTGCTGTCTGCGATTTGACATCTGTCATCTATCATCTATCATCTGGCATCTGTCTTCTGTTCTTTATATTATATTTTTTTAGTTTTCTACCTTTTGTTTTCTGTCTATCTGTCGCTTGTTATCGAACATCTATCATCTGTTATCTATCAGCTGTCAACTGTCTTCTGAATTTTGTTCTTGTCTTTTATCTTTCTTCTGTCTTTTATATTTTATATTCTGCCTTCTGGTATAAATCATTTCTTCTAATATCTGCAATATGGCATGTATCACTTGCCATTTGTCATCTGTCATCTATCATCTGTTTTCTATCATCTGTCAACCATCATCTAGCACTTGTCATCTGTCATCTGTCTTCTATTCTTCTGCCTTATGTATCTATTTTTTTCTTCTGGCTTATGTCATCTTTTTTCTCTTAACTATCATCTGTTCTCTGTCATTTGTAATCTGTAATCTCTAATTTTTATCTGCCATACATCATTTGTCATTTGCTAGTGATTATCACCTTTAATCTGCCATCGAAATTATGCAAATAAGCAAAGTTTCATAAAGTTTACGTGACAAAAATATTTTCTCTGGAAGACGATTGTATTTTTTTGGTTATTTTTAATTATTGTTATATAATTCTTCATTTCTTTTGTTATGTCATCTGTCATCTATCATCCATCATCTGTCATCTGTCACCTATCTGCTATCTGTTATCCTTTGTCTTCTATTCTTTATCTTACTTCTGTCGTTTGTATTTTGTTTTCTGTCCTTTATCTCACTTCTGTCGTTTGTGTTTTGTCTTTTGGCATCTGTCATGTGTTTCGTTTTGTCTGTCACTTGAAATTTTGTCATTATTCATCTCCCATTTTTTATATTGTTATTTATTGTATTCAATATATACGTAATTAATTACTTTTGAGTGCGAAAAAAATATTTTTCTGCGTTTATAGTTTTGGGGATAGATAATTTCTTTTGTTATCTGTCTTATGTCCTCTGCCATCTTTCATCTCTCTCGTTCTTCTGTCTTCTGTCTTTACTTTTCTGTCTTTTATCAGTTATCTGTCATCTGTCTGCAATTTGACATCTATCTGTCATCTATCTGTTCTATCAGTTAAGTATCATCTTCTGTCTGCGATTTGACATCTGTCATCTGTCATATCTGTCATCTATGATCTGTTATTTGTTATATATCTGCCATCTGTCATCTGTAATTAATTATTTGGCATAACATCTGTCATCTGTCTATGTTATCTGTTTTCTGTCATCTCCTGTCTGCAATTTAACATCGGTCATCTGACGCCTGTCCTCTGTCATCTGTCATATGTCATCTATCATCTGTATTTGTATTTGTTATCTGTTCTATTATCAGCTACCTTTCATCTGCAGTTTGTGAATTGACATATGTCATCTGCCATCTGTCACTTATCATTTAACATGTGTTATCATCTACTGTCTGTGGTTTGCAAATCTGTCGTCTGTCATCTATCATTTATCATTTCGCATTCTGTCATCTATCATCTGCTCTCTGCCATCTGCCATTTTTCATCTGTCATATGTCATCTGTTATTTATAATTTCGCATTTATATCGGTTATCTGTAAGCTTCTCTCTGTAATTTGACAAATGTCATCTGTCTATGTTATCAGTTATCTGTCATATGCTGTCTGTTATTTAACATTTGTCATCAGCCATATGTCATGGATCATCTGTCATCTGTCATTTATTATTTGACATTTGTTAGCAGTTATCTGTAAGCATTTGTTTGCGATTTGACATTTCTTATCTGTCAACTGTCGGTGTTATCAGTTATCTGTCATCTGCTGTCTGATATGATTTGAAATCTATCGTCTGTCGCCTGTCACATGTCATGGGCCATCTGTCATTTGTCATTTATTATTTGATATTTATTAGCAGTTATCTGTAAGCTGCTGCCTGTGATTTGACATTTATCTGTTATCTGTCATCTGTCTGTGTTATCAGTTATCTGTCGTCTGCGATTTGACATCTATCATCTGTCATCTGTCATCTATCATCTATCATCTATCATCTATCATCTATCATCTATCATCTATCATCTATCATCTATCATCTATCATCTATCATCTATCATCTATCATCTATCATCTATCATCTATCATCTATCGTCTATCGTCTGTTATGTGTCATTTATCATTTGGAATTTGTTACCAGTTATCTGTAAGCAGCTTTCTGTGATTTCACATTTGTCATCTGTTTGTGTTATTAGTTATCTGTCATCTGCTGTCTGTGATTTAACATCTGTCGCATGTCATATGTCCCGCGTAATCTGTCATTTATCATTTGATACTAATTAGCAGTAATCTTTAAGCTGCTGTCTGCGATTTGACATGTATCACCTGTCAACTGACTTTGTTATTAACTACCTGTCATCTGCTGTCTGTAATTTGATTTCTTTCGTCTGTTGCCTGTCATCTGTTATTTGTCATTTATCATTTGGAATTTGTTATCTGGATGCTGCTCTTTGTGATTTTACATCTGTCATCTGTTTGTTTTATAATTTATCAGTCATCTGCTGTTTGGTCTGATTTGAAATCTGTCGTCTGTAGTCTGTCACATGTCATGGGACATCTGTCATTTGTCATTTATCATTGGATATTTATTAGCAGTTACCTGTAAGCTGCTGTCTGTGATTTGACATCTGTCATGAGTCATCTGTCATCTGTCAACTGTCATATGTCACTTATTGTTATTAGTTACCTGTAAGCTGCTCTATGCGTCAACTACTATCCGTCATCTGTCTGTGTTATCAGTTGCCTGTCATCTTCAGTCTGTGATTTGACATCTGTCGTCTATCATTTTTCTTATGTCATCTATCGTCCGTTCTCTGATCAGTTACTAGTCATCTTCTATCTGCGATTTGACATCTGTAATCTCTGTTGTCTGTCATATGATATATGTCTTCTATCATCCCTTACTTATCATTTGGAATTTATCAGTCATCTGCTGCCTGATATTTGACATCTGTCATCTGTCACATGTCATATATCATGGGTCATCTGTTGTCTGTTTTTTGTCATTTGATATTTATTAGCACTTGTCTGTAAGCTGCTTTCTGCGATTTGACATTTGTCAACTGTCTGACTTTTATCTGTCGCCTGTCATCTTTCACGGGTAATTTGTCATTTATCATTTAATACTAATTAGCAGTAATCTATAAGCTGTTGTCTGCGATTTGACATTTCCCATTTGTCAACTCTCTGTGTTATCTGCTGTCTGTGATTTGACTTCTTTCATATGTCGCCTGTCATTTGTTGTCTATTCTATTATCAGTTACATGTTTGCGATTTGACATTTGTCATCTATCATCTATCATCTATCATCTGTCATCTATCATCTATCATCTATCATCTATCATCTATCATCTATCATCTATCATCTATCATCTGTCATCTGTCATCTATCATCTATCATCTATAATATGTTATTTGTCATTTATCATTCGGAATTTGCTATCAGTTATTTGTAAGCTGCTCTCTGTGATTTCACATCTGTCGTCTGTTTGTTTTATCAGTTATCAGTCATCTGCTGTTTGATCTCATTTAAAATCTGTCATCCGTCATCTGTCACATGTCATGGGTCATTTATCATTTGATATTCATTAGCTGCTGCCTCTGATTTGACAAATGTCATGAGTCATCTGTCAACTGTCATATTTCAATTATCATTTGGAATCTGTTTTTAGTTACCTATAAACTGCTCTATGCGTCAACTACTATCTACGATTTGACATATATCCGTCATCTTTCTGTGTCTTCAGTTGCCTGTCATCTACTGTCTGTGATTTGACATCTGTCGTCTATCTTTTTTCATTTGTTATATGTCATCTATCGTCCGTTTTCTGATCAGTTGCCAGGCTTCTGTCTGAGATTTTACTTCTATCATCTGACATCTCTGTCGTCTGTGATCTGTTATCTGTCATATGATATATGTCATCTGTCATCTGTCGCCTGTCATATATCACGGATCATCTGTTATCTGTCATTTGTCATTTGTCATTTGATATTTATTAGCAGTTGTCTGCGATTAGACATTTGTCATCTGTTAACTGTCTGTGTTATCAGTTCTCTGTCATCTACTGTGTGAGATTTGATATTGGTCATCTATCATCTATCATTTGGCATCTGTCTTCTGTTCTGTCTATTATATTTTTTTAGTTTTCTACCTTTTATTTTCTGTCTATATTTTTGGAAATAAATAATCATTTTTTGTTATCTGCTGATAAAAACTCAATTAATTTATAGCGTATCTAAATAGTAATGTCTAGCATCTATCAACTGTCTTCTGTTCTGTCTATTATCTTTCTTCAGTATTCTCTCTTTTGTTTTCTGTTTTTTGTCTATATTTTTGGAAATAAATCATTTTTTCGTTATCCGTCGTCTGTTATCAAATATTTATCATCTGTCATCTATTACCTATCAGCTTTCATCTGTCTTCTTTTCTTATGTCTTTTATATTTTGAATTTTAGCTTCGGACATAAATCATTTCTTCTGATATCTGCAATCTGTCATCTATCATCTGCCATTTACCATCCGTTATCTATTATCTAGCATTTGTTATCTGTCATCTGACTTCTGCCTATTATCTTTCTTCTCTCTCCTGTATCTGTTTTCTGTCTTCTAGCATATGTAATCGGTTTTCTCTTAACTATCCCTTGTTTTCTGCCATGTGTAATCAGTCATCTGTCATCTCTAATTTTTCATGTGTCATACATAATTTGTCATCTGTTATTTATCACTTGTCACCTTTAATCTGCCATCGGAATGTTGTATTCATTTAATGTAAATAAGCAAGATTTTTCACAAAGTTTACATGAAAAAAAATATTTTATTTTATATTTAAGACGATTGTTTGTTTTGTTTTTTTCTTGTTGTATAAAACGATTTGAAAATTTTGAATGCCTATAATTATTTTAATTTAGTGTGAAAAAAATTGAATAATTTCTTTTGTTATGTCATCTGTCCCTTGTCATCTGTCATCTATCATCTGTCATTTGTGTTTTGTTGTATGTCCTTCATTTTTCTTCTGTACTTTGTATTCTACCTTTTAGCATCTGCCATCTGTATTTTGTTAACTATTATCTATCATATGTCATCTGTCATCTGTCTTTTGTTGCTGTTTTCTGCCATCTATTTTCTCTTAACTATCATTTGTTTTGTTTTCTGTCATTTGAAATATGTCATCTCTAATTTTTTATCTGCCTAACATCATTTGTCATTTGTTATTCATTACTAAGCACCGTTAATCTGCCATCGAAATATTGTATTTAAGAAAAGAAATATTTAATGTAAATAAGCGAGCTTTTTACAAAGTTTATGTGAAGTAAAAAAATTCCCAAAGACGACGGTTTTTGTTTTGGTTTTTTAATTGTTATATCTCTGATCAGTTACTAGTCATATTCTATATTATATATATATATATATATATATATATATATATATTCTATCATTTTGATATTTATCATTTGGAATTTGTTATCAGTTATCTGTCATCTGCTTTCTGAGATTTGACATCGGTCATCTGTCACGTGTCATATATCATGGGTTATCTGTAATTTGTCATTTGATATTTATTAGCACTTATCTGTAAGCTGCTTTCTGCGATTTGTCATTTATCAACTGTCTGACTTCTATCTGTTGCCTGTCATCTGTCATCTGTTATCTGTTCAATTATCAGTTACCTGTTATTCGATATCTAGCATCTATGATCTATCATTTGGAATTTGTTACAAGTGATCTGTAAGCTGCTCTTCGTGATTTCACATCTATCATCTGTCCTCTGTTTGTGTTATTAGTTACCTGTCATTTGACATCTGTCGCTTGTCATATGTCACGGATAATCTGACATTTATCATTTGATACCAATTAGCAGTAATCTGTAAGTTTTGTCTGCGATTTGACATTTCCAATTTGTCAACTCTCTGTGTCATCTGCTGTCTGTGATTTGACTTCTTTCATACGTCGCCTGTCATCTATCATCTGTTGTCTATTCTATTATCAGTTACATGTCATCTGTCGTCTGCAATTTAACATCTGTCATCTGTCATCTATCATATATCATCTGTCATCTGTTATTTGAAATTTGTTATCAGTTATCTGGCTGCTGCTCTCTGTGATTTCACATCTGTCATCTGTTTGTTTTATCAGTTATCAGTCATCTGCGGTTTGATCTGATTTGAAATCTGTCGTCTGTAGCGTGTCATATCTAATGGATCATCTGTCATTTGCATTTATCATTTGATATTTATTAGCAGTTATCTGTAAGCTGCTGCCTGTGATTTGACATCTATCTGTCATCTGCCATCTGTCTGTGTTATCTGTTGACTATCATCTACAGTCTGTGATTTAACATTTGTCGTTGTCATCATTTTTCAGCTGTCATATGTCATCTATCGTAAGTTCTCTGATCAGCCACCAGACATCTTCTGTCTGCGATTTGACATCTGTCATATACTATATGTCATCTGTCATCCGTTATTTATCATTTGGAATTTGTGATGTCTGTGATTTGACATCTGTCATCTGTTGCCAGTCATATATCATGGGATCATCTGTTATCTGTCATTTATCATTAGACATTTATTAACAGTTATCTATCATCTGCTGTCTGTGATTTAACTTTTATCGTCTGTCGCTTATCATATATCTACCATCTGTTGACTGTTCTATTATCTCCGATTTGACATCTGTCATCTGTCATCTCTGTTATATGTGATCTGTAATCTATCATATGTTATCTGCCATCTGCTGTCTGTGATTGGATATCTGTCAGTTGCCATCTGTTAATTATCATTTAACATGTATTATCATTTACTTGTCATCTACTGTCTGCGGTTTGACACCTGTCATTTATCATCTGTCATCTATTATCTATCATCTGTCATCTGTCATCTGTTATCTGTCATGAGTCATCTGTCAAGTGTCATCTGGTATTTATCAATTATGTGCTATCTGCTGTCTGTTATTTGATATCTATCATCTGTTATATGTCTGTGTAATCAGCTACCTGTCATTTATTAGCAGTTATTGGAAACCTGCTGTCTGCGACTTGACATCTGTCATCTGGTATCTGCGATTTAAGATCTGTCGTCTGTCATCTGTTCTGTTATAAGTTACCTGTCAACTGTTGTCTGCGATTTGATATCTGTCACTTGTCATCTGTCAGTTATCATTTAACATATATTATTTGACATTTATTAGCAATTATCTGAAAGTTGCTGTCTGCGATTTGACATCTGTCATCTCTCATCTGTCTGTGTTATCAATTATCTGTCATCTGCTCTCTGCGATTTAACTTCTGTCATCTCTCGTCTGTTATAATAATAATAATAATTTATTTAACGGAGGCCATTTCATACAGTAACATACATATGTTATATGTCATGTGTGATCTGTCATCTGTCGTCTGTTCTGTTATCAGTTACCTGTCATTTCTTGTCTGCGATTTGACATCTGCCATCTGTTCAATTTGAACATTTGTTATCAGTTATCTGTCACCTACTGACTATGATTTGATATCTGTCGTATGTCATGGGTCATCTGTCAATTGTTATTTATTATTTGACATTTATTAGCAGTTATCTGTAAGCTGATTTGACATGTGTCATGTGTTGTCTGTCATCTGTTATCTGTCATATGTCGTCTATTCTGTTATCAATTACCTGTCATCGGTTGTCTGTGATTTGACATCTATCTATCATCTATCTGTCATCTATCTGTGCTATTAGTTACTTATCATCTTCTGTCTGCGATTTGACATCTGTCATCTGTCATATCTGCCATCTGTCATCTGTAATTAATCATTTGACATTTGATATCAGTTATCTGTAAATTGCTGTCTGTGATTTGACATCTGTCATTTGTCATATATCATAAGTCAGCTGTAAACTGTCATTTATTATTAGACATTTATTAGCAGTTATCTAAAAGCTCCTGTCTGCGACTTGACATTTGTTAAATGTCATCTGTCTGTATGATATATAGTTATATATATAGTCTGTTAGCTGCGATTTAACATCTATCATCTGACGTTTGTCATCTGCCATGTATCATCTTTTGTCTGCGATTTGATATCTGTCAGCTGTCATCTGTCAACTATCATTTAACATTTGTTACATCAGTTAACCGTCATTTACTGTCTGTGATTTGACATCTGTCGTCTATCATTTTTCATCTGACATATATCATCTATCGTACGTTCTCTGATCAGTTACCAGTCATCTTCTGTCTACGATTTGACATCTGTCATCTGTGATCTGTCATCGGTCATATAATTCGACATCTGTCATCTGTCGCCTGTCATATATTATGGATCATCTGTTGTCTGTCATTTGTCATTTGATATTTATTTGCAGTTATTTATCAATTGCTCAATGTAATCATTCACTTTTAGTTAGTATGTAACCATTTATTATTTTGAGTTTAAGTTATGCTAGTATGTAAATTTACTTTCTTCTTTATATATGTTGCCATGTAATTGGGATTTTTTCCTGTAGGGTAATAAATATATATTTATTTATTTATTTATTTATTTATTTATTTGTAAGCTGCTCTCAGAGATTTAACATCTGTCATCTGTTTGTGTTATTAGTTATCTGTCATCTGCTGTCTGTAATTTAACTTCTGTCATCTGTCGCCTGTCATAAGTTATTTGCTATCTGCTGTCTGTTCTATTATCAGTATCATCTGTCATCTGTCATCTGTCATCTCTGTCATCTCTGATCTGTCATCTCTCATATGTTATCTATCATCTGTCATCTGCTGTCTGCGATTTGACATCTATCATCTGTCTGTTCGATCAGTTTTCTGTCATCTACTGTCTGCGATTTGACATATGATAGATATGTCACGGGTCATCTGTAAACTGTCATTTATTATTAGACAATTTTTAGCAGTTATCTGAAAGCTCCTGACTGCAACTTGTCATCTGCCATCTGTCATCTATCTGTGTTGCCAGTTTACCATCTGTTATCTGCGATTTAACATCTGTCATCTGTTGTCTGTCACCCGTCATGTATCATCTGTCGTCAGTTATATTATTAGTTACCTTTCATCTATTGTCTTTGATTTGATATCTGTCGTCTGTCATTTTTCATCTGCCATATGTAAAATATCGTCTGTTCTCTGATCAGTCACCTGTTATCTACTGTTTGCTACTTCACATCTGTCTTCTGTTATCCGTCATTTATCATTTGACATTTGTTATCAGTTATCTGTCAGTTGCTCTTTGTGATTTGCATCTGTCATCTGACCGTATTTTCAATTATGTGTCATCTTCTGTCTGTCATCTGTTATGACTCATCTGTCATCTGTTGTCTACGGTTTGACATCTGTCAGCTGTCATCTGCAAATTATCATTTGAAATTTGTTATCAGTTACCTGTCATCTACTGTCTGTGATCATCTGTAATATGTTACTTGTCATCTGTCATCTATCATTTGACATTTATTAGCAGTTATTGTCAGCTGTTTGCCATTTGATATTAGTCATCTATCATCTGTCATTTCTTATCTGTAATTTATCATTTAACATTTATTATTTAGCTGTTGTCATCTATTTGACATTTATCATCTGCCATCTCTCATCAATTATTTATAATCAGTCATTTAGCAACTAGAAATTTTAGCTATTTTAATAATAAAATTTACAATAGGATTTATTTTTAATTTTTTTATGCATACGTAACAATTATAAAAATTAAAACTTGTAAAATATAGATTCATTAAAATGGTATATTGATTATTAATACTAATCGCTCTAACGAAATGCCTATGAAATATTATAATAGTTATGACTCACAGACTTGATTAAATAATGATCAACGAAGGGCCTGAATACTACCCTTGAGGAACACCTTTGGTTTTCTTCCATTCCCATCAATTACAACTAAATTTGCTAATTCAGAAATGATAGACTGAATATCTCATAAAGAAGACAAATTTCTTTATGAGATATTCAGTCTATCATTTCTGAATTAGCAAATTTTAACCTTTAAATCATTACGAAATCGAGAAATGGTGCAGTTTACGTTGATTCATGTTTTATTATATATTTAATTAGTTAATAACCTTTCATTAGTTTAAGCTCTGGGATTTGATTTCTAACAAATTATGACTTACAAAGTAATTTCAGCTGTTAACCAGATTGCACTTTACTCACCGTAAAGCTCAAAATTCGTTACTGGTGCAACGGAAATTCCAGACCTAAACACCTTCTGTGTATCCTTAACCAACGCCCACGCAGTGGAAAATCCTCCGTAACTCCAACCCCATATTCCAGTCCTGTTTGCATCGATGTAACTATACATACTCTGCAACTTCCTAAAAAGAAATTACAAACGTGCAAAAAATTTAAAAGCAACTTTTCCTTATACTTACTGCGTCGCGAGTATTTGATCTTCGATTTCTACGGTGCCTAGCTTCAAATAAACTTTGTGCATCAGATCGGTACCACGTCTACCGCTACCCCTACCATCGATATACGCGTAGATGTAATTCTTGTTCGTCACCATGTACTTATCCAAGCCAACAGAAAACTTATCATTGATTTGATTCGAATTCGGTCCAGCATAACTATAAGTTATTTTATGGTTATGTATAATTTTTACGCTTACAATTAGTGCTTACACGTTAACAATCATCGGATACTTTTTCTTCTTGTCCATGTTGGGTGGTAACATCAGTCGAGCGGTGATCGTATAATCCGACATTTTAAGCGAAACGTCTTCGATTGTGGGCGATGTTTTCGCCGATAAGAGTTTGCGCACGTCGGCGTTCGCCTCGAAAATGATGGGTGTGCTTCCACCCGCCGTCTTCTCCAAGGTGACGTAATTCGGACCCGAACCGTGGCATATCTTCGCGTGGTGGCTCATGTCCTTGCTGAAGGAGATCGTGGCGTACTTGCATTTTCCTTCGGGCGTGTTGAAGTCGCAGGTCAGACACTGCTCCTTGTTGGTGCGCGTGTCTAAAGAGTACACGTGTTGCTGATAGTGGGCGTTTTCTAAAGATACTCCATAATATCTAAAAAATATTAATATATTAGAAAAATTAGAGCTGTTACTATAAAAAGTTTAATGAAGAAGGAGACAATCTTTTAGCAAATAAAAATAAACGTACAATTTCTGTAATTATTGTTTATAAGGTGATTTTTTTGATGTTTCACTTCTTCAAATATTTAGGGCACACTTACATAATACTCTTATCAACACCGTAAATATTAAGCACGGTTCTTTTGCCGCTGGTCAAAACTTTCGATTTTTCCTTTCCCTGTTTTAACCAGAGTTGGTTGAAGCCCTTGTCCACCATGGTGTGGGCCATAATTGATGCGTTCTGGTTGAAATGTGGTAGGCCCATGTTCAACCAACCGCCTGTCTGGCTGTACTCATCAACCAGTGTACACGCTTTACTGTCGCACGCTTTTAATGTCGCCATATTTTGAATACGGTTCATGTACAAAACGACGAAGTCGTTCGATTTCCAGACGACACCGTACAACACGAAATCTTCCGACTTTTGCCCTTTACCCAGCAGCGGTACCTTTTTTTCTTCGCCTTTCCCCAGGTTGTAAATGTACAGATCGAATTTTGGATTGGCAACACCAACCTGAAAATGATACATTTAGATTTAAAATTACAAGTGACTATAATTAGCTATGAATAGCTTTTACTCGAAATAATAGTCACCTGTAATTATAAATTAAGTGGTGTTAACTTCTTCTTCATTATATTAAATATTAAACAATTAAACTAATAGATTTCCTTGATTAATTCATTCATCTTAAAGTTTTTACTAATACCTTTGGATATTTAATCCCAATAACATCTGGATATTTATTTGTCTTCGTTCCAGGCTCTCCATATTTAATGTAGGGAAACGTGGGTACTTCAGTGTCATCAAATCGGGCGTAAACAATGGTCGTACCGTTTGGAGCCACCCATAAAGCCTGTCCGGACGAAAGTACTTCCTCTAAAAATTACCAAAAAAAAAAGTTTAAAACTTCATTTTATCTTTGGACGCTGGTCCCTACCTTCGTACACCCAATCGGGAACTCCGTTATAAACAATCCCTTTTCTTCCGCTGGTCGTAACAGGTGTTCCTTTTATATCGAGCTCTGGTTTCGGTATGTATTTAATATTATTTTCGTAGACGTACAATAGAGAACTTGTATTTCCCGCCCATGCGCAGTATTGAAGATGTTGTTTATCGGCGATATCTTTAATGTTGCTGAAAGTGATAATATTTTTATTAATAATTGTTGATAATTGAAGAAATACCTCAAGGCTCAGTATTAGGACCAATATTTTAAAACGTCAACCAAATTATTATTATTATTATTAAAAACCACTACGCCTTGTTGATTAATTATTTTGCTTAAATATTAGTCTAGTGTATTTGCTCACGAAAAATATTTACACTATCTACTGTTCAAGATAAGATTCCGAGAATTTATCAGTTGACTGTACCCGAAAATATCTAATCAAAAATCTCACCTGTTTGAAATGGTTAAGAGTGCATACTGAGCGGTCGTTGAGTGTCGAAAAACCTAAAAATATATCTAAATAAATAAATAAACCAATCATATCATAATCATACATCATTCTACACGTTAAGAATGTAAATTTAAACTAATTGATGATGAATTTATTGTTATATTCCATTAAAGAGAATGTTTCCTTATTAATGTTAAATAAAACTAATAATCTAAATGAATTCTTGTGCAGTATTATATTTCAATTGACTAAATTATTTATATGAATCATTAATGTATTAGATTGTTTTATTATTACATAATTAAATCAATAAATAACTTAAATATAGCTTAAATAAACCACTTACAGCTAACGTATTGTACTTGATCAAAACGTACTTTTCATCAGCTGATGGATAAATTGTTGGGTTTTTATATTTCGTCTGAAATAAAAAAAATAGGTAATGTATTCTCCTTTACGTGTTTTTAATTATCCACTGACTCACCAAAAGGTTACCTTTAAGTAGCTCTTAATTTGATCCTGTCGCAGCATTTAAGACGTAATAATTTTTATCGTTTTGATACAGAAATTTATCACCTAAAAATAGTAATTAATAATAAAGCTCGCATAAACAATAATATTTTTTTATGGTAAATATAGATGAGATTAAAAATAGATAAATTCAATGTTTTATTTTATTAATTTATTATTATTTAATCATTTTCCCTTCTATCTTTCGATATAGAGCGATTTTATTGATTTAATATTTTAAATGCTAAGATAAATTGTGAAATATAAAAAAAATCGTCAACGTTCAAGTGTTTAAATTCCATTAATTGAAAAGTAAATTTACGCCACCAATTTTATCATCACTGGTGATAAAATTCCGTTCCAAGAAATTCCTATTAAAAGTAAATAATGCGTTGATTATTTAAAGTAAATTACGATGTTTACGCTCGTTTACAGAAACACTTTACTCTAATGACGAAAAATTCATTGACAAATTTCTTTTACAAAACACACGAAAGCAATTTGATTTTTTCTAATTCAAGTTTACAACGTCACCATTTTGATTCCCAAAGTGATACATCAAATATTTCATAGTGATGTTAAATATACATCAATTATGAACGTATTTTGTAATTTTTAAACTAATCCTACAATTAATTAATGTTTTACAAATTTTTTGAAATCCACGAGGGCAATTTGATTTTTTTCAATTCAAGTTTACAGCGTCGCCATTTTGATTCCAGAAGTAATACATTAATTTTTTCATAGTGATGTTAAAGATACATCAATTATGAACGTATTTTGTAATTTTTAAACTAATCCTATGATTAATTAATTTTTTACAAATTTTTACCCACGAAAGCAATTTGATTTTTTTCAATTCAACTTTACAGCGTCGCCGTTTTGTTTCCGGAAGTGATACATCAATTGTTTGACGGTGATGTTAAAGCTACATCAATTATGAACATATTTTGTAATTTTTAAACTAATCCTACGATTAATTAATTTTTTACAAATTTTTTAAATCCACGAAAGCAATTTGATTTTTTCAATTCAAATTTACAGGTCGATATTTTGATTCCAGAAGTGATACATCAATTGTATCATAGTGATGTTAAAGATACAACAATTACGAACGTATTTTGTAATTTTTAAACTAATCCTAGGATTAATTAATAGTTTACAAATTTTTAAAATTCACGAAAGCAATTTAATTTTTTTCAATTCAAATTTACAGCGTCGCCATTTTGATTCCCGAAGTGATACATCAATTGTTTCACAGTGATGTTAAAGATACATCAATTATAAACGCATTTTGTAATTTTTAAACTAATCCTACGATTAATTAATTTTTTACAAATTTTCAAACTCACGAAAGCAATTTGATTTTTTTTAATTCAAATTTACAGCGTCGCCATTTTGATTCCGGAAGTGATACATCAATTGTTTTACAGTGATGTCAAAGATACATCAGTTATGAACGTAATTTGTAATTTTTAAACTAATCCTACCATTAATTAATTTTTTACAAATTTTTGAAATCCACGAAAGCAATTTGATTTATCTCAATTCAAGTTTACAGCGTCGCCATTTTGATTCCGAAAGTGATACGTCAATTGTTTCACAGTGATGTTAAAGACACATCAATTACGAACGTATTTTGTAATTTTTAAACTAATCCTACGATTAATTAATTTTTTACAAATTTTTGAAATTCACGAAAGCAATTTGATTTTTTTCAATTCAAGTTTACAGCGTCGCCATTTTGATTCCGGAAGTGATATATCAATTGTTTTACTGTGATGTTAAAAATACATCAATTATAAACGTATTTTGTAATTTTTAAACCAATCCTATGATTAATTAATTTTTTACAAACTATTGAAATCCACGTAAACAATTTGATTTTTTTCAATTCAAGTTAACAGCGTCGTTATTTTGATTCCGGAAGTGATACATCAATTGTTTCATAGTGATGTTAAAGATACATCAATTATTAACGTATTTTGTAATTTTTAAACCAATCCTACTACTAATTATTTTTTTACAAATTTTTGAATTTCACGAAAGCAATTTAATTTTTTTCAATTCAAGTTTACAACGTCGCCATTTTGTTTCCGGAAGTGATACATCAATTGTTTCATAGTGATGTTAAAGATACATCAATTATGAACGTATTTTGTAATTTCTAAACCAATCCTACGATTAATTATTTTTTTACAAATTTTTGAAATTCACGAAAGCAATTTGATTTTTGCAAATTCAAGTTTACAGCGTCGCCATTTTGATTCCGGAAGTGATACATCAATTATTTCATAGTGATGTTAAAGATACTTCAATTACGAACGTATTTTATAATTTTTAAACTAATCCTACGATTAATTAATTTTTTACAAATTTTTGAAATCCACGAAAGCAATTTGATTTTTTTCAATTCAAATTTTCAACGTCGCCATTTTGTTTCTAGGAGTAATACATCAATTGTTTCATGATGATGTTAAAGATACATAAATTATGAACGTATTTTGTAATTTTTAAGCGAATCCTATGATTAATTAATTTTTTACAAAATTTTGAAATCCACGAAAGCAATTTGATTTTTTTCAATTCAAGTTTACAGCGTCGCCATTTTGTTTCCGGAAGTGATACATCAATTGTTTCAAAGTGATGTTAAAGAAACATCAATTACGAACGTATTTTGTAATTATTAAACCAATCCTACGATTAATTAATTTTTTACAAATTTTTAAAATCCACGAAAGCAATTTGATTTTTTTCAATTCAAATTTACAGCGTCGCCATTTTGTTTCCGGAAGTGATACATCAATTGTTTCATTATGATGTTAAAGATACATCAATTATGAACGTATTTTGTAATTTTTAAACCAATCCTACGATTAATTAATTTTTTACAAATTTTTGAAATCCACGAAAGCAATTTGATTTTTTTCAATTCAAGTTTACAGCGTCGCCATTTTGATTCCGAAAGTGATACATCAATTGTTCTACAGTGATGTTAAAGATACATCAATTATGAACGTATTTTGTAATTTTTAAACTAATCCCACGATTAATTAACTTTTTTACAAATTTTCAAACCCACGAAAGCAATTTGATTTTTTTCAATTCAAGTTTACAGCGTCGCCATTTTTATTCCGGAAGTGATACATCAATTATTTCATAGTGATGTTAAAGATACATTAATTACGAACGTATTTTGTACTTTTTAAACTAATCCTACAATTAATTAATTTTTTACAAATTTTTAAAATCCACGAAAGCAATTTGATTTTTTCAATTCAAATTTACAGCGTCCCCATTTTGTTTCCGGAAGTGACACATCAATTGTTTCATAGTCATGTTAAAGATACATCAGTTATGAACGTATTTTGTAATTTTTATACTAATCCTACGATTAATTAATTTTGTGCAAATTTTTGAAATTCACGAAAGCAATTTGATTTTTTTCAATTCAAATTTACATCGTCGCCATTTTGATTCCGGAAGTGATACATCAATTGTTTCATAGTGATGTTAAAAATACATCAATTATGAACGTATTTTGTAATTTTTAAACTAATCCTACGATTAATTAATTTTTTACAAATTTTTGAAATCCACGAAAGCAATTTGATTTTTTTCAATTCAAGTTTACAACGTCGCCATTTTGTTTCCAGAGGTGATACATCAATTCTCTCACAGTGATGTTAAAGATACATCAATTATAAACGTATTTTGTAATTTTTAAACCAATCCTACGATTAATTAATTTTTTTCAAATTTTCAAATCCACGAAAGCAATTTGATTTTTTTCAATTCAAGTTTACAGCGTCGCCATTTTGTTTCCGAAAGTGATACATCAATTATTTCATAGTGATGTTAAAGATACATCAATTATGAACGTAGTTTGTAATTTTTAAACTAATCCTACGATTAATTAATTTTTTACAAATTTTCAAACTCACGAAAACAATTTGATTTTTTCAATTCAAATTTACAACGTCGCCATTTTAATTCCGGAAGCGATACATCATTTGTTTTAGAGTGATGTTAAAGATACATCAATTATGAACGTAGTTTGTAATTTTTAAACCAATCCTACGATTAATTAATTTTTTACAAATTTTCAAACTTACAAAAGCAATTTGATTTTTTCAATTCAAATTTACAGCGTCTCCATTTTGTTTCCGGAAGTGATACATCAATTATTTCACAGTGATGTTAAAGATACATCAATTAGGAACGTATTTTGTAATTTTTACACCAATCCTACGATTAATTAATTTTTTACAAATTTTTAAACCCACGAAAGCAATTTGATTTTTTCAATTCAAATTTACAGCGTCGCCATTTTGTTTCCGGAAGTGATACATTAATTGTTTCATAGTGATGTTAAAAATACATCAATTATAAACGTATTTTGTAATTTTTAAACTAATCCTACGATTAATTAATTTTTTACAAATTTTTGAATTCCACGAAAGCAATTTGATTTTTTTCAATTCAAGTTTACAGCGTCACTATTTTGATTCCGGAAGTGATACATCAATTATTTCAAAATGATGTTGAAGATACATCAATTATGAACGTATTTTGTTATTTTTGAACCAATCCTACGATTAATTAATTTTTTTCAAATTTTCAAATCCACGAAAGCAATTTGTTTTTTTCAAGTCAAATTTACAGCGTCACCATTTTGATTCCGCAAGTGATACATCAATTATTTCATAGTGATGTTAAAAATACATCAATTTTGAACGGATTTTGTAATTTTTAAACTAATCCTACGATTAATTAATTTTTTACAAATTTTCAAACTCACGAAAACAATTTGATTTTTTCAATTCAAGTTTACAGCGTCACCATTTTGATTCCGGAAGTGATACATCAATTGTTTCACAGTGATGTTAATGATACATCAATTACAAATGTATTTTGTAATTTTTAAACTAATCCTACGATTAATTAATTTTTTACAAATTTTTAAAATCCACGAAAGCAATTTGATTTTTTTCAATTCAAATTTACAGCGTCGCCATTTTGTTTCCGGAAGTGATACATCAATTGTTTCATAATGATGTTAAAGATACATAAATTGTGAACGTGTTTTGTAATTTTTAAACCAATCCTACGATTAATTAATTTTTTACAAATTTTTGAATTCCACGAAAGCAATTTGATTTTTTTAAATTCAAGTTTACAGCGTCGCCATTTTGTTTCCGGAAGTGATACATTAATTGTTTCATAGTGATGTTAAAGATACATCAATTACGAACGTATTTTGTAATTTTTAAACCAATCCTACTACTAATTATTTTTTTACAAATTTTTGAATTTCACGAAAGCAATTTGATTTTTTTCAATTCAAGTTTACAGCGTCGCCATTTTGTTTCCGGAAGTGATACATCAATTGTTTCATAGTGATGTTAAAGATACATCAATTGTGAACGTATTTTGTAATTTTTAAACGAATCCTACGATTAATTAATGTTTTACAAATTTTTGAAATCCACGAAAACAATTTAATTTTTTCAATTCAAGTTTACAGCGTCGCCATTTTGATTCCGGAAGTGATACATCAAATATTTCATAGTGATGTTAAATATACATCAATTATGAATACATTTTGTAATTTTTAAACCAATCCTACGATTAATTAATTTTTTACCAATTTTTGAAATCCACGAAAGCAATTTGATTTTTTTCAATTCAAATTTACAACGTCGCCATTTTGATTCCGGAAGTGATACATCAATTGTTTCATAGTGATGTTAAAGATGCATCAATTATGAACGTATTTTGTAATTTCTAAACTAATCCTACGATTAATTAATTTTTTACAAATTTTTGAAATTCACGAAAGCAATTTGATTTTTTTCAATTCAAGTTTACAGCATCGCCATTTTGATTCCGGAAGTGATACATCAAATATTTGATAGTGATATTAAATATACATGAATTATGAATACATTTTGTAATTTTTAAACCAATCCTACGATGAATTAATTTTTTACCAATTTTTGAAATCCACGAAAGCAATTTGATTTTTTTCAATTCAAATTTACAACGTCGCCATTTTGTTTCCGGAAGTGATACATCAATTGTTTTATAGTGATGTTAAAGATACATCAATTATAAACATATTTTGTAATTTTTAAACTAATCCTACGATTAATTAATTTTTTACAAATTTTCAAACCCACGAAAGCAATTTGATTTTTTTCAATTCAAGTTTACAGCGTCGCCATTTTGATTCCGGAAGTGATACATCAACTGTTTCACAGTGATGTTAAAGATACATCAATAACGAACGTATTTTGTAATTTTTAAACCAATCGTATGATTAATTAATTTTTTACAAATTTTTGAAATCCACGAAAGCAATTTGATTTTTTTCAATTCAAGTTTACAGCGTCGCCATTTTGTTTCCGGAAGTGATACATCAATTGTTTCATAGTGATGTTAAAGATACATCAATTATGAACGTATTTTGTAATTTTTAAACCAATCCTACGATGAATTAATTTTTTACAAATTTTTGAAATCCACGAAAGCAATTTGATTTTTTTCAATTCAAGTTTACAGCGTCGCCATTTTGTTTCCGGAAGTGATACATCAATTGTTTCATAGTGATGTTAAAGATACATCAATTACGAACGTATCTTGTAATTTTTAAACTAATCCTATGATTAATTATTTTTTTACAAATTTTTAAACCCACGAAAGCAATTTGATTTTTTCAATTCAAGTTTACAACGTCGCCATTTTGTTTCCGGAAGTGATACAGCAATTATTTCATAGTGATGTTAAAGATACATCAATTATGAACGTATTTTGTAATTTTTAAACTAATCCTACGATTAATTAATTTTTTACAATTTTTCAAACCCACGAAAGCAATTTGATTTTTTTCAATTCAAGTTTACAGCGTCGCCATTTTGATTCCGGAAGTGATACATCAATTATTTCATAGCGGTGTTAAAGATACATCAATTATGAACGTATTTTGTAATTTTTAAACCAATCCTACGATTAATTAATTTTTTACAAATTTTCAAACCCACGAAAGCAATTTGATTTTTTTCAATTCAAGTTTACAGCGTCGCCAATTTGTTTCTGGAAGTGATACATCAATTGTTTCACAGTGATGTTAAAGATACATCAATTATGAACGTATTTTGTAATTTTTAAACTAATCCTACGATTAATTAATTTTTTACAATTTTTTGAAATCCACGAAAGCAATTTGATGTTTTTCAATTCAAGTTTACAGCGTCGCCATTTTGTTTCCGGAAGTGATACATCAATTGTTTCATAGTGATGTTAAAGATACATCAATTACGAACGTATTTTGTAATTTTTAAACTAATCCTACAATTAATTAATTTTTTACAAATTTTCAAACACACGAAAGCAATTTGATTTTATTCAATTCAAGTTTACAACGTCGCCATTTTGATTCCGGAAGTGATACATCAATTGTTTCAAAGTGATGTTAAAGATACATCAATTATGAACGTATTTTGTAATTTTTAAACTAATCCTGAAATGAATTAACTTTTTACAAATTTTTGAAATTCACGAAGGCAATTTGATTTTTTCAATTCAAGTTAACAGCGTCGCCATTTTGTTTCCGGAAGTGATACATCAATTGTTTCATAGTGATGTTAAAAATACATCAATTATGAACGTATTTTGTAATTTTTAAACCAATCCTACGATTAATTAATTTTTTACAAATTTTTGAAATCCACGAAAGCAATTTGATGTTTTTCAATTCAAGTTTACAGCATCGCCATCTTGATTCCGGAAGTGATACATCAATTGTTTCATAGTGATGTTAAAGATACATCAACTATGAACGTATTTTGTAATTTTTAAACCAAGCCTACTACTAATTATTTTTTTACAAATTTTTGAATTTCACGAAAGCAATTTGATTTTTTTCAATTCAAGTTTACAGCGTCGTCATTTTGATTCCGGAAGTGATACAGCAATTGTTTCACAGTGATGTTAAAGATACATCAATTATGAACGTATTTTGTAATTTTTAAACTTATCCTACGATTAATTATTTTTTTACAAATTTTTGAAATCCACGAAAGCAATTTGATTTTTTTTAATTCAAATTTACAGCGTCGCCATTTTGATTCCGGAAGTGATACATTAATTGTTTCACAGTGATCTTAACGATACATCATCTATGAACGTATTTTGTAATTTTTAAACTAATCCTACGATTAATTAATTTTTTACAAATTTTTGAAATCCACGAAAACAATTTGATTTTTTTCAATTCAAGTTTACAGCGTCGCCATTTTAATTCCGGAAGTGATACATCAATTGTTTCACAGTGATGTTAAAGATACATCAATTACGAACGTATTTTGTAATTTTTAAACCAATCCTACGATTAATTAATTTTTTACAAATTTTCAAACCCACGAAAGCAATTTGATTTTTTTACAACTCAAATTTACAGCGTCGCCATTTTGTTTCCGGAAGTAATACATCAATTATTTCACAGTGATGTTAAAGATACATCAATTACGAACATATTTTGTAATTTTTAAACTAATCCTATGATTAATTATTTTTTTACAAATTTTTGAAATCCACGAAAGCAATTTGATTTTTTTCAATTCAAGCTTACAGCGTCGCCATTTTGATTCTGGAAGTGATACATCAATTGTTTCATAATGGTCTTAAAGATACATCAAATATGAACGTATTTTGTAATTTCTAAACTATTCCTACGATTAATTAATTTTTTTACAAATTTTCAAACCCACGAAAGCAATTTGATTTTTTTCAACTCAAGTTTACAGCGTCGCCATTTTGTTTCCCGAAGTGATACATCAATTGTTTCATAGTGATGTTAAAGATACATCAATTATGAACGTATTTTGTAATTTTTAAACCAATCCTACGATTAATTAATTTTTACAAATTTTTGAAATTCACGAAAGCAATTTGATTTTTTTCAATTCAAGTTTACAGCGTCGCCATTTTGTTTCCGGAAGTGATACATCAATTATTTCACAGTGATGTTAAAGATACATCAATTATGAATGTATTTTGTAATTTTTAAACCAATCCTACGATTAATTAATTTTTTAGAAATTTTTGAAATTCACGAAAGCAATTTGATTTTTTCAATTAAAGTTTACAGCGTCGCCATCTTGATTCCGGAAGTGATACATCAATTGTTTCACAGTGATTTTAAAGATACGTCAATTATAAACGTATTTTGTAATTTTTAAACTAATCCTTCGGTTAATTAATTTTGTACAAGTTTTCAAACCCACGAAAACAATTTTATTTTTTCAATTCAAATTCACAACGTCGCCATTTTGATTCCGGAAGTGATACATAAATTGTTTCACAGTGATGTTAAAGATACATCAATTATGAACGTCTTTTGTAATTTTTAAACCAATCCTACGATTAATTAATTTTTTACAAATTTTTGAAATCCACGAAAGCAATTTGATGTTTTTCAATTCAAGTTTACAGCGTCGCCATCTTGATTCCGGAAGTGATACATCAATTGTTTCAGAGTGATGTTAAAGATACATGAATTATGAACGTATTTTGTAATTTTTAAGCGAATCCTACGATTAATTAATTTTTTACAAATTTTCAAACCCACGAAAGCAATTTGATTTTTTTACAATTCAAATTTACAGCGTCGCCAATTTGTTTCCGGAAGTGATACATCAATTGTTTTACAGTGATGTTAAAGATACGTCAATTATGAACGCATTTTGTAAGTTTGAAATATTTTAACGTGAAATATAACAACGAGTTCGGATTTTAAATAAAAGTTATTATTTATAATATATATTTTTAAAACAAAAACACTTTTAAAATTAACAATTGAATTAAAACAAATGAATAATTCATGGCGTTCATTAAAACAATCTTATCTGCACACTTTTCTTTTCTCAGGCGTGCGTATTGTGTATTAATAATGCAGGGGGGCCGCAAATTCGATTTGTAGTGAACGCTTTGCGGCCAAATATAAATAAACGTAAACATTTATTACCGCCAATCCAAGTTCCGTTCCAGCCGCGATTCACAAAAGTGCCGTTTAAAAATTCATCCAGCGAGAACGGATCTTTGCACACGGCAACGTTCAGCGTCGCAATCGCGCAAAAAACGCCGACCTGGAAAATAAAGAACGAAACGGCCGTCAAAAATATTTTTGTGAAACTCTCTCGTCACCGCTGGACTGGATTTTATTTACAATTATGCACCTCGTCGCCATTGGCCGCCGCACACTAACTTTCACCAAACGCACAAAACAAACGACGACTAAATTTTCCGCTGTCCGCTCCGCGTATTTATATGTCCCACCTTAGCCTAACGTGTAATCCACTTCATTTCGGTGAGATTAAATGCGCAATGGAATCATCGGTACTTAAACGCAATTAAGATTAGATTAAATTACGGTTAAGATATTAATTTTTAAGAATCAATCAAGTACTTTATATATAAAAATAATGGACTAAAATAAATCGACAAAAGTAGGTGACTATCGGTTTACAAACATTAAACCACAAGAGGAATTGCGATAATATAATATTTATCACATCATGATGATTTTGTACTATCAACGAAAACTTTATTTATCTACTGTACACTAAAAACTTAAGACTGGGTCAGTTGGTGAGGTTAGTGTGTTTAACCTCACCAACTGACCCAGTCTTAAGTTTTTAGTGTACAGTAGATAAATAAAGTTTTCGTCATCCAAAAACAAGTCGTTCAAATGTCAGTATCGAAACAGTGCGTGAAAGTGTTGGTGAACATTCCCAAAAGATCAAGTCGTCGACAAGAATTGCAAACTACAAACTCTCTACAGCATATACTCATAAAAAATCCGTGTCTTCATGCTTACAAAATTCATTCAACACAACAACTGAAGTCTAATAAGCATGCGCAGTGAAGAGAGTTCGTTGAATAGATTATTGAACATTAAAAAATGGATGCTATTTTTTCCAATAAAAACATTCTAAACGATTAAGCACATTTTCTCTTTGATGGCTTTATCAATCTCTAAAATTGTCGTGTGATTGTTGAAAAACAAATGCATCCACAGCATGTATCTGTTTGGTGCGGATTTTGGGCTAGATGCATCAGTAGACCATATAGTTTTTTTTTAATGAGGTTGGTCAAGTAGTGACTGTTACTGGTAGTCGACATCTTGATCCATGATAACACAGTTGTTTCTGCCGAAATTGGATAAGATTAATGTGCCTAATATGTGGTTTTAACAAGACGGTGCCACATACCATACAACCCAATTTTCATTTCCAAACTTGACAAATAAACAAGAGAACATGTTTTTAAAAACATAATTAGGAGAGTACTATATTCTGTGTTATTTTTTAAAGAAACCCTTTCTTATGTTTTACTGATTGGAGGGTGGAATAGAGGCCACCCACCCACCCTACATATACGTTTTCATTAAAATCACTGATCAGCGTTAAGTTTGCAGCAAAATCTAAAACAAATTTTTAATGTTAAAAAAGAAACATCGGCTCTAATTTCGTTTATGTTTTCATTGTATATGTAGGGTGGGTGGGTGGCCTCTATCCCACCTTCCAACCTGTAAAACATACGCGAGGGTTTAGTTGAAAATATTTAATCACAAAACGGAAATTTCAAATTTAAAATCTGTGTGTCAAAAAGAAATATTAATTTTCAAGTTTGATTGGTTTTTATTTTTAGCTTTGTTTCACTATTAAATTCAAAGAAGAAAATGGAAAAAAATATATAGTTAAAAAGTTAGTATATTTTGAACATTTTTTTCAAGGAAATCCTCGTGTATATTTTATCCATTAGAGGGTGGATTAGGTGCCACCCACCCATTATTTGTATTGTATTAATATTTACTTTTTTGTAATATGAATATTTGTTTATTTTGTATATTTATTATGATTTGTCTTGCAATTGGGATTCGTTTCCTGTATGGTCAATAAATACATTATTATTATTATTATTATTATTATATTATAAAATTTTATATAAATCATTAATCAGTGGTGTGGTTGCAACATATATAAAAATAATATGTTGGGGAAAGAAAAAGCACATCAACGCTTATTTAATTGAAGTTTTAAATGTATATGTAGGGTGGGTGGGTGGCCTCTATCCCACCTTCCAATCAGTTAAACATAAACAAGGGTTTTATTGATAGCACAAAACATACCACAAAACTTTTTCTTGTTTATTTAATTACAAAACGAAAAATATATTTCTTGATTTTCGTGAAGATTATTCAAATAAAATTGTATTGAAATACTAATACATTCTCCACAAATTGATTTTTATTTATTAGATAAAAATAAAAATTAAAAAATTAAAAATTTCAGTTGGGTTTGAGGTTTCATTAATAAATTTGACAATATACTAATAAAATCCAACTAAATTTTTTCGTTTTGTAATTAAATATTTTTGAGGAAACTCCGGCTAATGTTTTCTTGGTTGGAGGGTTTGATAGTGGCCACCCACCCACCCTACATATATACTTAAAACTTTAATCAAATAAGTGTTTGTTTTTTTTATTGCGTTAAGATTTAGTTTTTAATTTTGCTGCAAAAAAACTGCTGATCAGTGATTGAAATAAAAACATGTATGAAGGGTGGGTGCTCTCTATAATTAAAAATATACCAATTTTCCTTCAGTTCCCCTTTTAAACTTTTTTAAATAGAATAAACGTTAAAAATAAATTATTTGTTTCGCTACTAAAAAATAGTCGGCAAAACTTTTGCTTTAAGGTTTACACATGATTTCAAAAATATATAAAAATAAAATTGAAACTTCAAGTTTTCTCAATTATTCGTTTTGCTAAATAAAATTAAATTTGATGAGATCAAAACACTTTATTTTGTTTAAAAATTTCAATTCAATAGTTTTTTTTTTATTTTTTATTTTTTATCAAGAAACAATTTTTGAGAAAATGTTCATCTTTATTCGTTTAAAATAAAAGAAAATTGTTTTTAAGGCAAATTTTTTTGAATTAAAAAAATTCAATTGTTTCTTTTTATGTTTGTACTGACCTGTGCAAAATGTATTTTTATTAACGTACCAAGAAATAAATAAACAAATAAATTGACGTATTTCAATTGTTTTTTTTTTTTGGCAAAGTTTGAATTATTTTTATGTTTGGTTTTTATCCATAGCGTTTTCAATTGTTTTTGGTCAATTTTCAATTATATTTTACTTATTTTCAAAAGTTTATTTTTTATTTAAATTTTAAACTGCTTTTTTTTAGAAATTCAACTGTTTCTAAATATTTTTAAAGTGATTTTTGGTAAATTTCCAAATGTTTTTTTTTGTTTGTAAAATTTCAATTGTTTTTTTACTTAAAACAATCTTTGAGAAAATACCCACCCTTCTTTGTAATTTCAACAATTTTTTTAATTGGTGTATTTCAATTGTTTTTTAGCAAAATTTCAATTGTTTTTAATGTTTTTTTAAGTATTAAAAAAATGTATTTATAAAAATTGCATTTTTATCATAAAAAAAATTTAATACAAAATTGCTTTTAACTTTTTCTAATATTTTATCATTTGGGAAATTTCCAAAGGTTTTTTTTTTTATTTTACACAAGTTTATTTCAAATTATATTAAGAAACATTTTCATCGTTTTTTTTTATACAAAATTTTAATGTTTATTCTATAGAATAAATACAACAAAAGTTCTAGAATCTTCAAAAATATATAAGAAATTTATTGAAGATCCACAAAAAAAGTATCTCGATGATTAGAATAGAAATTTCTAAAAAAAAATCTAAAAAGTAAATCTTAAAAAAATTGATAAAACACAGCAACTGAAAAAATTATTGCAATAAAATTTTCTGAGTTTATCCCTCATCAAAATTTTGTAGGAATTTCTCTTCTAATGGTTTTTCCAAATTTCGGTTTATATGATTTTCTTATTTTTAAGGAACTAATTGTCTTTACCTTCAAGGATTTTAGAATGTATAAAGTATTTATGCTACGTATTTGAATTTTCTAGGAATTTCTTCTCAAAATTTTTCACCTATTTTACTAGAGATTTTTAGGAAGTTTTTTGGTGATCATAATTTTCATGTCTTTATAGAATTTATTCCCTAAATTCGTAGAATATTTTTCAGGATTGTTAAAAATTTATGGAATTTATTCTACAGATGTACTAACTTTGTCCTTTACAATCAGTGTTTTTAGAAATTTCTCTTTTAAATTGCAAACATTGTCATTAATAATTAACAATAGCTCTTCTTTATTTTCTAAAAATTTTCACTTGCAAATTTCTAGAAAATTTTTGAGAGGGTTATGGAATTTTTAAGGAATTAATTTTATAATTTTTTTAAAATTTTACAATGTATAAAGAATTTATGCCACCGGTGTGACACAAAGTTTTTTATCAAAGTTTTCTAGGGATGTCTTCCCCAAATTGTAAGATTTTTCCATATATTTTAGTAGTTTTCAGGAAGTGACAAAATTCCTTTCTAGAATTTCTCTCCTAAATTTCTAGAATATTTTTGAGGATTTTTTAACATTAATGGAATTTGTTCTACAAATACTAACTTTACCCTTCGTTGCAATCAGAATTTTCTAGAAATTTTTCTTTAAAATTGCAATCAATTTCTTATTAGCATGAAAATGAATAATAAACTATAGTTTTTTTTCTAAATTTTTTGAATCTTAATGGCTCTTCTTTATCTTTTGAAGACCTTTCTTCTAAATTTTGGAAACTTTTCTCTGTTTTGAGGACTTTTGCAGCATTATTCTTATCTATAGTTCCAAAATTGCTCCTTTTTTCTAAAGGTTGAAGAATTTTTTAAGAATTAATTTTCTTATTTTTAAAAATTATCTTCAAAAATTTTAAGATTTGCAATATTTTCCCATCTATTTTGCTAGAAGATTTTAAGAAGTTTTTTTTTTGATGACTAGAATTTGTAAGCCTTTCTAGAACTCTTCTTCTAAATATCTAAAATATTTTACAATCAAAGTTTTCTTGGAATTTCTTTTCCAAATTGCAAGATTTTTACATCGATTTTTCTAGAAGCTTTTAGGAATTAAGAATTTGTAAGACTTTCTAGAATTCCTCTTCTAAATTTCTAAAGTATTTTTCAGGAGTTTTACAATAAAAGCTTTCTACGATTTTCTTCTCCAAATTGCAAGCTTTCCATTTACTTTACTAGAAGCTTTTAGTAGGGTGGCCTCTAATCCACCCCAATCCCTAAAACATACACTGAATAATAACCTGATTATTTGAAGATTTACAGTTTATTACTTACATAAATATTATCTGTTTCACAATTTTAGTTATAAACGCAGCGCTGGCTGGAAGGTAGAATAGTGGACACCCACCCACCCTACATACAAATAAAAACCTGAAGTCAACAATTGTTTTAATTTTCTTGATAATTCCAGCAGATAGAGTGTTTGAAGTTTTGGAAACGAAACCGGTGATATTGATTAAAATAGCAATGTATATGTAGGGTGGGCGAGTGGCCTCTTACTCACCCTCCAATCCCTAAAATATACTGAATAATAACGTGATTATTTCATCCTTAACTTTTAAAATATTTGCACCCAAACTTACGATTTAATTTTCAATTTTTCACAAAATAAAATGAAAGAGAAACAATTGAAAAACATTTGCCACAGGCTTAAAATTTACTAGATTTATTTAAATTTACGTGTTTACATAAAAAAATGTAACTAATTTAACCTTAAATTTTAAAATATTTACATCAAAACTTTCCATTTGATTTTTCAATTCTATACCAAAGAATACGAGAGAGAAAAAAATTGAAAAACAATTGCTGCAGGCTTAAAATTTATTAGATTTATACAAAATGAATCAATTTAAGTCTTAACTCGAAAAATATCACCAATTCTTCCTTAAATTTTAAAATATTTACACCCAAACTTACGGTTTTATGTTTCAATTCTTCACCAAATAAAACGAGAGAGAAAAAATATAAAAACAATTGCCATAGACTTAAAACTTACTAGATTTATTCAAAATGTATAAATTTAAGTGCTAACATAAAAAATATGACCAATATATCTTTAAATTTTAGAATATTTACATCAAAATTGACGATTTGACTTTTAAATTATTCACCAAATAAAATAAGACAGAAAAATAGAAAAACAATTGCCACAGGCTTAAAATTTACCAGATTTATTCAAAATGAACCCACCCTCTAATCACTAAAACATGCGCTAGGGTTTTTCTGTTTAATTAATTAATTATTACGCAAGAAAATTTCTTAGATGCATAATTTCATTTGCAGTGGATATTTTTGTAAACCCTTGAGATAATTGTATTAGCTGGAGGGTGCACTAATCATCCACCCTGCATATACTATTCCATTACCACACTAAATATACTATTTCATTCAAACTAAAACATTGAATTATATTTTTTAACAGCATTAAAAAAATAGTGTTTGTTACCAAGTAAAAGTAAAAAAATACAGTCTTGAAGGATGAATGTAAATATTTAAGTTAAGTGGGTGGATTCTAACCCACCCTCCAATTAATAATATTTAGGAAAAACATGAAAAAGGTACAGAATTAGGAAACTGATTTTATTAAATTTTTAATTCACATCTTTTCGCGTAAGTTTTGAAAATTGGAGGGTGGGATAGTGGGAGCCTTGCGGGACCCCAGATTTCACTGAAATTTTTGAAATAAATATTTTAATTGTATCTATTGACCTATATAGATCTAGCAAATAGTTCTTAACATTGTGTGTTTCTTTTTGTGTTATGTCTACAAATCCAGCACTTTGCATGGTCAAAGTCCTTAAATTTATTTTTTTCCTAGCCCAAGTATAAAATTCCTAGCGCCAAAGCAACTTGCATTTATAATTATATTTTTTTTCTCTTTTTAGCATATTACTCTGCATATTTATATTTAGGTTTAGGTACTGATTAATTTTGTTTATGTATATCGACCTGTGTAAAACATTATTGTTAAGACACCAATAAATATTTTATTATTTTTAGATTTAGCTGCAAACTCAACCTTGAAACTTGATTTTAGTTTTTAGATTTTAGGATGGTGAAGTATTGATTTCGCTTTCAAACAATTTCAAAGTAATTTTGCAAATATCAAATAATTAACTTTAAAAATATTTGGGATATAAGCAGAACGATTCTTAGAGAAAGCTTAAGTTATAATCTTTTTTACTAAATGATCATTGTTTCTTAAGAGTGAGAAACGGAGAGAAAATTAAAAAAAAAGTGAAAAAAAAATTTAATCAATCAATGTAGGTTTTAGATTAAATTAAAATTGAATTTTAATTTAATCTAAAACCTACATTAATACAATGTTTCACCAAGTGATTAATGAGAAACAAGTATATGATATATTAATCAATCAACTTTTTTTATTAAACAAAACTAATCAGTGACAAAGCATGAAGTTGCAATTTTATTTTTACATTTATTTTTAATCTTACCCAAGGCTTAAAGTATAAGTTTTTCGATTATTTTTTAATAGCGAAACGATTAATTTATTTCTAACTTTTATTCTAATTAAGCTCCTTATTCCAAATTTTATAAAAAGAAAAAAGGACGTAGAAAAAATTGGTATGTTTTAAATTACAAACCCTCGCGTATATTTTACAGGTTGGAGGGTAGGATAGAGGCCACCCACCCACCCTACATATACAATAAAAACTTACATGAAATTAGTGCCAATGTTTTTTTTATTTACATTAAAATTTTACTTTAGATTTAGCTGCAAACTTAACACCGATCAGTGATTTAAACAAAAACATATATGTAGGGTGGGTGGGTGGCCTCTATCCCACCATCCAATCAGTAAAACATAAGAGAGGGTTTCTTTAAAAATGTCACAAAATATACATCTTCTAATTATTTTTTAAACAAACATTTCCTTCCATTGATTTGTTAAATTTAGAAATGAAATCAAAACCAAAATTATAATCGTCCAATTTGTAATATATAGATATTTCTTTAGTGTTTAGTTTGAGTTAAAACCTGTTCCAACCTTCAATCAATGGTAGAAACAGTAGAACATGCACAAGCAACAAACTGTGCGAAAAAAGGTTTTTAGTGCTTTATTTTATAATCAAGTTTATCTTCAAGTAACTCATCAAATAAATTTACTATGCGCAAGAAAATTTAAAGTCTGTTTCTATTTTAACTTGATATTTTTTCTAAATTTCATCAGAAAAAAGTGAAGAAAATAGTTGAAGAAAAAAATAAAACAGTGGTATGTTTTGTATATAGGATATTTTTAAGTAAACACACGCGTATGTTTTACTAATTGGAAGGAGGATGATTTTTCAGTATTTTTTTTTTATTTTTCGAAGTTTCCACAAAGTTTTCTACTGTGAACAAAACTGTTTGGTTTTCTAAAAACTTCTCAATTTTCAGGAATATTTGTTTTAAATAGTTATCATTTTTTTGGAAGGTGATTTCTTTAAAATTTCAAGTTTTCTCGAGATTTATTTTAAGATGTTCATATATTTTCTGTCGAAGATTTCAAACTCTGTGGAACGACTATGTTTAGTTTTCTAGAAACTTTTTTGAAATAATTTTATCTGTTTGTATGTCATTTTGCTTGTTGGGTAAATATTTATTAGAAAACTAAAAGTGGAAACAATTTTGAGTAAGTATAGTAAATTTTAACTTTGCAGTAATTCCTTAATCAAATAGAAACGTGATTTTGAGAGTTACGTGAAGATAGATTTGATAATTACACAGGAAATAATGGTAACACTTTCTTTCTTAATCAAATGTTTGTTTCAATTTCTTCAATAATCTCTCTTTAAAATGTCTAGATTTTCTAATAAATAATTAATAATTAATAATTGTCCATAAACCTCCTAGAAAATTCTTGAAACTTGAATTTAGTTTGTTAGTTAAAAGAATTATTTTTTCTAACAGATCTTTTAGTTTTTGGTAATTGTTCAGAATTTCTTTGTTCCAAATTGTGGAGGTATTCTTCGACTGTTTTACAATTTTCCATTGTCTGTAGCAATTTTATTTCAGTCTTCTACAATTTTCTAGCATTTACCTTCTAAATTGCGAGAATTTTATTATAGGTTCCTATAGTTTCTAACGTTTTCTTCTGAAAATCTTCATCATTAATCTTCCATTCCATTTTGACTAACATTTTCTTTTCCAAATTACGAGAATTTCTTGTAGGAAGCTTTCTATCGTTGTATCTTTCATTTTCGAGAATTTTTCATTATTTATTATCCTTGAATAAATACAGCAAAAATTTACAAAACCATAAGAAAAATGTTATATTTACCTAGTAAGTGAAATTAATTCATTTACACTAAGCGAAAATAATATGAAAATTCTTTAAACCTTAATTAATGCAAACTGAAAAATTGCATTGAACGGTTGGAAACGCTGTAATTAGAATATTACTTGTATAAATATGTTAAAAAAATTGCATCATCATTAAGAGGATATTGAATTTATATAATTGGTAAGAATAATCTATCTATAGTACGCAAAAACAAAATGCAACGGTTTTAAACTTGAATAGAGGAAAATTAAAAACTTGCATTCGATTATTAAAAATATAATAAATAAATTATTACTTATGTTATAGGTTTAAAATTTAAGACAATCATTAAAAATATATTGATATTACATAATTAGTAAAAATAATCGATTCACAATACGCAAAAACAAGATGGCAACGGTTTAAAGTTAAATTGAAGGAAACTGAAAAATTTCATTCGATGATTAAAAACATTGTAAACAAATTATTACTTCTGTTATAGGTTTAAAATTTTAGAAAATCATTAAAAATATATTTATTTAACATAATTAGTAAAAATAGTTGAGTTACAATACGCAAAAACAAAATGACAATGGTTTAAATTTAAATTGAAGGAAACTGAAAAATTGTATTCGATGATTAAAAACATTGTAAACAAATTATTACTTGTGCTGTAAGTTTAAAATTTTAGAAAATTATTAAAAGTGTATTGATTTTACATAATTAGTAAAAATAATCGATTTACAATACACAAAAACAAAGTAGCAACGGCTTAAACATAAATTGAACGTAACTAAAGAATTACATTCGATGATTAAAAATATCGTAAACAAATTATCACTTGTGCTGTAAGTTTAAAATTTTTTAAAATCATTAAAAATGTATTGATTTTTTATAACTAGTAAAAATAATCGATATATAATACACAAAAACAAAATTACAACGGTTTAAACTTAAATTGAAGGAAACTGAAAAATTTCATTCGACGATTAAGAACATTGTAAACAAATTATTACTTGTGCTGTAAGATTAAAATTTTAGAAAATCATTAAAAATGTATTGATTTTTTATAACTAGTAAAAATAATCGATATATAATACGCAAAAACAAAATGAAAAGGGTTTAAACTTAAATTGAAGGTAACTAAAGAATTGCATTCGATGATTAAAATTATCGTAAACAAATTATGACTTGTGCTGTTAGTTTAAAATTTTAGATAATTATTAAAAATATATTTATTCTATATAATCAATAATAATAATTGATTTACAATACGCAAAAACAAAATGGAAACGATTTAAACAAAATTTAAAGGAAATTAAAAAATTGCATTCAATGATTAAAAATATTGTACACCAATTATTACTTATGCTGTAAGTTTAAAATTTTAGAAAATTATTAACAATGTATTGATTTTACATAATAAGTTAAAATAATCGATTTACAATACGCAAAAACAAAGTAGCAACGGCTTAAACCAATTATTACTTAGGCTGTTAGTTTAAAATTATAGAAAATCATTAAAATTATATTATATTTATATAATTAGTAAAAATAATAGATTTATAATACGCAAAAACATAATAGCAACGGTTTAAACTTAAATTAAAGTGTTTTTTTCTTTAAATTTAATAGTGAAACAAAGCTAAAATAAAAACTAATCAAATTTGAAAATTGATATTAGTTTTCGACATACAGATTTAAACTTAAAATTTTCCTTTTGTGGTTGAATATTTTCGACTAAACCCTCACGTATGTTTTACTGATTGGAGGGTGAAATAGAGGCCACCCACCCACCCTACATATACAATAAAAACATAAACGAAATTATCTCTCTAGTTTTTTTTTTTATTACATAAAAACTTTATTTTAGATTTTACTGCAAACTTAACACCGATCAGTGATTTCAATAAAAACACATATGTAGGGTGGGTGGGCGGCCTCTATCCACCCTCCAATCAGTAAAACATAAGAGAGGGTTTCTTTAAAAATGGCACAAAATATACACATTTTTTTCTAAAAACATTTCCTTCCATTCATTCGTTAAATTTAGACATGAAATTGAAACCAAAATTATAATCGTCCAATTTTGAATATATAGATAGTTTTTAGTGTTTAAGTTTGAAACTTTAATCAGTAAAACATGCGCAAGAAAATTTAAAGTAAAATTTTCTGTTTTAACTTATTATTTTTAAATTTCATCAGGAAAACGTGAAGAAAATAGTTTTAAAAAAGTAAAACAGTGGTATGTTTTGTAAAATATTTTTAAGAAAACACACGCGTATGTTTTACTGATTGGAGGGTGGAATAGAGGCCACCCACCCACCCTACATATATAATAAAAACTTAAATGAAATTAGTGGCGATGTTTCTTTATTTACATTAAAATTTTACTTTAGATTTAGCTACAAACTTAACGCTGATCGGTGATTTAAATAAAAACACATATGTAGGGTGGGTGGGCGGCCTCTATCCACCCTCCAACCAGTAAAACATAAGAAAGGGTTTGTCTTAAAAATAACAAAGAATATACATCTCTTTTAATTATTGTTTTAAAAAACATTTCCTTCTGTTCAATCGTTAAATTTAGAAATGAAATCAAAGCCAAAATTATAATAATTTAAAAAAATATTAGTATTTAAAACGCTATCGAATCATCACTGGCTCGATCCTTGAGATACTTGACCTTGCCCATCACTAGAATTGAGAATTGAAACGAAAATTTATTATTTATGCATCATTCAATATTAATCTATGACAATTAGTGTGTGATAAGATAAAACCACGACCTAAATTAAACGCATAATATTAACACAGATTTCACATATTATGTTTAATAAATTTTTATCAATAAACCCATTTTTCTAATTAATATATTCGTTTAAACTTGTCCTCGACTTATAGATATGACTAATAAAAAACAATAACGAAAATCAGTTTAATTTTCTAGTAATTAAGACTTTTATAACAACACCAAATTTTACTGTGTACAATTTATTTAACTGCATCTGTCTCAAAGTGATTTTAAAATTAATGATAATAATAATTACAACACAATCTTGTAATATATGCAACCTTATATTCAAATTTTAACCTAGGCAACCAGATATTCAACTCATATTAATTGACACATACAGGGTGACTGACGAAAAACCTTTGGTGCTGTATCTCGCTTATTTTTTATCCGTTTTGAATAAATAAAACATGAAATTAAATGATTTTTAAAAGACTTTAATATGAACTGTACTGATATTTTTTCTTGCATCCAGTTTTTGACAAAAGACGATCAACTTTTTTTTTTCAAATTGCACTGTATACATATTTTGTACTGATCCGCAAGGAGATTTTTTTCTGAATCTAAATTTGTAAGCGATTTTATCCATTCATCAAACCAAAGTCGAGCAATTGAGGATTTAAAAAAATTAAAAATCAAATACCCATAGTAAACAATATACAGAGCCTATTCCAAATGTCAAAAGTGACAGTGTCAGTCATTGGTACAATACTGCAATGATTTTTAATAATTTCATAATAAAAATGTTGCAAGATTTCAAAAACTGAAAAACGATTTCTGTAGAAGCACAAAATTCTAGTAGAGTGTTTGAAATATTGCAACATTTTAATTATGAAATAATTAAAAATCGTTGCAGTATTGTATCAATGGCTGCCACTGTCACTTTTGACATTTAAAATAGGGTCTCTATATTGTTTACAATGGATACTTGACTTTTTATTTATTTTTTTAATCCTCAATTTCTCGACTTAAGTTTGATGTATGGATAAATTTGTCTACAATTTTATATTCAGAAAAAAATCTCCTTGCGAATCAATAAAAATATAAATAATGTGCTATTAGGTAAATGATTAATCAACACTTGGTTTGTTTCAGTGATTTGATTGATCACCCAAGTGTTGATCAATTCTTTACCTTATATTTCATAATAAGAAAGTTACTCAAGAAATATAAAAACATGTGTATTTCCTGAATGATTTTCTCATTTATCTTTTGATGAAACATTGTGAAGTAATAGGTAAAATTAAATTAAAAACACTTGAATTAAACAGTGAAACAAATCAAGTGTTTTAAATTTAATTTTACCTATTAATAATGTGTATGTTGTGTTGCATACATCATAACAATTTGTTTTTCAAAATCTATTGTGTTATTCTAGTAAATATTAATGTAATAAACAAAACTAAACGCAAAATATTTATATAAGTCATTTACGTTGTAGAAAATTAACTAATAATTAGCAAAATATTTAGTTACTGTTACTAGAACATATTTATTATTATTTTTTAAATAAAGTAAATTGGGTTGCATATATAGCATGGACGATTAATAAAATTTGTCGTCGATTCGAAGATCCTCTCGAGTTATGAAAGGCAGGACGCGTGAGCACGACGAAAGGAAAGCGCGAATCGTTGCGCAACAAAACGGCGGTGCGCGACTTTCTACGTTTTTCGGTGAAATTAATTTTTTTAGCGGGGGCGCCTTTTCACTTTCCGTCCGTCGTGCGAACGAATAATGCGCGCAGAGCGTAGGCGCGACGACAGCGCCAGCGACAATTTGTAAGGTTATTTTTCACAAACACCGAGGAAATCCATCCCAATCCGAACAAATGCCCGTGTGAAACAGCAAAATTCCCAGTGATCGGCTCGGACACAATCATGGTAAGTGAGGCCGCGTGCGTGTGGGGGCCCCAGAGCGCACGTGCGCCCCCCAGGAACAGCCAATTTTCCGCGACCTGTCATATTTACAACCTGACTTACCGACCTCTGTCACCAGTTGTTTATTTACCTCTAATATTCCTCTACCAGCGATCTAAACAGTGATTTAAATTAAATTCGTTATCTACTACATACATTTAGGTAACCGGGGGTTATTTGTTTATTAGCATCATAATCTCTTCGATCTTTGAACCATCGCATGAATATATATAGTGTTTAGATTATACTGCGATTATAAACTATGAAACAATTTTTTCCAATGGCAATTGTTTATGTCTAATGAAATGTATATTCATAAAAGAGGCTTCCGTAAATAAAATTCAAATTCAAAACAACACTTATATCATACAAAACAATCAAGTACGGTTAAGTCTCGAACAAGTACATATCATTATCAAACTAAAAGTATTTAAATAAAGTAAAACTCACTATATATTCAAGATGTATCACCAAGTGAACGCCTCGACCATTAATCAAACTAAAAGTAATTTTATAAAACATTAACATCTTGTCATATAGTTGTAGTTATTACATATCGAACACATAACAAAATAACACTGAGTTCATTCTTTACTTCACTTATTTCTTTAAGCGTTAGATGTAGATTTCGAACATGATGTGAACATTATCAATAACAAACTTTTAAATGTGTAAATAAACTTCGTTAAACAATACTATTGGGGAAAGGTTCCAGATCGTGTTGTCGATTAATTATGTAAAATATTATCTAAGTGTTGCACGAGAACTGTACTACGCTGACGAGATCCACAATAGATCTAAACCAGTCCGTGGCTGTTGTTAACAGGGAACAATAATTAATGTTTACATTAATTATTTATTAAAAGTGGATCATCGTATTTAATGCATTTTAATTAGCCCGGTTGCTACTATTAAGAGTGTTCAAATGAATAGGTACGAAACACTATTGTGAGTATAAATGAAGTTTTATTCAAAGTATACACCGTTGGCCTGAGCACAACAATTCAACCAAAGGTTTCCGTGTTCCTAAAACTCCTCTGGCTGTGATGAGGCCAAGTTTCTCACAGTGTTCTCGAGTTCGTCGTCCGGGTTGAAGCACTGCCCTTTAAACGAATCACTTATTGAAACAGCCACTTTCTCGGCTAATATCATGACAGATATTTAATTATACAAAATTTGCACGAATTTAGTTACTTTCAGATGTTTTTTCTTCTTGATGGAGTGCCTCATAGTATACATCGAAGTTAATGGTTCTTCTGAGCTCGAGGAATTCAACAATTTGTGGACTTTGGACATATAAAATGACAGTGAGAACACCTTCTCTGGTGACGTATTTGAACCTTTTAGGGGGATGTAACAAAAGAACCATCAAGTACATATAGTATGAGACACTCCAAAAATTACGCAGTCCCATCAAGAAGAAAAAACATCTGAAAGTAACTAAAATCGTGCAAATTTCGTATAATTAAATATCTGTCGTGATATTAGCCGAGGAAGTGACTGTTTCAATAAGTTAATTGTTTTTCAGTCTTAATACTACTCATCACTGTAGATTTACTAAATGTTTTGTACTCTTCAATTATAATTAAAACTTACTTTTAAATAAATCGGTGATCTTGATTAGAAATTAAAAACACTTGGTTTGTTTCACAGAATATTTATTATTTTTTCTCTCCGACTAGTTTCGACAAAATGTCATTATCAAGGAGTAATTCATTACTCCTTGATAATGACATTTTGTCGAAACTAGTCGGAGAGAAAAAATAATAAATATTCTGTGAAACAAACCAAGTGTTTTTAATTTCTAATCAAGATTTTTCAAATATGTTTCACCACGGGTTAAGTGAGCAATTAATTAAATATAAATCGGTGATGTTTTGATATACTATTGAAACAAGACTGCCAGCTTACTGATAATCAGGTTGTCTATAAAGGAATTGTTCAATTTTTTTTATTACAGATTTCAATTGTTTAATTTTTTTTTTTTTTCGTAATACTTCAATTGTTTCAATTTTTTTTTTTTTGAAAATTACAACTGTTTTTAAACTTACAATTGTTTATTTCTCGTGAAATTTCAACTGTTTTAAAGGATTTTTATGTTTTTAGAAAATACAAAACTGTTAATAAATTTCAATTGCTTCTCAGTTTTTTTTTGTGTTCAATTTTAATTATTTTAACCAAATTTTTAAAAGTTTTAGTTTGTAGACTTTCATTTGTTTTCATGTTTTAGTAAAAAGTCAATTTTTAATCAAATTTCAATTGTTTCGAGTGGTTTTTCAAAAATGTTTTTTCTTTTTAAATAAAATTAATGTTTTGATTCAATTATTTTGAGGTTATATTCAAAGGTTTTTTTTAAATATATTATAGCAATTTTTGTTTTTTTTTTCAATTCTTTTAAATTTTTATTTGGTTTTTTTAATTATTAAAAAAATGTTTTTTTGAGCTTTTGTTTCATAAAATTTCAATTTTTCTTTCAGTGAATTTTCAATTGGTTATTTTTATAAAATACAACTGTTTTATTAGATTTCAATTGTTTTTTTTTTTACTTTTTTTAAAATTTTAAATTGAGAATTTTAAAAAGTTTTATTTTAATTGAATAATCAATTTTTAACCAGTATTAATGGTTTCAAGTAAATTTTCAAATGTATTTTTAGAAAATGAATTCAATTGTTTTATGGAAATACTCAAAAGTTTTTTTTTTATTATTACAGCTCTTTTTCTAGATTTTATTATTATTTATTTATTAAAAATTTTAATTGTTTGTTTTTTTCATAAAATTTCATTTTTCAAAAGGTTATTTTTAAAAAATACAACTGTTTCATTAGATTTCAATTGTTTTTTCATGTTTTTTTTTATTGATTTCTAATTGTTACAAGTGAATTTTTAAAAGTTTGCTGTTTTTTGCAGATATTAATTTTTTTCCTGTAAAAATTCAATTGTTTTAAGACCATTTTCAAATGTTTGTTTTAAGAAATTGCTTTATTATTATTATTTACACACACACAAATACTAAAAAAACACACAGCGGAAAGACCACGTGGTCAATGGCCAAACATTACTGCTACTATTATTTATTCACATATTTTGTAAAATTTCAATTGTTTTCATTGAATGTTTTTTTTTTCTTTATAAACTATAACAGTTTTCAAAAAATGTCATAAAATTTTAACTGTTTTGAAAAAAAAATTTAGAAAACTGTTTTAGATTTATTTTGTTTCACAAATACTGCTATTGTTTGTAAATTGTCATTTGTTTTTGTTTTTAATTAAAAGTCAACTAATATTTTTAATAAGCACGTTTTAATTGTTTCAAATTAAATTAATAAATTAAAAAATTTAAGTACATTTTCAATTGTTTTTTCCACTGTTTTCAATTGTTGTTCTCAGTTTCTTTAAATTTAAATTGTTTTACGAGAATTTTCTAATATTGATTTTACATTTTTCCCTGTAATTAGTGAAGCCTTTAAGTAGATTGTTTTTTTTTTGGAAAATCAAAATTGTTTTAATTGAAATATCAAATGTTATTTTTCTTGTAAAATTTCAATTGTTTTAACTGAATTTTCAAAAGATTCTTTTTTGTAGATTTTGTTTTTTCATGGTTTTTCTTGTAAAATTTTAAAGTTTTAAGTGAAATATCAAATTTTTTCTGTAAAATTTGCAACTATTTTATTCAGGATTAAATTTTTCTTTAGATTTTGTTAAGTAATTATAATTTATGTTCATGTATTCTATCATTTGTATTTTTAATTAATAATTTAAGTTTTAGTGCTAATTTTACTCTATAATTGGCCTTTTTGGCTGTCGGGTAAAAATACAATAAAATAAAACACAATTGTTTCCAGTGGATTTTCAAATATTTAATAACAAATTTCAATTGTTTTTTTTTTAATTTTTTTAAAATAATTTATTTCAATTTTATCTTTTATGCATTACGTAAGAAAATATATATATAATTATACTAACAATGTAAATTTGTAAAATATCAATTGTTTTAACTGAATTTTTAAAAGTTTTAAAAATATTTACAGCTTTTTTGTAGATTGTAATTGTTGTTTTTTTAATAAATTTTTTTGCAGTTTTTTTTTCTATAAATTGTTTCTTTTCTATAAAATTCCAAATATTTTTTTTCTCTAGACTTGTTTTATTAGATTTAAATTGTTTTCTCTTTGTAAGTTTTTAAAATTGTTTTAATAATCAGTTTTTTGTAAATTTTAATTGTTTTTCACAGTTTTTGTCATAAGTGAAATATCAAATATTGTTGCATACATTTTATTTCCTATAAAATTATTTTTGTTTGTAAAATTGCAATTGTTTTAACTGAATTAAAAAATATTTATAGTTTGTTTACTTGTTTTTCTCAGGGTTTTTTTGTATAATTTTAAGTATTTTCATTTGTTTTCCCTGAAAAATTCTAAACTTATTAAAAATTAATTTGTATTCAATTAAATAACAATTGTTTTAAGTTAAATATTTTTTTTCAATTTTTTTAATTCCTGTAAAAAATTTCTTTTGTAAAAGTTTAATTGTTTTGATTGAAATGTTCTTTTTTAAATTTTATTGTTTTTTATTTTTTAAAATTTAAATTAAACTATCAAATGTTTTTCAATTTGTTTTCCCTGCAACATTCAGAACTGTTTTATTAAAATGATTTTGTTTTCAGTTGCTTTTTTTTCTGTAAAATTTCAATCGTATTTTCAAATGTTTTATATTTATAACAAAATTTCAATTGTTTTTTGTTTGTAAAGTATCAATTGTTTTAAGTGGATTTACAAAAGTTTAAAAATATTTGCGGATTTTTTTTGTGGTCTTTTTCACTTTTAAAGGTTTTCATTTATTTCTTTTATTTGTTATTTTATATATAATAATAAAATAGCAAATGTTTTTCGAAAAAAATGCAGTTGTTTTATTAGATTTTAATTGATTTCTTTTTATAATATTTCGATTGTTTTAAGTGATTTTTTAAAAGTTTTTTCTATATATAAAGCTGTTTTTTAAATTTTAATTGTTCTTCTGTTTTTTTTTTTGTAAAATTTCAATTGTTTTAACTGAATATTCTAAAGTTTCGTTTTTAGAAATATTTATAAGGTTTTTTTTGTGTAAAATTCAGATCTCGTTTTCTAACCATCATTGGCTAACTTTCAATATTATTATTCATCTGTCAACTGTCGTTAGTTTTCTGTCAATTGTCATTCGTCAATTAATTAATGTCACTTATCATTTGTTATCTGTTAACTGTCACCCATTTTAATCTGTCAACTGTCATTTGTCAACCGTTATATGTCATTTGTCATTTTCATCTGTTAATTATCTCTCAATCTGTCAATTGTCACCATTTATTTTTTGTGAATTTTCAAATGTTTAAATTTAACAACAGGTTTTAGTTTTTTTTTTCTTAGTTTTTGTTTTCTGAACATTTCAATTGTTTCGAGTGAATTTACAAAAGCTCTTGTTTAATGGAAATTTACATCTGTTTTAAAGGTTTTTTCTTTTCAATTTTTTTGTTCTGTAAATTTTTTTTCAAATTTGCAATTGGTTTTTTTATTAATATTATTTATTCACTTGTTTTTTAGAACGTCCATCGTTTCTATTCTTTTTTTTTTTAGAAACTTTACATTAGTTTTTAAAGGTTTTGCATTGTTTTTTTTTTCATAAAATTTTAACTGTTTTAAAGAAAATGATTGTTTTTACAAAACTGTTTTAGGTTTAATTTGTTTTTCTGTTCTTTTTGTTTGTAAAATTTCAATTGTTTTAAGAAAATGTACAGCTATTGTTTGTAGATTTTCAATTGTTTTTTCATGTTTTTTTAATTGATTTTTAATTGTTACAAGTGAATTTTTAAAAGTTTGCTGTTTTTTGCAGATATTAATTTTTTTCCTGTAAAAATTCAATTGTTTTAAGACCATTTTCAAATGTTTGTTTTAAGAAATTGCTTTATTATTATTATTTACGCACACACAAATACTCAAATAACACACAGCGGAAGGACCACGTGGTCGATGGCCAAACACTACTGCTACTATTATTTATTCCATTTTTTTTGTAAAATTTCAATTGTTTTCATTGAATTTCTAAATGTTTTTCTTTTCTTTAGAAACTTTATAACATTTTTCAAAGATTTTCTATTCTTTCTTTTTAATAAAATTTTAACTGTCTTGAAAAAAATGATTTGTTTTACAAAACATTTTTACATTCCATTTGTTCGTCTGTTTTTTTTTTTTTTTTTGAGTGAAATGAATTTAGTTTTAGAAAATTAACTGTACATTTTCTAAAACTAAATTCATTGAAAACAATTGAAATTTCACTCAAAAAAAGCAGACGAACAAATGAAATCTAAAACAGTTCTGTAAAAAAATCATTTTCTTCAAGACAGTTAAAATTTTCTTTGTAAATTGTCATTTGTTTTTTTTTAAATTAATTAAAAGTCAACTAATATTTTTAAGCAAGTTTTTAATTGTTTCAAATTAATTTTTTATTTTTTTTTTTGAGGTCTAAAAAATGTACAACAGTTTTATTTTAGATTGCAATCACATTTCAGTAAAAAATTCAATTGTTATAAGTAAATTTTCAATTGTTTTTTCCACTGTGTTTTTTTTAAAGATTTTTAATTGTTTCTTTTTCATACAATTCCAACTCTTTTGAAGCTAAACAATTTACAACTTTTTTTTCACTTTTGAAAATTTTCAATTGTTTGTTTTTTATTTTTAATAACTGTTTTGAAGCAAATGTTTTTCTAGAAAATACATTTGTTTTATTAGATTAATTGTTTTCTTTTTGTAAAATTAAAATTAAAAACAAATTTTTTTTTTCCATAAAATTTCAATTCCTTCAGTTAATTTTCTAATGAATTCATTTTTTGTTGATATTTAATTGTTTGAAATGAATTTTCAAAAGTTTGCCGTTTTTTTGCAATGTGATTTTTTTTTCTCAAATTTTTTCCCTATAAAAATTCAATTGTTTTAAGATGATTTTCAAATGTTTGCTTTAAGAAAACTGTTTTATTATTATTTATTTACATTTTGTTTTGTAGAATATTAATTGTTTTTATTGAATTTCTAATTTTTTTTTTTTTTCTTTAGAAACTTTGCAACAGTTATTAAAGATTTTTTATTCTTTCTTTTTCATAAAATTTTAACCTTTTTCAATTGTTACTTGATAGTTTTTTTGAAAACTGTTTTAGATTTCGTTTGTTTCTCTGTTTCTATTTTGTGTAAAAATTTCAGTTTTTTTATTTTTTTAAGTGAATTTTTAATTGTTTTTTTTTTCACTGGTTTCTAAAGATTTTCAATTGTTTGTTTTGTAAAAAAATAACTGTTTCGTTTATTTATTTTTTATTTGTAAGATTTCAATTGTTTTGATTGAATTTTTAATATTTACGACTTTTTTTAACAGATTTTAATTAATTTTTTTGTCTAAAATCTCAATTTCTCGAAACAATTTTTTTTTCTTGTAAAATTTGAATTGTTTTGAGGGAAATATCGAAATGTTTTCATTTTCTTTTCTGAAAACTTTGCAACTATTTTATTAGACTGATTTTTCTATGGGTTTTTTTTCTTTTGTAAAATTAAATTGTTTCCAGTGAATTTTCAAATATTTAAATAACCGATAGCAATTGTTTTTTATTTGTGAAATATCAGTTATTTTAAATGATATCAGCCTTTTTTGTGACTTTCAATTGTTTTTAATTTTTGTTTTTTAAATTTACAGAAAAAAAAGTTTTTTTTTATTATTTAAATTGTTTTTAATTTTTTATTGTTTTTTTTAAGTTTTAAAGATTTTCAATTGTTTTTTCATGTTTTTTTTTGTAAAATTTCAATTGTTTCTTTCACCTGAATTGTCAAAAGTTTTTTTTTTTTAAATATAAATAATAATAATTGTTTTCAGTTTTTTTTATGTAAAATTTCATTTGTTTCTATTGAATTTTTAAATGTTTTATATTCATAACAAGATTTAAATTGTTTTTTTTTCTTTGTAAAATGTCAATTGTTTTGAGCAAGTTTTTCCAAAGTTTTAAAAATATTTACAGCTTGTTTTTATATATAAAATTGCAACTGTTTTTGTTAAATTCAATTGTTTCCAGTGAATTTTCAAATATTTAATAACATATTTTTCAAGTTTTTTTTAAATATAATTTCAATTGCTTTTTATTTGTAAAATATCAACTGTTTTCATTGAGTTTTCAAAAGTTTTAAAAATATTTACAGCTCTTTTTGTAGATTTTAATTGTTTTTCTTTTTTATTGTTTTTTTTTGGTTTTAAAGATTTTCAATTGTTTATTTTTTTAATAAAATTACAATTATAATGTTTTTTGTTGACTTTGAACTTTCAATTGTTTTAACTGGATTGTCAAGAGTTTTTTTAAAAATGTTTATACTTAGTTTTTCTAAATTTTATTTATTTTTTGAGGTTTTTTTTTGTAAAAGTTTAATTATTTTAGGGGAATTATCAAATGTTTTCAATTTTTGCCACGAAAGATTAATTTGTTTTCAGTTTTTTGTAATAATTCAATTGTTTCCACACATATTATTACATACTTTCATTGATTTTTTTTCCTTTTTTTATGTTTTTTTCGTTAAATTTAAATATGAACTTTCAAATGTTTACTTTCGTTAATTTATAACTGATTTGTTAAATTTCAATTGTTTTTCTTAAATAAATTTTAATGACAGGTTTCAATTGTGTTTTTTTAGTTTTGTTTTTTCGTAAAATATCAATTGTTTCAATTGTCCAAAAAATTTACAGCTGTTTTTGTAGATATCAATTATTTTTTTTTTCAATTCTTTTGAGTAAATTTTCATATGATTTTTTGATTTTAAATGTTTTTTTTTCGTTTTTTTTTTTATAAAAACAATTGTTTCTGGCGAATTTTCAAATGATTGTTTTAGAAAACTGATTACAACGTTTTTTTATGAGAGTTTTCAATTGTTTCATGAATTTTCACAAGTTTGCTGTATTTTTAAGATACGAATTATTTTTCATTTTTTTCCTGTAAAATTTCGATCGTAAATACATTTTGAAAGTTTTTTTTTTTAAGAAAATTTACAATTGTTATTTTTTTTTATTCATTCATTTTTTTTGCAAATTTCAATTGTTTTCATTGAATTTTGAAATGTTTTCAAAGCTGTCTTGAAGAAAATGATGTTTTTATAAAACAGTTTTAGTTCGTCTGTCTTTTTTTCTGCGTAAAATTTCAATTGTTTTAATTAATTGGGTTTGAGTGGAAGAACATTTAACTGTTTATGTTACAAATTTACTTTTTAACTCTTCGAGTTAACCATGATTGAGATATTACCATGAGGGTGCCATCTATTGGCACACGTATGGAACTATTTTTTGCATAAGTTGTTTCCTGCAAAATTATTCTTGTTTGTAAAATTGCAAAATTTTAACTGAATTCTCAAGTTTTTTTTTTTTTTTAATATTTATAGTTTTTTGTAAATTTTATTTAGTCAGGTTTTTTGTATAATTGTAATTATTTTCATTTTTTTTCCCTGAAAAATTCAGAACTGTTTTATTAAAGATTAATTTGTTTTCAGTTTTTTTTTATGTAACATTTAAATTGTTTCCATTGAATTTTTAAATGTTTATTTATAACAAGATATCAATTGTTTTCTTTTTATAATATTTCGATTTTTTAACTGATTTTTCAAGTTATTTTTTTTGTTTTTCTAAATTTTAGTTGTTTTTCTGTTTTGTTTTTTTTTGTAAAATTTCAATTATCTAAACTGAATATTCAAAAGTTTTTTTTTATAAATATTTATTAGTTTTTTTTTTTGTAAAATTCAGATGACCAATTATCATTGGCCTACTTTCAATATTATTTGTCATCTGTCAACTGTCATTTGTTTTCTGTCAATTGTCATTCGTCAGTTAATGAATGTCACTTATCGTTTGTTATTTGGTAATTGTCAACCATTTTAATCTGTCAACTGTCATTTGTAAACCGTTATATATCAATTATCATTTTCATCTGTTAATCATCGAATATTATGCCATCACTCAACCTGTCAATTGTCACCATTTTTGTCATGTCATTTAATTGAATTTTATCTGTCATTTTTATTAAATTTCGATTATTTTTTGTGAATTTTAAAATGTTTAAATTTTAATTGTTTTTTTTTTTTTAGTTTTGGTTTTCGTAAAATTTCATTTGTTTCGAGTGAATTTGCAAAAGCTTTTGTTTCAAAAGAAATTTACATCTGTTTTAAAGATTTTCAATTGTTTCCATTTCATAAAATTTCTACTGTATTTAAATAAAAAAAATTCAATTGTTGTAAGTGATTTTTCAGAGGTTTTTTTCCACTGTTTTTTTAAAAGATTATCAATTGTTTTTTTTTTTTCATAAAATTCCAACTGTTTTGAAGCTAAACAATTTACAACTGTTTTATTTGTAAGATTTCATTTGTTTTAAGTGAGTTTTTAGTATTTTTTTTTAATATGTACAACTGTTTCGAATATTTTAATTGTTTTAATTTTTTTCTAAAATCTAAAATTTTTTGAGTGAACTATCAAATGTTATTTTTCAATATTTTTCTTATTAAATTTCAATTTTTTTTGTATAATTTCAATTGTTTGAATTGAATTTTCAAAAGATTTTTCGCTATTTTTGTAGATTTCTTTTTTATTTTTGAAGTTTTTTTTTTATAATATTATTTGTTTTAAGTTAAACATTAAATGTTCAATTGTTTCCAGTGAATTTTCAAATATGGATTCAATATCAGATTTTAATTGTTTTTTATTTGTAAAATATCAATTGTTTTAGGTGAATTTTCCAAAGTTTAAAAAATATTTACAGCTTTTTGTAGATTTTAATTGTTTTTTTTTAAACTTCATTTTCAGTTTTGAAAATTTTCAATTGTGTGGTTTTTAATAACTGTTTTGAAGCAAATGTTTTTCTAAAAAAAACATTTCTTTAATTAGATTAATTGTTTTCTTTTTGTAAAATTAAAATTAAAAACACAAAGATTTTTTTTTCCTAAAATTTCAATTCCTTCAGTTAATTTTCTAATGGTTATTAAAACTAAATAAAACTGTTTCATTAGATTTCATTTTTTTTTGTTGATCCTTAATTGTTTCAAGTGAATTTTCAAAAGTTGTCGTTTTTTTGCAAATGTGATTTTTTTTTCAAATTATTTCCATATAAAAATTCAATTGTTTTAAGATGATTTTCAAATGTTTGCTTTAAGAAAACTGTTTTATTATTATTTATTTACATTTTGTTTTGTAGAATATCAATTGTTTTCATTGAATGTTTAAATGTTTTTTTTGTACAACAGTTTTTAAAGATTTTCTATTCTTTCTTTTTTTATCAGATTCTAACTGTCGTGAAGATTTTTTTTAGAAAACTGTTTTAGATTTCATTTGTTTCTCTGATCTTTTGTTTGTGTAAAATTTCAGTTGTTTTATTTAAGTGAATTTTGAATTGTTTTTTTTTCCACTGGTTTCTAAAGATTTTAAATTGTTTCTCTTTCATAAAATTGAAACTGTTTTGAAACAAATCTTTTTGTAAAAAAAATACGACTCTTTTGTTTGTTTGTTTTTTTATTTGTAAGACTTCAATTGTTTTAATTGAATTTTTAATATTTACACCTTTTTTACGGATTTTAATTGTTTTATTTTTTGTAAAATCTCAATTTTTTTAAGTGAAACACCAAACTTTTTCTCTGAATTCTCAAACATTTTTTAAAAAATATTCATAATAATAATATTTGTTTTTAGTTTTTTTATGTAAAATTTCAATTGTTTCCATTGTTTTTATATTTATAACAAGATTTAAATTGTTTTTTTTTTTTGTAAAATGTCAATTGTTTTGAGTGAGTTTCTCCCAAGTTTTAAAAATATTTACAGCTTTTTTGTTTTGTTTCTTTTTTATATAAAATTGCAACTGTTTTTATTTTAATATTTACAACTGTTTTCACTGGTGTAATTGTTTTTTTAAATAAATTTCAACTATTTTTTCTAGAAATGTTTTATTACAATTTAATTGTTTTCTTTTTGAAAGTTTTCAATTGTTTAAAGTGTTTTTTTTTAATATTTTAATTGTTTTCTATGTTTTTTTTCAATTTTGTGTAAATTACTTTCGTGAAAGTTCAATTGTTTTCAATGAATTGTCATTTTTTTTTAAATTTATAGTTGGTTTTTATAAATTTGATTCGTTTTTTTTCAGTTTCAGTGAACTATCAAAATTTTCAATTTTCCTCAACAATTCGGAACTGTTTTTTTTTACATTTCTATTGTTTCCATTGAATTTTCAGATGTTTTATATTTTATAACAAGATTTCAATTGTTTTTTTTTTTGTTGTAAAATATAATTTGTTTTAAGTGAGTGATTCAAAACTATTTAAATATGTTTTTTCTAAAAAATAGAAAACAATTGTTTTATGAGATTTTAATTGTTTATAAGACTTCCATTGTTTTCAGTTTTTTTTTTGTTATTTACATCTGTTTCATAATTTCTAATTGTTTTTATCAGTTTTGTTTTCGTAAAAGTTCAATTGTTTAAAAATTTTAAGTTATATTTCATTTTTTTAATTTTATAACTGTTATATTGCAAATTAGTTTTTTCAGTTTTATTTTTTCACTTAAATATCAATTATTTTCAATGAATATTAAAATGTTATGTTTTTTAAAAAGTAGATTTCAATTGTTTTAAGTGAATTTTCATTTTTTCAATTTTTTGATATTTACAGCTGTTTTATAAAATTTAATTGTTTTTTTTTTTAAATAAAATTGCAGCTGTTTTAGATTCTATTTGTTTCTCTGTTTTTTTTTGCGTAAAACTTCAATTGTTTTAAGTGAATTTAGTTGTACAGTTACTGTCTTTGATTTTCATGTGGTTTTAAATTTAATTCATTAAATTATTGAATGTTTTTTAGAAATTTTACAACAGTTTGATTACAGATTGCAATTATTTTTTTAGTGAAAATTTCAATTGTTTTAATGAATTTTCAATTGTTTTATCCGCTGTTTTTTTTAAAGATTTTCAATTGTTTCTTGTTCATAAAATTCCAATTGTTTTGAAGGAAATGTTTTTCTAGAAAATTTGAATATTCTAAGGTTTTTAAATTTAAATTATTAAATTTTCATTTTTTATAGTTTACAGCAGGTTTCAATTTTTTTGTTTTTTTGTAAAATTTCAATTGTTTCGGGTGAATTTACAAAAGTTTTTGTTTAGTGGAAATTTACATCTGTTTTAAAGATTTTCAATTGTTTCTATTTCATAAAATTTCAACTGTATTAAATCATTTGTTTTTTGATGAAAATTTTGATTCCTAATGCTTTTTTCAAATAAAATTTTTATTTTTAAAAGTGACTTTTCAAATAGTTTAGTGTTATAAAATGTTCAGGTGTAGTTTTTCATTTGTATTTTTGTTTTGCTTTGTAAAAAGTCAACTGTTTTTAGATTTACAATTGCTTACTTTTGGTGAAATTTCAACTGTTTTTTTTTTGTAGAAAATGTACAACTGTGAATTTCAATTGATCCTCATTTAAGCACATTTTTAATTGTTTCAAGTGAATTTTCAAATGTTTCTTTTTAGGAAATTTACATTTGTTTTGTTATACAGATTTCAATTGTTTCTCTTTTTCTTTATAAAATTCCAATTGTTTTAAATGAAATTTATTTTTAAGTTTTATTGCTGTTTTTATAGGTTTTCCATTGTTTTTCTTTTCAGTTTTGTGAAATATCAAAAAAAAAAAAATTATTTTAAGAAAAGTTTCAAATAAATTTAGAACCCAATAGAGATTACAAGTGTTTCTTTTTTTCTTTTAATAAAATTTCAATTGTTTCCAGTTTTTTTTTACTTTTCCTATGTAGGGAAACTGTTTTAAAGATTTTGAATTGTATCTTTTAAAATTACAATTAAACTCTCTTTGTTAGAAAATTTAAGTACATTTTAATTTGTACTTATTTTTAATTTTATTGACTATAAAAATATTTTATCTTTAAATTTTTGTTCATGTAAAATTATCAATATTTTGTATATTGTATACTTTTAATTCGTAAATATTTCTTTAATAATTGTTTGACTTGTGTAAATTGTTACAATTTCTAGCACTAATAAATTATTATTATTATTATTATTTTATCAGATTTTTATTATTTTTTTATGTTTTTCTTTTCGAGAACGTTAAAAATTGCTTTTTTAAAAATTTCACTTTTTACAAGTGAATTTTCAAATGTTTTTCTATTAATTTTATAAGTATTTTTATTTTATTTTAAGTTCTTCTTTTTAAACTTTCTTTTTTAATTTCAAAGATTATCTTTAATCAATTTATTTTATTTTAAACAGTTATTAACTGTTTTAACAAATTTAATTTCATTGTTTTTTGGTCTCGATGACCAAAATGTGTATTTTTTCTTTAAAAAATCAATTATTTTCTTGAAGCAAATCCCAATTATTTTTGAAAAAAGTTCGAACAGTTTTTAAACAAGTATTATTGTTAAAGAGCTGACCTATTCAAAACTTTCCAATGAATATTTTTAAAACTTGCTTAAAAACGGTTGAAATTTTTACAAAACCTAACAGACTAAACTTTATATTAACCTAACTCAACTGACCCGCGAATAAATAATTAATTTTATCTTGAATTATATTCAGATCAGTTGAAATAAATTACAAATTTGCCGCCTAGCGTACTCCTGACCTACCTCAACCGTCTAGACATTAACGCAGGCCAGGAGTACGCTAGGTCAACATACAGTCTATTGCGGTAGGTCAAGGATACGCTAGTATAATGCATTGGAGTGCGTTAACCTTAAGCAATGGTTTAGTGGGGTAGGTCAAGAGTACGCTGGATTTAAAATGCTTGTTAAATGAGTTAATAACTGATAATACATTTAATAAAACAATTGATGAATAATTGTATGAATTTCCACAGCATAAATTAAAATCATCCCAAAGAGATAAGGTGAAGAAATTCATATCATTCACGCAGACCGGCGAGAACACGGCGATATTCTGCCTGACGCAGAACGACTGGAAACTGGACCTGGCCAGCGACAACTACTTCCAGAACCCGGACATCTACTACAAGGAGCCGCGCAATGTCGACAAGAAGAAGCTGGAGTCGCTGTACGCGCGGTACCGCGACCCGAACGAGGCGGACAAGATCACCGCCGACGGCATCGTCAAGTTCCTCGACGACCTGCAGCTGTCGCCCGAGTCCAAGCTGGTGCTGATCATCGCGTGGAAGTTCAAGGCGGTGGCCCAGTGCGAGTTCACCAGGGAGGAGTTCGTCAACGGCATGACCGAGCTGGGCTGCGACAGCGTCGACAAGCTGAAGGCCCGCCTGCCCAACCTGGAGAACGAGCTCAAGGACCCGTTCAAGTTCAAAGACTTCTACCACTTCACCTTCAACTACGCCAAAAATCCCGGCCAGAAGGGCCTCGACCTCGACATGGCGATAGCGTACTGGAATATCGTGCTGAAGGGAAAGTTTAAGTTTTTAGAGTTGTGGTGCACGTTTTTACAGGTGGGTACAATTAAAACTTTTTTTATTAATGTAAACATTTATTGTTTAAAACATTGCATATAGATTTTTGTACCTCATCTTAATCGCTGTATCGAAAGAAGCATTTTGGTGAAAGAATTTTTAAAATTCAACGTTCCATTCCAGAGTTATGAGGTAAAAGCTGAAAAACAATTGCTAGTCGAATTTTATTTTTTTATCTCATCTTAATCGCCTTATCGAAAGAAACACTTTGGTGAAAGAATTTTTAAAATTCAACGTTCCATTTCCGAGTTATGAGGTGAAAACTGAAAAACAATTGATGGTCGAATTTTATTTTTTTTATCTCATCTTAATCGCCTTATCGAAAGAAACACTTTGGTAAAGGAATTTTTAAAATCCAACATTCTATTCATGAGTTATGAGGTGAAAACTGAAAAACAAATGATGGTAGAATTTTATTTTTGTATCTCATCTTAATCGCCTTATCGAAAGAAGCAGTTTGGTGAAAGAATTTTTAAAATCCAACATTCTATTCACGAGTTATGAGGTAAAAACCAAAAAACAATTGATGGTCGAATTTTTTTTTTGTACCTCATCTTAATCGCTTTTTCGAAAGAAGCATTTTGGTGAAAGAATTTTTAAAATTCAACGTTCCATTCCCGAGTTATGAGGTAAAAGCTGAAAAACAATGCTAGTCGAATTTTATTTTTTTATCTCATCTTAATCGCCTTATCGAAAGAAACACTTTGGTGAAAGAATTTTTAAAATTCAACGTTTCATTTCCGAGTTATGAGGTGAAAACTGAAAAACAATTGATGATCGAATTTTATTTTTTCATCTTGTCTTAATCGCTTTATCGTAAGAAGCACTTTGGTGAAAGAAATTTTAAAATTCAACATTTTATTCACGAGTTATAAGGTGAAAACTAAAAACAAATGATGGTCGAATTTTATTTTTGTATCTCATCTTAATCGCTTTATCAAAAGAAACACTTTGGTGAAAGAATTTTTAAAATCCAACATTCTATTCACGAGTTATGAGGTAAAAACCAAAAAAAACAATTGATGGTCGAATTTTATTTTTATCTCATTTTAATCGCCTTATCAAATGAAGCACTTTGGTGAAATAATTTTTAAAATCCAACGTTCTTTTCATGAGTTATGAGGTAAAAACTGAAAAACAATTGATGGTCGAATTTTATTTTTTATCTCATCTTAATCGCCTTATCGAAAGAAGCACTTTGGCGAAAGAATTTTTTAAATCTGACCCTTTACTCATGAGTTATGACATAAAAACTGAAAAACAATTGAAGGACGAATTTTGTTTTTTCTTCTCATCTTAATCCTTTGACCGAAAGAAGTACTTTGGTGAAAGAATTTTTAAAATCCGACCCTTTAGTCATGAGTTATAACGTAAACACTGAAAAACAATTGAATGTCGATTTTTATTTTTTCATGTCATCATAATAACTTTTTCAAAAGAAACACTTTGATGAAGAAATTTTTAAAATCCGACACTCAATTCATAAGTTATGACGTAAAAACCAAAAAACAATTGAAGGGCAAGTTTTGTTTTTCTTCTCATCTCAATCCTTTGGTCGAAACAAACACTTTGGTGAAAGAATTTTAAAAATCCAACCATTTGGTCATGCGTTATGACGAAAACACTAAAAAACAATTGAATGACGATTTTTTTTTCATCTCATCATAATAACTGTTTTAAAAGAAACACTTTGATGAAGAAATTTTTAAAATCCTACCCTCAAGATTTTAAAAAGTGTCTTCATCAAAGTGCTTTATTTGAAAAATTTATTATGATGAGATGAAAAAACAAAAATCGTCATTCAATTGTTTTTTTTTTTTTAGTTTTTACGTCATATCTCTTGAATGGAAGATTAGGTTTTAAAAATTCTTTTACCAAAATGCGTCTTTCTACCTAAAGATTAAGATGAGAAGAAAAAAACAAAAATCGTCATTCAATTGTTTTTTAGTTTTTACGTCATATCTCATGAATGGAAGATCAGATTTTAAAAATTCTTTTACCAAAATGCGTTTTTCTACCTAAAGATTAAGATGAGGAGAAAAAACAAAATCCATCCTTCAATTCAAACAAAATTCGTCCTTCAATTGTTTTTCAATTTTTATGTCATAACTCATGACTAAATGGTCGGATTTGAAAAAATTCTTTCACTAACGTGTTTCTTTTGAAAATGTTATTACGATGAGATGAAAAAATAAAAATCGTCATTCAATTGTTTTTCAGTTTTTACGTCATAACTCATGAATAGAGGGTCGAATTTTAAATATTCTTTCACCAAAGTGTTTCTTTTGAAAAAGCTATTATGAAGATATGAAAAAACAAAAATCGTCATTCAATTGTTTTTCAGTTTTTACGTCATAGCTCATAACTAAAGGGTAGGATTTTAAAAATTCTTTCACCAAAGTGCTTCTTTCTACCTAAAGATTAAGATGAGAAGGGAGGACAAAATTCGTCCTTCAATTGTTTTTCAATTTTTACGTCATAACTCATGAACTGAGGGTCGGATTTTAAAAATTCTTTCACCAAAGTGTTTCTTTTGAACATGTTATTATGATGAGATGAAAAAATAAAAATCGTCATTAAATTGTTTTTTAGTTTTTACGTCATAACTCATGAATGGAAGATCAGATTTTAAAAATTCTTTCACCAAAGTGCTTCTTTCGATCACATGATTAAGATGAGAATAAAAAACAAAATTCGTCCTTCAATTGTTTTTTAGTTTTTATGCCATAACTCATGACAAAAGGGTCGAATTTTAAAAATTCTTTCACTAAAGTGTTTCTTTTGAAAATGTTATTATGATGAGATGAAAAAATAAAAATCGTCATTCAATTGTTTTTTATTTTTTGCATCATGTCATGAATAGAGGGTCGAATTTTAAAAATTCTTTCAGCAAAGTGTTTATTTCGACTAAAGGATTAAGATAAGAAGAAAAAACAAAATTCGTCCTTCAATTGTTTTTTAGTTTTTACGTCATATTTCATGAATGGAAGATCAGATTTTAAAAATTCTTTCACCAAAGTGTTTCTTTCGACTAAAGGATTAAAATGAGAAGAAAATATAAAATTCGTCCTTCAATTGTTTTTTAGTTTTTACGTCATAACTCATGAATGGAAGATCAGATTTTAAAAATTCTTTCACCAAAGTTCTTCTTTCGATCAAATGATTAAGATGAGAAGAAAAAACAAAATTCATGAATTGTGACGTGCGATATGGAAAACAATTGAAGATCGATATTTGTTTTTACGCGCGTCACTTATTATTAGTCATCTCGTTAACTATTAAAAATCTCTATTTATCAACTATCAACTGTTATTTATGACATCTTTGACATCTATTATCTTAAACAGTCTTCAAATTTTTCTATCATTTTTAATTATATGTATGACAATTTGTATCATTTTGGTATCTGTATCGTTGGTGATTTTTTGTTTATAAACTAACATTCATTTGATAAACCTGTAAAATTTGTCATCTATCAACTGTCAACTGACACTTATGACGATTGACATTTGTTTTCTTAAACAGTTGGTTTCTTTTCTGTCAACTGTCATGCGATTTGTCATCTTATCTGTTTAACTATAGTGTGTATATAGGGATTTTTTGTGGGGACGTTTGAATTTTTCTTTAATTGTGTTGTTGGTAAACGAAAGAAAGTTGCAATTATTTATTTAAAAATTTTTTTTAGGTTATGTTATATTATCGAATTATTAATTACATACTTTAATCTACTTAATTGTAATAATCTTATCTATTATACATTATAACATAGAAAATAATTTTAATCCATCCTGATTTAATGTAAGAAATTTCTAATTTTAAACACTACAACAAAAATATTTATTCATAATAAAATAAGAAACGTACATCACTGTGAATGATCAACAAGGCCAACACTTTAAGAAGAAGAAAGGTTTAATTATATAAATACTTTTTATTGGTTTAGTGTTTAATTTAACATTTTTATTTTAGGAACATCATAAAAGATCGATTCCGAAAGACACGTGGAACCTGCTGTTGGACTTTGCCGGGCAGATAGCGGACGATATGAGTAATTACGATGAGGAGGGCGCCTGGCCCGTCTTGATAGACGACTTTGTAGAATGGGCTGGCAACAAGGCGAAAGAGAACCAGCCGCACAGCACGAGCCAGTTCGATTAGCAGGCAATCGTAACGTATTATTAATTAAAAAGCAAACGACAACCAGACTTGACGGGAATGACATCAGAACGGAGCCCTCCCTCATTTCCCCTAGAGTTTACGTACGGATAATTAATTATATATAAATATATATATTTATGAGAAAAATAAAAATAAAACGTATTTGAGAGTAATGCGGAGCTGTACATAAGAGAACGCCTTGTTTACACGTAATTTAATAGATTTAGTGGATCGATTTTGATGTCATTCATGAGTGTACATATTATATGATATGATAGAGTAATTGATTTCAATCTGTTTCCGTTATTAAACTACACGGCCTGGAATTTATGCATTTGGATGATTTAAAAAAAAATATCTATATATTACTACGTTGTGCCTGAAAGAAATTGTTTCTCCACCGATACGTTTCACTAATTCCAGGTTGTGCGGTTGCATAATTGTCCAACAGCAAACGTTGAAATTATATTGTGGTTATTTATTATTGTAAGAGGAGAGTTGTTTTTTTATATATATATAAAAATAAAAAACGCTGTTATAAATTTTTCTTTTTAAAAAAAAACAATTTTAATCGCGGCCGTTCCGCCGTTGGTTTTTCCGTTTTTCGTTTCGTATGTGTATATAATTATCGCCTTGTATATATATTGGATTATTTGACAATAACGTAAGGGGGGAACGGTCGGGATGTGTAAACTTTTAGGACTCTCGTTGGGCAGTTTTGTGTACAAAAATTTAAACATTACGATCGGATAGTGAATGTATTTAAAAGTGTAAATTAATAAACACACCAAATTATTTGTTTATAATTATGTAATTTATTACATCCGACCCGATTAATTAATTAATTTAAGATTTCCTGCGGAAATATATAAATGATAATTCGTACAGCGTTGGAACGGAATTGTAGTATTTTGAGTTGATGTAGCAGAGGTACGTGCAGAGGCATTTCATGTGTTTCCTGTTGACGACTGCTATCACTGCTCCTTTCGATGCGGTGTGTTGATGGGTGTCCACGAGTGTAATCTGTAATTAAGCGATTATTAAAAGTAAATCGTTTCATAAAGGTCATATAAACATAAGGAGTTTATTAACCTAACCTAAATTTGATTAATATTATAATTAATTATACGTACAGTATCTGAATTACTATCGATGATGAAGACGACACTTCTGAAGTCGCATATGAGTACAGCGTATAAATCTGGGTGTCGCTTTCTGTGCGATGAGTTTCTCCACTCGTCTAAATGCGTCTTTAAATTTGTGTCCAAGGTATCTATAAGGGGTTTCATGCAGACAACACTTTTCTACAAACACAAACAATTATTTGTGGTTAAAACAATGTGAATTTTTCAATTCAGTGTAAAATTAACCACATTTATAATATTGTATAACGATAACATTTATAATTTCAATCTAAATTAAAAGATTATTACTTAATTAATTATATACACCCTCGCTTACGTTTTATAAATTGTAGGGTATGATTATAGCCTTCGATCATATTTATTATTATTATTATTATTATTATTAATACAAACCCATTCTCTAATTCCTTTCACAGATTTATCACCGAATTTAATAGCTTCCGGTATCGAAAGGTAATCATCCGTTAAAATCCCCTTCTTTTTCACACACGCATGTATGGAGTTACCATCCAGCATCGCCTTACCAACAGTTCTTATTAAACACGGATTGATTGCTTTCGTAGGCCCATACATCTACAATTTTTTTTATTATAAAAAAATACACTTTTTAAACTTCACTTACAGGAATATTATATTTGTTACAGTACGAAGCTATGAGGACGGTGATGATGGTACACGAATTGCTACCGTTTGTACTTTTATCTAAACTATATCTCGACTGGCAAAAGTCACCCTCGAACCAATTCACCCGTAATTTATCCTGGCATATCAAAAAAGTATTCGATTTGGGCATAAACGGTAACTTGAAAACATTTGAGGTGCTCCTCGATTCCTTATCCATTACACTTTCGTATTAATTTAAATATCATATTTTTGAAGGATAAACTTTGACAAATTTCTCAAATTTAAGGTTAAATAATGTTTGTAATAAAGTTTTTATATTGCATTAAAAGGCTTTAGTGCATAATACTGACACCCAGCTTAAGATAATCCTTAATTTATATCTACATTACAAAATATAAACTTTCATCATTAAATCACAATGTTTTTACTTAAAATTATGCTTCAAAATATACAAATAATCTTTATAGAGTGAGCCTTCGTCAGCATTTTAGGTCCTCTATACTGATTGAACTCAATTCGCGTAAATGAGTGATGATTCCGTCGACGATCTCTTGCGCACCCTCGAAATTAGGGATGACGTCCGTGTCGGCGGACAGACCGATCCTCAGATGACCTCTATAAGTGTAGATCACAATGTGTAGACCTGAAAATCGGAAGGTAATTACATTAAGGCTGTGTGATTGAAAACCTGAAATAAAATTGACTTACCCGTTCCAGGTGAATTCGGCGGCATGAGCAGAAGTTCCTTAACGGTATTCCCCCCGAAAAATTTGAATTCGTCGCAACCTGGAATGCTGCTAATTCCTATAGTGATTTCCACGAACGACGACAGGAAAGTGAGCAGTTGTATGGGGACTTTGGTCATTAGGTTTTGAGCACACCAGTAATTAAACTGTAATTGAACATAAGAATTAATTCATCACTTTTTTTGTCAAAAACAACATTTTGAGCCATACAATTCGGCTCAAATTAAAAAAAAATCATTTGCAATATCATATCTTATAAAATCATAATAAACAATTGACGTACGATGAGTGGAAATAATTTTAAAACGCTCTAGATTTCACCTGTAGAAAACCAAAATTGCTCATGTTTAAAAACGTTATAAAAAAATCAACGACCCATAAAATTGGGTTCAAATTAAAAATAAATCATTCACTAATGTCATATCTTATAAAATCAAAATAAACAATTGACGTAATTTCACCTGAAGAAAACCAAAAATGCAACTCATGTTTTAAAACGTTATAAAAAATCAACGACCAATAAAATTGGGCTTAAATTAAAAATAAATCATTTGCTAATGTCGTATCTTATAAAATCATAATAAACAATTGATGTACGATGAGTGGAAATAATTTTAAAACGCTCTAGATTTCACCTGAAGAAAACCAAAATTGCAACTCATGTTTAAAAACGTTATAAAAAATCAACGACACATAAAATTGTGCTTAAATTAAAAATAAATCATTTGCTAGTGTCATATCTTGCAAAATCAAAATAAACAATTGATGTACGATGAGTGGAAATAATTTTAAAACGCTCTAGATTTCACCTGAAAAAAACCAAAATTGCAACTCATGTTTAAAAACGTTATAAAAAATCAACGACTCATAAAATTAGGCTTAAATTAAAAATAAATCATTTGCTAATGTTATATCTTGCAAAATCATAATAAACAATTGACGTACGATGGGTGGAAATAATTTTAAAACGCTTTAGATTTCACCTGAAGAAAACCGAAATTGCAACTGTTGTTTTAAAACGTTATAAAAAATCAAGGACCCATAAAATTGGGCTTAAATTAAAAACAAATCATTTGCTAATGTCATATCTTATAAAATCATAATAAACAATTGACGTACGATGAGTGGAAACAAATTTAAAACGCTTTAGATTTCACCTGAAGAAAACAAAATTGCAACTCATGTTTAAAAACGTTATAAAAAATCAACGACCTATAAAATTGAGCTTAAATTAAAAATAAATCATTTGGTAATGTCATATCTTGCAAAATCATAATAAACAATTGACGTGCGATGAGTGGAAATAATTTTAAAACGCTCTAGATTTCACCTGAAGAAAACCAAAATTGCAACTCATGTTTAAAAACGTTATAAAAAATCAACGACCCATAAAATTGGGCTTAAATTAAAAATAAATCATTCACTAATGTCATATCTTATAAAATCACAATAAACAATTGACGTACGATGAGTGAAAATAATTTTAAAACGCTCTAGATTTCACCTGAAGAAAACCAAAATTGCAACTCATGTTTAAAAACGTTATAAAAAATCAACGACCCATAAAATTGGGCTTAAATTAAAAATAAATCATTTGCTAATGTCATATCTTGCAAAATCATAATAAACAATTGACGTACGATGAGTGGAAACAAATTTAAAACGCTCTAGATTTCACCTGAAGGAAACCAAAATTGCAACTCATGTTTAAAAACGTTATAAAAAATCAACGACCCATAAAATTGGGCTTAAATTAAAAATTAATCATTTGCTAATGTCATGTCTTGCAAAATCACAATAAACAATTGACGTACGATGAGTGTAAATAATTTTAAAACGCTCTAGATTTCACCTGAATAAAACCAAAATTGCAACTCATGTTTAAAAACGTTATAAAAAATCAACGACCAATAAAATTATGCTTAAATTAAAAATAAATCATTTGCTAGTGTCATATCTTGCAAAATCACAATAAACAATTGACGTACGATGAGTGGAAATAATTTTAAAACACTCTAGATTTCACCTGAAGAAAACTAAAATTGCAACTCATGTTTAAAAACGTTATAAAAAATCAACGACCCATAAAATTGGGCTTAAATAAAAAATAAATCATTCACTAATGTCATATCTTATAAAATCACAATAAACAATTGACGTACGATGAGTGGAAATAATTTTAAAACGCTCTAGATTTCACCTGAAGAAAACCAAAATTGCAACTCATGTTTAAAAACGTTATAAAAAATCAACGACCCATAAAATTGGGTTCAAATAAAAAATAAATCATTTGCTAATGTCATATCTTGCAAAATCATAATAAACAATTGACACACGATGGGTGGAAATAATTTTAAAACGCTCTAGATTTCACCTGAAGAAAACCAAAATTGCAACTCATGTTTTAAAACGTTATAAAAAATCAACGACCCATAAAATTGTGCTTAAATTAAAAATTATTCATTTGCTAATGTCATGTCTTGCAAAATCATAATAAACAATTGATGTACGATGACTGGAAATAATTTTAAAACGCTCTAGATTTCACCTGTAGAAAACCAAAATTGCAACTCATGTTTAAAAACGTTATAAAAAATCAACGACCCATAAAATTGGGCTTAAATTAAAAATAAATCATTTGCTAATGTCATATCTTGCAAAATCATAATAAACAATTGATGCACGTTGAGTGGAAATAATTTTAAAACGCTCTAGATTTCACCTGAAGAAAACCAAAATTGCAACTGATATTTAAAAACGTTATGAAAAATCAACGACACATAAAATTGGGCTTAAATTAAAAATAAATCATTTACTAATGTCATATCTTATAAAATCATAATAAACAATTGACGTACGATGGGTGGAAATAATTTTAAAACCCTCTAGATTTCACCTGAAGAAAACCAAAATTGCAACTCATGTTTAAAAACGTTATAAAAAATCAACGACCCATAAAATTGGGCTCAAATTAAAAATAAATCATTTGCTAATGTCATATCTTGCAAAATCATAATAAACAACTGACGCACGATGGGTGGAAATAATTTTAAAACCCTCTAGATTTCACCCGAAGAAAACCAAAATTGCAACTGATGTTTAAAATGTTATAAAAAATCAACGACCTATAAAATTTGGCTCAAATTGAAAATATATCATTCACTAATGTCATATCTTATAAAATCACAATAAACAATTGACGTACGATGAGTGGAAATAATTTTAAAACGCTCTAGATTACACCTGAAGAAAACCAAAATTGCAACTGATGTTTTAAAAGGTTATAAAAAATCAACGACCTATAAAATTGGGCTTAAATTAAAAATAAATCATTCACTAATGTCATATCTTATAAAATCACATTAAACAATTGACGTACGATGGGTGGAAATAATTTTAAAACGCTTTAGATTTCACCTGAAGAAAACCAAAATTGCAACTCATGTTTAAAAACGTTACAAAAAATCAACGACCCATAAAATTGGGCTTAAATTAAAAATAAATCATTTGCTAATGTCATATCTTGCAAAATCATAATAAACAATTGATGCACGTTGAGTGGAAATAATTTTAAAACGCTCTAGATTTCACCTGAAGAAAACCAAAATTGCAACTGATATTTAAAAACGTTATGAAAAATCAACGACACATAAAATTGGGCTTAAATTAAAAATAAATCATTTACTAATGTCATATCTTATAAAATCATAATAAACAATTGACGTACGATGGGTGGAAATAATTTTAAAACCCTCTAGATTTCACCTGAAGAAAACCAAAATTGCAACTGATGTTTAAAAACGTTATAAAAAATCAACGACCCATAAAATTGCGCTCAAATTAAAAATAAATCATTTGCTAATGTCATATCTTACAAAATCATAATAAACAATTGACGCACGATGGGTGGAAACAAATTTAAAACACTCTAGATTTCACCTGAAGAAAACCAAAATTGCAACTGATGTTTAAAAACGTTATAAAAAATCAACGACCCATAAAATTGCGCTCAAATTAAAAATAAATCATTTGCTAATGTCATATCTTACAAAATCATAATAAACAATTGACGTACGATGGGTGGAAATAATTTTAAAACGCTCTAGATTTCACCAGAAGAAAACCAAAATTGCAACTCATGTTTAAAAACGTTATAAAAAATCAACGACCCATAAAATTGCGCTCAAATTAAAAATAAATCATTTACTAATACCATAAATTATAAAATCATAATAAACAATTGACGCACGATGGGTGGAAACAAATTTAAAACACTCTAGATTTCACCTGAAGAAAACCAAAATTGCAACTGATATTTAAAAACGTTATGAAAAATCAACGACACATAAAATTGGGCCTAAATTAAAAATAAATCATTTACTAATGTCATATCTTATAAAATCATAATAAACAATTGACGTACGATGAGTGGAAATAATTTTAAAACCCTCTAGATTTCACCTGAAGAAAACCAAAATTGCAACTGATGTTTAAAAACGTTATAAAAAATCAACGACCCATAAAATTATGCTTAAATTAAAAATAAATCATTTCCTAGTGTCATATCTTATAAAATCATAATAAACAATTGACGCACGATGGGTGGAAATAATTTTAAAACGCTCTAGATTTCACCCGAAGAAAACCAAAATTGCAACTCATGTTTAAAAACGTTATAAAAATTCAACGACCCATAAAATTGTGCTTAAATTAAAAATAAATCATTTGCTAATGTCATATCTTATAAAATCATAATAAACAATTGACGCACGATGGGTGGAAATAATTTTAAAACGCTCTAGATTTCACCTGAAGAAAACCAAAATTGCAACTCATGTTTAAAAACGTTATAAAAAATCAACGACCCATAAAATTGGGCTTAAATTAAAAATAAATCATTCACTAATGTCATATCTTATAAAATCATAATAAACAATTGACGTACGATGTGTGGAAATAATTTTAAATCGCTCTAGATTTCACCTGAAGAAAACCAAAATTGCAACTCATGTTTTAAAACGTTATAAAAAATCAACGACCCATAAAATTGGGCTTAAATTAAAAATAAATCATTTGCTAATGTCATATCTTATAAAATCACAATAAACAATTGACGCACGATGGGTGGAAATAATTTTAAAACCCTCTAGATTTCACCTGAAGAAAACCAAAATTGCAACTCATGTTTAAAAACGTTATAAAAAATCAACGACCCATAAAATTGGGCTTAAATTAAAAATAAATCATTTGCTAATTTCATATCTTATAAAATCATAATAAACAATTGACGTACGATGAGTGGAAATAATTTTAAAACGCTTTAGATTTCACCTGAATAAAACCAAAATTGTAACTCAGGTTTAAAAACGTTATAAAAAAATCAACGACCCATAAAATTGTGCTTAAATTATAAATAAATCATTTGCTAATGTCATATCTTGCAAAATCATGATAAACAATTGACGTACGATGGGTGGAAATAATTTTAAAACGCTCTAGATTTTACCTGAAGAAAACCAAAATTGCAACTCATGTTTTAAATCGTTATAAAAAATCAACGACCCATAAATTTGGGCTCAGATTAAAAATAAATCATTTACTAATGTCATATCTTGCAAAATCATGATAAACAATTGACGTACGATGAGTGGAAACAAATTTAAAACGCTTAAGATTTCACCTGAAGAAAACCAAAATTGCAACTGATGTTTTAAAACGTTATAAAAATTCAACGACCCATAAAATTGGGCTCAAATTAAAAATAAATCATTTTCTAATGTTATATCTTATAAAATCATAATAAACAATTGACGTACGATGAGTAGAAACAAATTTAAAACGCTTTAGATTCCACCTGAAGAAAACCAAAATTGCAACTGATGTTTTAAAACGTTATAAAAAATCAACGACCCATAAAATTGTGTTTAAATTAAAAATAAATCATTTGCTAATGTCATATCTTGCAAAATCATAATAAACAATTGACGCACGATGAGTGGAAATAATTTTAAAACACTCTAGATTTCACCTGAAGAAAACCAAAATTGCAACTGATGTTTTAAAACGTTATAAAAAATTAACGACCCATAAAATTGGGCATAAATTAAAAATAAATCATTAGCTATTGTCATATCTTATAAAATCATAATAAACAATTGATGTACGATGAGTGGAAATAATTTTAAAACCCTCTAGATTTCACCCGAAGAAAACCAAAATTGCAACTCATGTTTAAAAACGTTGTAAAAAATCAACGACCCATAAAATTGGGTTCAAATTAAAAATAAATCATTTACTAATGTCATATCTTGCAAAATCATAATAAACAATTGACGCACGATGAGTGGAAATAATTTTAAAACGCTCTAGATTTCACCTGAAGAAAACCAAAATTGCAACTCATGTTTAAAAACGTTATAAAAAATCAACAACCCATAAAATTGGGCTTAAATTAAAAATAAATTATTTGCTAGTGTCATATCTTGCAAAATCATAATAAACAATTGACGTACGATGGGTGGAAATAATTTTAAAACCCTCTAGATTTCACCCGAAGAAAACCAAAATTGCAACTCATGTTTAAAAACGTTGTAAAAAATCAACGACCCATAAAATTGGGTTCAAATTAAAAATAAATCATTTACTAATGTCATATCTTGCAAAATCATAATAAACAATTGACGCACGATGGGTGGAAACAAATTTAAAACGCCCTAGATTTCACCTGAAGAAAACCAAGATTGCAACTGATGTTTTAAAACGTTATAAAAAATCAACGACCCATAAAATTGTGCTGAAATTAAAAATAAATCATTTGCTAATGTGATATCTTGCAAAATCATAATAAACAATTGACGCACGATGAGTGGAAATCATTTTAAAACGCTCTAGATTTCACCTGAAGAAAACCAAAATTGCAACTCATGTTTAAAAACGTTATAAAAAATCAACAACCCATAAAATTGGGCTTAAATTAAAAATAAATTATTTGCTAGTGTCATATCTTGCAAAATCATAATAAACAATTGACGTACGATGGGTGGAAATAATTTTAAAACCCTCTAGATTTCACCCGAAGAAAACCAAAATTGCAACTCATGTTTAAAAACGTTGTAAAAAATCAACGACCCATAAAATTGGGTTCAAATTAAAAATAAATCATTTACTAATGTCATATCTTGCAAAATCATAATAAACAATTGACGCACGATGGGTGGAAACAAATTTAAAACGCCCTAGATTTCACCTGAAGAAAACCAAGATTGCAACTGATGTTTTAAAACGTTATAAAAAATTAACGACCCATAAAATTGGGCTTAAATTAAAAATAAATCATTTGCTAATGTCATATCTTGCAAAATCATAATAAACAATTGACGTACGATGAGTGGAAATAATTTTAAAACGCTCTAGATTTCACCTGAAGAAAACCAAAATTGCAACTCATGTTTAAAAACGTTATAAAAAATTAACGACCCATAAAATGGGGCTTAAATTAAAAATAAATCATTCTCTAATGTCATATCTTATAAAATCACAATAAACAATTGACGCACGATGGGTGGAAATAATTTTAAAACCCTCTAGATTTCACCTGAAGAAAACCAAAATTGCAACTCATGTTTAAAAACGTTATAAAAAATCAACGACCCATAAAATTGGGCTTAAATTAAAAATAAATCATTTGCTAATGTCGTATCTTGTAAAATCATAATAAACAATTGACGCACGATGAGTGGAAATAATTTTAAAACGCTTTAGATTTCACCCGAAGAAAACCAAAATTGCAACTCATGTTTAAAAACGTTATAAAAAATCAACGACCCATAAAATTAGGCTTAAATTAAAAATAAATCATTTGCTAATGTCGTGTATTATAAAATCATAATAAACAATTGACGTACGATGAGTGGAAATAATTTTAAAACGCTCTAGATTTCACCCGAAGAAAACCAAAATTGTAATTCATGTTTAAAAACGTTGTAAAAAATCAACGACCCATAAAATTGAGCTTCAATTAAAAATAAATCATTTGCTAATGTCATATCTTATAAAATCAAAATAAACAATTGACGTACGATGGGTGGAAATAATTTTAAAACGCTCTAGATTTCACCTGAATAAAACCAAAATTGCAACGTTATAAAATATCAACGACCCATAAAATTGGGGTTAAATTAAGAATAAATAATTTGCCAATGTCGTATCTTATAAAATCATAATAAACAATTGACGCACGATGAGTGAAAATAATTTTAAAACGCTCTAGATTTCATCCGAAGAAAACCAAAATTGCAACTCATGTTTAAAAACGTTATAAAAAATCAACGACCCATAAAATTGGGCTTAAATTAAAAATTAATCATTTGCTAATGTCATGTCTTGCAAAATCATAATAAACAATTGATGTACGATGAGTGGAAATAATTTTAAAACGCTCTAGATTTCACCTGAAAAAAACCAAAATTGCAACCGATGTTTAAAAACGTTATAAAAAATCAACGACCCATAAAATTGGGCTCAAATTAAAAATAAATCATTTGCTAATGTCATATCTTATAAAATCACAATAAACAATTGACGCACGATAACTGGAAATAATTTTAAAATATCTAATTACCCTTTTTTACTGCCGTATTTTACTAACATTATTAATTGACCAACCTGGACATCAAACGACCTCTTGACCAAATCGTACTCCTTCTTAACTAACCGCAACCTCGTGATAATTTTATGGCCACCATCACCATCCACATCGATGGGCAGATTAAAACTGGCAGCAGAAAACTGATTGACTAAATTAAAATCTTGGATTCCGTACGATGTATAGCTAACGATTTTCGGCGATAAAACCACACCGCCAGTTACCGACTTTGGTATTGGAGCTTCAATCTAAAAAAAAAACAACATCAACACTAACAACAACAAATAAATTAAATTCAATAACCTCAATAACTATACAACACTAACCTTCTTGTAATAATCATACAAACTAGACGATAAACAGGTATTGACCACATCCAGAAACGTCAAACCATCAATACTCTTCCTCAACTTCCTAATCATCTCATAACACTCTGTACTGGGATCGCTGAACCACGCAAAATTCTTCCTTTCTGATAAAGTTCCCGGTCTCAACACGTTCCTATCAGTGGATCCCATCGGAAACTCCTTAATACTGATATTCGACATGAAATTTTTAATAGCTTTCATCGTTAATTTTGGTGGATTCTTCATTCTACCGTTAATTTCCGGCGTGTGTCCGCAGTGGTTCGCATCCTTATCGGCGAGTGTGCCTTTAAATAAATGCAGAATTGATCTGGCGTCGGCTATACAGTGATGTAACCTGTAAGCGACGGCGTAGATGTTTTTATTGGTCGGATCTGAATCGAGTAAAATCCTTTGCGGGCAGATTAGGACTTGTATTAACGCCTCGTCATTATCTGGCAGTTCCGCCGAGTCGTACTGTTTGTACTTCTCGGAGAATTGCTTCTTGGTCAAAAACTCCTCACCGGTGTCGTCCATGAAATAAACGTAATTTGCAGCTGGAGTGAACCTCCTGAAATAGTACGGGTAACCGAGAAAGGTCCTCCTGGAATAAAACATCTTCTCGTGTCTGGTGACCATTATTTTCTCCAACTGTTTCGTGATGGCGATTTTGAGATTGTCCAGCGTGTCCTTGTATTCGATGCAGGTGATGAGAGAGGGCACACATTTCTCCCTTTGGCTGCAGCACAGCGTATCAACGCCATCCATCATTCCCCTGTAGTTTTCCTGATAGTTCTGCTGCAGGTAGAGATTGATGAGGAGTTTTACGACGCTGAGCATGGCGAGGATGGTCATGAGGATTGGGGCGCATATTAATGTTAAAATCGCCGACAGGAGGATGATGAGGTCGGTTTGGTCCTTGGTTATCTTAAGTCGTGTCAGGCATTCCTAAAAAAATATATTAATTAATTTTAAATTAAACAAAATATATAATTTAATAAATCTATCACTTGAAGTTTCTAACTGTACACCAAACACAGACCTAAAGGTGCAACCCCTATCAAATTAAATCGTTAGAGGAATTAAAACCCCATTGAAATCGATTTCCAGAATAAATTGGCCTTGATTTAACCCCTAAGGACTTTTTCCTGTAGAGTTTTTTCAAATCTAATGTTTAAATTAATAATTATACTTTCGGTTTGTTTGAATGTGAAGAGGGTGGATTCGAAAACACCCACCCATCAATCAATCACCTTCAAGTAGATCGAAGAAAAATCTATCGCAATGATCCATTAGTGTTTATGAATCATCTATTATTATTATCTATCATTTATCACCTGTTATATGTCATTTGTGACACATGTCGAAACGATAAAACCATAAAGGTGCCATCTATTGTTGACGGGGAACAATATTTAATGTGACACATGTCATTTGTCATCTGTTATCAGTCACTTGTTATCTGCAAGCTGTCATTTGTCATTTGTTTTTAATGATTTATTGTCTGACATTTGCAATTTTTTATTTGTCATCTGTCATTTGTCATTAGTCGTTGGTCATTTCTCATTAGCCTTCTGTCATTTGTCACCAGTCACCTGACATCTGGATTCGTTATTTGTCATCTGGAATTTATTGTCTGCAATCTGATATTTGCAATTTGTTATTTTCATTAGTCGATTAGTCGTTAGTCATTTGTCATCAGTCACATGTTATCTGAAATCTTTGTATCTGTAATCTGTCATTTATCATTTGTATTGTGCTATTTGTCACTTGTTATCTGCAATCATTTGTTATCTGTCATCAGTCATTTATCATCTATCATTTGCCGTAAGTCTACTTTTCTGTCATTTATCATTAGTCATCTGCCATCTGTCATTTGTCTTTTGTCATTTATCATTTGCTATTTGTCCTGTGTCATTTATTTGTAATCTCCATCTATAATCTGTCATCTGTAATCTGTCATTTATCATTAATAATTCTTCATTTGCCATCAGTGATTTTTTATTTATTATTTGTCATTTGTTGCTGCATTTATCATAATTTTTATCATCTGTCGTCTGTCATAAAGGTAATGGTAGCAGCCGTTACTATGCGATAATTCCTATTAATAGGAAAATAAAAATGAAAAGTACAATGTTTTATACCACAATTTATTTGTCATCTCTCATTTATCATTAGTCATCTGTTATCTGTCATCAATCACCTGTCATCAGTTACTTGTCATCTGGAATTAATTATCTGCAATCTGTCATTTGTCATCTGTCATTTATCATTTGTCATTGGTCATTAGTCATTAGTCATCTGTCACTAATTTTTGTCATTAATCATCTGTCATTTGTCATTAGATCACTTATTAACTTACATCTTTTCTCTGCAATCCGTTATTTGTCACTTGCAATATGCTATATGTCATTTGTCATCTGCAATCTGTTATTTATTTTCATTTGTCATATGCCATCAGCGATTTGTTATTTGTCCTCTGTCACTTGTTAACTGCCATCTGCCATTTGTCATCTATCATCTGTCACCAGTCACCTATCATCAGTCAATTGCAATCTGGAATCTATTACTTGCAATCTGCCATTTGTCATTTGTTATTTATCATCTGAAATTTATTATCTGCAATCTGTAAGCTGCAACTTGACATTTGTTATTTGTTTTTGTTTTATTTGTCGCCTGTCATTTGTCATCTTTCATTTGTTATTTGTCATCTGTCATTTATTATTTGTTATCACTTACTTGTTATCTGAAATCTGTTATCTACAACCTGTAATTTGTCATTTGCCATTAGTCATGTAACACTTCATCAGTCACTTGTCATCTGACATCTGTTATTTGCAATCTGTCACTTGTCAATTGTAATATGCTATCTGTCATTTGTCATCAGTTATTTGTCATGTGTCATTTGCCCTTTGTCATCTGTTATCTATTATTTTTTATCTTCTTCTGTAATCTGTCATTTATCTCTTATACTTCGCCATTTGCCATCCGTAATTTGTTATTTGTCATCTGTCATCTGGCATTTGTTGCTGCATTTATCATCTGTCATCTGTCATAAAGGTGATGGTTACCGTTACTATTTGGCAATTCCTTTTAATAGGGACAAAAATGAAAAATGCAATATTTTATACCACAATTTATTAATCATCTGTCATTTATCATTTGTCATCAGTTACTTGTTATCTATAATTTATTATCTGCAATCTGTCATTTGTTATTTGTCACCTTTCATTTGTCATCAGTCACTTGTCATTTGGAATCTATTATCTGCAATTTATCATTTGTCATCTGGATTTATTATCTGCAATCTGACATTTACAATTATTTGTCATTTGTCATTTGTCATTTGTTATTTATCATTTGTCACCCGACATTTGTTATTTTTCATTTATCATCTGCCATTTGTCACTTTTTATTTGTTATGTATCTTCTGTCATTTGTCATCTGTTATTTATCATTTATCATCAGTCATTTTTTATCTGGAATCTGTTATCTCCAACTTGTTATTTGTCATTAGTAATTTGTCCTCTAGAATTTATTATCTGACATCTGCAAACTGCCATTTATCATTTGTCATCTGCCATTTGTCACGCTTCATTTATCATGTTTCAATTATTATTCGTTATTTGTCATCCGTCATTTGTCATTTTTCACTTGTTATCTGTCATCTGTCATTTGTCATCTGTCATGTATCATTTGTCATTAGTCATTGGTCATCTGTCATTTATTTATTTATTTATTCTACGGCCAATTGTAATTAGTCATCTGTCATATATAATGTGTAATTTGTCATTTGTAATATGCTATATGTCACTTGTCATCTGCAATCTATTATTTGTAATAAGTCATTAGTCATATGCCATGTGTCATCTGTAATCTGTCATTTATCATTAATGATTTGTTTTTTGTCATTTGCCATCAGTGATTTGTTATTTGTCATCTGTCACTTGTCAACTGTCATGTGTCATCTGTTATCTGTCATCTGTCATTTGTTGCTGTATCATCATCATTTTATACAACAATTTATTTTCCATCTGTCATTTATCATTTGTCATCAATCACTTGTTATCCAGAATCTGTTATCTGCAATCTGTCATTTGTCATTTATCATTTGTTATTAGTCATCTGTCATTTGTCATCAAAAATTTATACCAAAATTTATTTGTCATCTGTCATTTGTCATATGTCATTTATCATTTGTCATCAGTCACTTGTTATCTAGAATCTGTTATCAGCAACCTGTCATTTGTCATTAGTCATCTGTCATATGCTATTTACCACAAGATCACCTGTCATCAGTCACTCGTCATTTGGAATTTATTATCTGCAATCTATCAATTGTCATTTGCTATTTTTGATTTGTATTATTTTATTTGTTATCTGGAATTTATTATCTACAATCTGACATTTGTAATCTATCATTTGTCACTTGTCATCTGTCATTTGTTATGTGTCATTTGCTATTTTTCATTTATCACCTGTCATTTTTCATTTGTTATATGTCTGGAATCTATTATCTGCAACATGTAATTTGTCATTAGTTATTTATCATTTTATCATCTGGAATTTATTATCTGCAATCTGCCATTTGTCATTTGTTATTTGTTATATCATCTGGAATTTATTATCTACTATCTAACACTTGTAAACTGTCATTTGTCATTTGTTATTTGTCATTCGTTTTCTTTCTTTTTCCACTTGTCACCTGTCCTTTGTTATTTGGCATTTTTTATTTGTCATTTGTTGTTTGTCACCTATCATTTGTCATTTATCATTTAACATTTGTCATTTGTTATCTATCATTTGCCATCTGGAATTTATTATCTGCAAGCAGTCATTTATCATTTGTTTTTCTTCATTTTTCATCTGTCATTTGTCATTTTTCATGTTTCAATTATTATTTGTTATTTGTCATCTGTCATTTGTCATAAGTCACTTGTTATCTAGTATCTGTTATCTGCAACCTGTCATTTGTCTTTTATCTTCTGTCATTTGTCATTTGTTATTAGTCATCTGTCATTTGCTATTTGTCACCAGGTCACCTCTCATCAGTTGGGAATTTATTGTCTGCAACCATTTATCATTTATTATTTGTGATTTGTGTTATTTTATTTGTCATCTAAAATTTATTATCTACAATTTGACATTTGCAATCTGTCATTTGTTATTTGTCATTTTTCATCTGCCATTTGTTATTTTTTAATTATAACCTGCTATTTGTCACCTGTCATTTGTTATTTGTTATATGTCATTTATCTTGTGTCATTTATTATTTGTCATCAGTCACTTGTTATCTGAAATCTGCTAGCTGCAACCTGTCATTTGTCATTTGTCATCTGTCATTTATCATTTGTCGTCTGGAATTTATTATCTGCAATTTGACATCTGCAAGCTGTCATGTATCATTTATTATTTGTCATTAGTCACTTGTTATCTAGAACTGTCATTTACTATTTATCATCTGTCATTTGTCACTTGTTATCTAGAATCTATTATTTACAAGCTGTCATTTGTTTTTTGTGATTTGTTATTTATCATCTGGAATTTATTGTCTGCAATCTGACATTTGCAATTTGTTATTTGTCATCTGTCACTTGTTAGCTAGAATCTTTTATATGCAACTTAGCATTTGTCATTTATCTGTCATTTGTCACCAGTCACTTGTCATCTGTAACCTGTAATTTGTCATTTGTCATTAGTCATTTATTATTGTCATTTGTCATTAGTCACTTATCATCTGGAAACTATTATCTACAATGTGTTGTTTGTTATTTGTCATATGTCATTTATCATTAGTCGTTTGTGATCAGACACATGTCATTTGTCATTTATAATATGGTATCTGTCACTTGTTATCTGCAATCTGCCATCTGTCATTTATCATTCGTCATTTGCCATCAGTGATTTGTTATTTGTTGCTCCGTTCATCACCATTGGTCATCTGCCATAAAACTGATGGTAGTCATTTGTGATATGTCACTTGTTATTTATAATCTGTTATCTGCAACCTGTAATTTGCCATTAGTTATTAGTCTTCTGTCATTTGTCACCAGTCACCTGTAACCTGTAATTTGTCATTTATTATTAGCCATTTGTCATGAGTCACATTTGTTATGTGACATCTTGAATTTATTATCTGCATTCTGACACCTGCAATCTTCCATTTGTCATTTGTTATTTGCCATTTGTAATCTCTCATTTGTTATATTTCATTTATCATGTGCCATTTGTCATTTGTTAATAGTCGTCTGTCATCTGTCATTTGTCACCAGTCACCTGTCATCTGCAATGGATGTCATTTGTTAATTGTAATATGTTATCTACCATTTATCATCTGATATATGACAATCTGTCATTTATCATTTGTCATCAGTGATATTTATTTGTCATCTGTCATTTGTCATCATTCTTAATTTGTAAGTTTTCCGGCGTTTTTTTTTTACCTTGTATATTGGGTTGCAAATACAGTTTTAGAATTGTAATTTAAAAACAAAAATCGTCTATATTAAAAAAAAATATTGAAGTAAAATTTATCAAATTCATCTGTCACTTGTATATATTATTTGTTAACTGTCACTCATAATTTGTTACCTGTTAACTTGTCATGTGTCATTTGTCATTTATTCCCTGACACCTAATGGCTGTCACCTGTTATTTGTCTTCTGACATTTATTATATGATTTAGCATTATTATTATTATTTGCAAATCTTTCATTTATTTATTTGCCATTTAGTCAAAAACCAAGAAAAAATTAACAGATTCATTTGTCGTATGTCATCCGCCACCTTTCAACTGATAGTTGTCATTTGTCATCTCACATTTTTTTATTTATAAGTCTGTCTACTTGCCCTTTTTACTTCTTTTCAAATTTGGTTTCAAGCGTATAGTTTCACAAGAAAAATGAATTATAATAATTTAATATTATAATTTTAAATAAAATAGTCATCTATCACCTGTTAAATGCCATCTATCTTCTATAACTTGACATTGACACCTGTCATTTGTCACAAATCATCTGTCACTTTTTATTTGTCATATATCATTTGTACTTGTCATATGATGTTTCTCGCATATCATCTGTCACTTGTCTTTTGTTACTTATCTTCTGTCACATGTTATCTAATAGCTTGACCCATTGTTTGGGTCATTTACTGTGAGTTAATATAAAGTAAAAAAAAACCTTAATAAACTTTTTTATAAATCTAAGATTCATCACATTCATATGTCACTTAACAAAGGCCATATGTTACCTGTCATCTGTCATTTATCCTCTGTAATTTGTCATCTGGAATCTGTCATTTGCAATTTGTCATTTGTCATTAGTCATTTATCATCTGTCAACCTGTAATCTCGTATTTGTCATTTACCATCTGTTATTTGTTATCTGTCATCTGTCATTTCCCATCAGTCACTTGTTATCTAGAATATGTTATATGGAATCTATTTTTTTGTCATTTGTTATCTGTCACTTGTCATCTGCAATCAGATGTCATCATTTATTTGTCATTTGTCGTCTGTAATTTTTTACGTGCCATCTAAATTTAATGATTTAACATTGAATAAATTAATGAAGCTTACAAATTACCTTAAATACTGCGTACATATAAATCGGCAGTTGCAGGAGGCTCATTTTCTGAAACAAAATTAATTCGTTATTTCCATTTTCTATTGCAATTTTGAAAATTATATTTACTTCTTTACTGAAATTATTTTCTGTCATTGGGTTATTTAATAGTCTGCAGCTAATTAGTGTGTAAGTGGTTGTTGTGAATTACCGTAGATTGTCATATCCGTATGTGTTGGTTTACGGTAAATTGCCTAATGGTGTTTATTATTTATACGAGTGATTGTTAAATCAAAGAAGTTAATTGATTTTTCTACTTCTGTTTCAATAGTGAAGTGTATATTTATTATATTAAGAAGTCGTTTTTTACATTTGTATACTATGATTACGTACCAGTAAATACGATTGTTGAAAGCGGGCAATTTCGCTAATCTTTCTTTTAAATTATTCATGAATCATAAAGAAAACAACAAATCTAAATGAAGTAAACAAACAAATTAAATCGAAAGCATGTTTTATTATTTAACCTAAATATTAATAAAATGAAATTCAACAAAAACGTTTACTTTGTTGATATCACACTTTATTTTTAAGTGACTCGAGTTTCGATCATTAACTGTACATTATCAAACGTTATCAAACAAAGTTAGATAATCAAAATTAAATTCGCCATTTCCCTAATAGATGGCTGTATCTCGCGTTGTATAATTCCGATCGGGTTTCATTAGATAGCGTTAGAAAGATGAGATTTCGTACAAAAAAAACTTTACTGATAGTTTTGTGATTAGTTGACTCAGTTTGGTTTGAGCGCGCGTCAAAGATGGAAATTAGAAATGAGAAAATGCGCTATATTTTAGAATTTTTTTTTTTGCGAAAACGCAAACCAGACGGTTGAAAATTTGAATAGTGTTTATGGTCCTGATATTGTAAGAGCCAATCATCCTGCGCAATTTTGGTTTCGTCGATTTCGTTCCGGTAATTTCAATGTTAAAGATGCACCACGCACTTGGTGTTCAATTGTAGAAAATATCGATAAAATCATGGACGTTGTCGAGTACGATTATCATGTAAGCACTGTTACGATTGCTCAAGAGTTAAAGATTGCACAAACAAACCGTTTGGAACCATTTGAATAAGGCTGGATACAAAAATAAGATTGGTGTATATGTAATAAAAAAAAAGTCTCATAGAACGAATTTCTATCTTCGAATCGCTGCTGAATTGCAACAAAGTTGACTCATTTCTGAAGCTGTTGGTGACTGATGATGAAAAGTGGATCACTAACGACAACGTCAAGTGAAAACGGTCAAGGTCGAATCGCGGTGAGTCGGCGAAAACGATGGCCAAACCAGGATTAATGGCTAGGAAGGCTTAGCTGTGTGTTTGATAGGATTTACAGGGAATTATCTACTATTAGCTGCTCCTATAAGTCAAAAATGTTAACTAGGAACTGTAGTGTCAATAATTGGATCATCTGAAGGAAGCAATCGCCCAGAAGCGGCCAGCTTTGGCCAATAGAAGAGGAATTGTGTTCCATCAAGACACACACATCGATAATGACTTACCAGAAGCTCTAGGAGCTTGTTTGGGAGGTTCTTATCCTCTCAGATTAAAATCCAGACCTATTACCAAATGATTACCATCTGTTTCTGCCATGGTGAACAATTTTGCTGATCAAAATTCGCTTCAAGAGATCCTTGTGAAAATCGACTGTTTCAATTTTTTACCAATAGAGACGAGAAGCATAATGAAATTACCTTCAAAATGGCAACAACTTATTATCACAATTAATATTTAAAACCTATTAATAGAACGGACTCATTGAGACGAGCCAAGAGGTGAAAAAACGTTCGGATATCTGGCATGCGGTCTGCCAAAAAAGTTGGACTAACGCTGATCACGTTTTCAACATCAACAACGTTCAATTCTAACGAATTTTCCACTGAGTCACCTGTTATATCATTTATAATCCGACTGAAAATAATTTAATTCATAGGGAAAATTCATTCTACTGATGAATAAGAAAGAGTATTCAAATCAAAAGTATTATTACTTATTGCACAAAAACTAAAACCATAAAATTCTTTCATGCAATTATTAAATCCATTTAATTTGAGCATAAACACCTTTAAAAAAAACGATTTTCGTCATCAAATAACTAGTTTATAAGTGGAACCATATTACATGAAACATAAATTTAGAAGAACCGGTCTTCAACTTCTTGACGATAATAATTCAATACTAAATGCAAATGAATTTCTTCTTAATATTTTTTTTTCTCAATGACGTCAATTTTGTTTTCATTAAAACATAAGATCTAATTAATTACAATTTTGTTTCTATTAAAAAATCGCCATTTTTTTTCCCGCCCAAAATTTAAATCGCTTGCGTAAACAAATCAATGTCTTCTGTTTTGAAATTTCAAAACAACATAACGGTCTGCCCGGTGCAACTCGATCGATCCGAACTAATCAGTATGTCTTCGGCGTCCTGTGTCTCCGAAACGTGACGTATTTAGCCTTACGTAACAATGGCATAAATATGAAGCACGTCGCAATTTCATTAGACGAAAACGGCACCTCATTATTAATATGTCCGATGGTTAAGCCAATTCAAGGATACGCGGTTATTAGTGAAAAAAAATCGAGTCACAAAAATTCCGACGTAGAAATAATGTCATGGAAATTGATCGAAAGTATTTAGAAAGAAAAAAAAATCATTGGAATTGATAATAAAAATATTTAATCGCCTGATACAATTTTTAATTTTTCAAATTAAAGTTTTAAAGCGTTGCCATTTTGTTTACCGTCAGCGTACGTCAATTGTTTTGTAATATTTTAAAGATGCGTCCTTCCTGCACGCAATAAAAAGGTTTCAAACAAAATCCTGCGGTGATTATTTATTTTTCGAATTATTTAATCGCCTGTTGCATTTTTTAATTTTTCCAAATGAAATTTTAAAGCGTTGTCATTTTGTTTTCCGTCAGCGTACTTCAATTGTTTTGTAATATTTTAAAGATGCGTTCTTCCTCCACGCAATAAAAATATTTCAAGCTGAATCCTGCGGTGATTATTTATTTTAAAAATTATTTAATCGCCTGATGCATTTTTTAATTTTTCCAATTAAAATTTTAAAACGTTGTCATTTTGTTTTCCTTCAGCATACGTCAATTGTTTTGTGTTATTTTAAAGCTTCTTTCTTCCTGCACGCAATAAACAAATTTCAAGCTAAATCCTGCTGTGATTATTTTATTTTTAAAATTATTTAATCGCCTAATGCACTTTTTAATTTTTCCAATTAAAATTTTAAAGCGTTTGCATTTTGTTTTCCTTCAACGTATGTCAAGTGTTTTCTAATATTTTAAAGATGCGTTCTTCCTGCACGCAATAAAAATATTTCGAGCTCAATCCTGCTGTGATTATATATTTTTTTAAATTATTTAATCCCCTAATGCATTTGTTAATTTTTCCAATTACAATTTTAGAGCGTTTTCATTTTGTTTTCCATGAGCGTACGTCAATTGTTTTCTAATATTTTAAAGATGCGTTCTTCCTGCTTGCAATAAAATGGTTTTAAGCTAAATCCTCCGGTGATTATTTATTTTTTAAATTATTTAATCGCCTGATGCATTTTTTAATTTTTCCAATTAAAACTTTAAAGCGTCGCCATTTTGTTTTCCGTCAGCGTACGTCAATTGTTTTGTACTAATTTAAAGATACGTTCTTCCTGCACGTAATAAAAAGGTTTCAAGATAAATCCTGCGGTGATTATTTATTGTTTTTGTCAAAACAATTTGAATTTAAAAATAGGAAAATACAATTGCACATTCAATGTTTTAAAACGTTGTAAAAAATTATCCACAAAAGGATTTAGCTTAAAATTTTCAAAATATATTCTTAACTAATCAAAGAATAATATTTCTCGAAAACAATTGCCACAGCGTAGCTGTAAACAAAAAGGAAACGCATTGAACTTGAAAGTAAGAAAATAAAATTACATTCAGGGTTTTAAAATGCTGTCAAAAATTATCCAGCCAAGGGATTAGTCTAAAATTTTCAAAACTTATTCTCAACTAACTAATTAATAATATTTATACGAAACAATTGCTTAATCGTTGTTATAAACAAAAAGACAACGCGTTGAATTTGAGAGTAAGAAAATAAAATTGCATTAAGTATTTTAAAACGATGTAAAAACATATCCACCCAAGGAATTAACTTAAAATTTTCAAGATTTATTCCAAACTAACTAATTAATAATAATTCTACAAAATAATCGCTTCAGTGGAGCTATAAACAAAAAAACAACGCGTTAAATTTTAGAGGAAGAATATAAAATTACATTCAGTGTTTTAAGATGTTGTAAAAATACATCCACCAAAGAAATTTGCTTAATTTTTTTCAAAATTTATTCTAAACTATCTAATTGATAATATTTTATCAAAACAATTGCTACTTCAAAGGTATAAACAAAAATACAACGCTTTGAACTTAAAAGAATAAAAATAATATTACATTCAGTGCTTAAAATCATTGTAAAAATTAATCCACCTAAAGAATTGGCTTAAAAATTTTAAAATTTATTCTAAACTAATCAAAGAATAATATTTCTGCAAAACAATCGCCACAACGTAGCTATAAACAAAAAGGCAACGCGTTGAATTTGACAGAAAGAAAATAAAATTGCTTTCAGTGTTTTAAAACGTTGTAAAAAAATATCCACCCAAGGATTTAGTTTGAAATTTTCAAAATATATTCTTAACTTACCAAAGAATAATATTTCTGCAAAACAATTGCCACAACGTAGCTGTAAATAAAAAGGAAACGCGATGAACTTGAAAGTAAGAAAATAAAATTACATTCAGGGTTTTAAAATATTGTCAAAAATTACCCAGCTAAGGAATTAGTCTAAAATTTTCAAAACTCATTCTCAACTAACTAATTAATAATATTTATACGAAACAATTGCTTAATCGTAGTTATAAACAAAAAGGCAACGCGTTGAATTTGAGAGGAAGAAAATAAAATTGCATTAAGTATTTTAAAACGATGTAAAAACATATCCAACCAAGGAATTAACTTAAAATTTTCAAGATTTATTCCAAACTAACTGATTAATAATAATTGTACAAAATAATCGCATCAGTGGAGCGATAAACAAAAAACAACGCGTTAAAACTTATGTGAAGAAAATGAAATTACATTCAGTGTTTTGAGATGTTGTAAAAATGCATCCACCCAAAGAATTTGCTTAATTTTTATCAAAATTTATTCTAAACTATCTAATTAATAATATTTTATCAAAATAATTGCTACTTGATAGGTTTAAACAAAAACACAACGCTTTGAACTTATTAGAATAAAAATAATATTACATTCAGTGTTTAAAATCATTGTAAAAATTAATCCGCCAATGGAATTGGCTTAAAAATTTTAAAAGTTATTCTAAACTAATTAAAGAATAATATTTCTACAAAACAATTGCCACAACGCCGCTATAAACAAAAATGCAACGCGTTGAATTTGAAGGAAAGAAAATAAAATTGCATTCAGTGTTTTAAAACGTTGTTAAAAATAATCCACCCAATGTTTTAGCTTAAAATTTTCAAAATATATTCTTAACTAATCAAAGAATAATATTTCTGCAAAATAATTGCCACAACGCAGCTGTAAACAAAAAGGAAACGCATTGCACTTGAAAGTAAGAAAATAAAATTACATTTGGGGTTTTAAAATATTGTCACATATTATCCAGCTAAGGAATTAGTTTAAAATTTTCAAAACTTATTCTCAACTAACTAATTAATAATATTTATACAAAACAATTGCTTAATCGTGGTTATAAACAAAAATACAACGCGTTGAATTTGAGAGAAAGAAAATAAATTTGCGTTAAGTATTTTAAAACGATGTAAAAACATATCCAACCAAGAAATTAACTTAAAATTTTCAAGATTTATTCCAAACTAACTGATTAATAATAATTGTACAAAATAATCGCCTCAGTGGAGCTATAAACAAAAAAAACAACGCGTTAAAACTTAGGGAAAGAAAATTAAATTAATTCAGTGTTTTAAAATATTGTAAAAATAAATCCACCTAAGGAATTAGCTTAATTTTTATAAAAATTTATTCTAAACTATTTAATTAATAATATTTTATCAAAACAATTGCTACTTCAAAGGTATAAACAAAAATACAACGCTTCGAACTTAAAAGAATAAAAATAATATTACATTCAGTGTTTAAAATCATTGTAAAAATTAATCCATCAAAGGAATTGCCTTAAAAATTTTAAAATTTATTCTAAACTAACTAAAGAATAATATTTCTACAATACAATCGCCACAACGCAGCTATAAACAAAAATGCAACGCGTTGAATTTGAAAGAAAGAAAATAAAATTGCTTTCAGTGTTTTAAAAAAAATATCCACCCAAGGATTTAGTTTGAAATTTTCAAAATATATTCTTAACTTACCAACGAATAATATTTCTGCAAAACAATTGCTACAACGCAGCTGTAAACAAAAAGGCAACGCGTCGAACTTGAAAGTAAGAAAATGAAATTACATTCAGGGTTTTAAAATGTTGTCAACAATAATCCAGCAAAGGAATTAGTCTAAAATATTCAAAACTTATACTCAACTAAATAATTAATAATATTTATACAAAACAATTGCTTAATCGTGGTTATAAACAAAAAGACAACGCGTTGAATTTGAGAGGAAGAAAATAAAATTACATTAAATATTTTAAAACAATGTAAAAATATATCCACACAAGGAATTAACTTAAAATTTTCAAGATTTATTCCAAACTAACTAATTAATAATAATTCTACAAAATAATCGTTTCAGTTGAGCGATAAACAAAAAACAACGCGTTAAAACTTAGGGGAAGAAAATGAAATTACATTAAGTGCTTTAAGATGTAAAAATGCATCCACCAAAGGAATTTGCTTAATTTTTTTCAAAATTTATTCTAAGCTATCTAATTAATAATATTTTATCAAAACAATTGCTACGTGATAATAATAATAATAATAATAATAATAGTCTTTATTGAGATATATATATATATATATATATATATATATATATATATATATATATATATATATATATATATATATACATACACATACAATACATATGCGGTAAGGTTACATACAATTGACATTTCAATAAAGTTATAATGATCACGGAAGGATAGATATATCCTTGTATGTGATTTTTATGTAGTGTCTCAAATAACATGAGAACCTAGAAAGAATATTTAAGCAAGATACATACATAACTCAGCTTATACTAGAACACATAATGTTTGTCCCTTTAGGGTTTTCTAGTTACATTATCAATAAATAAACATTGTATATCTGACCAATGAGTTTTAACGAATGATTTTATATTTTTTTTAACTTGGTATTTGTTTCTGTGGTCGCGATTTTCAGGTGGAAACATATTATATAGTCTAGGGGCTATATAGGTATGAGATTTTGTACCAATAGATTTAGTACTCCTTGGGGTAAAAACATTTTGTATTCGTTTCGATCGTGTGTTGTGTTCATGGTTTGGATAAAAAAAGTCGTTTTCTTTAAAATAATGTGTTAATACAGCCTTGGCATAAATTTGTCTTATATTGAGCAGTCCAGTCTCTTTGTATAGGGATATTGTAGGGTAGCTCATGTTCATTTTATGTATTATTTTAATGATTTTTTTGTGAATAATTTCTAGTGGGTATAGAGTTGTTTTGTTAAGACCACCCCAGCCAATGATTCCATACCCAATTTGCGATAGGACAAGAGCATGATATAGTATTATCATATGTTTGGTAGATAGTATGTCTGCAAGCTGTTTAAATTTGTAAAGCATCATTCGTAATTTTTTACAGGTATTTGTAATTTGTACGTCCCATTTTAGGTAAGTGTCTATATTAATACCTAAATATTTTACACTTTTTTTGGACATAATTCTTGTCGTTGAGTTTTGGTGTTTAATTTTCAGTGGGTTGAGAGCTGGTAGGTACTTGGCATAGGATGTAAATACCATGTAATTAGTTTTTTGTGTATTTATAGTTAAAAGATTATTATTGAAATACTGAAATATATGCATTAAGTCATTCTCCACATTTTCATGAAGTTGTTTCCAACTTGTTGACTCATAATAAATTACAGTGTCATCGGCAAAGGATATTATGCTACCTTCCGTTTGAATTGTAAATAGATCATTAATGTATAGATTGAACATGATAGGACCTAGTATGGAGCCCTGTGGCACACCATGTTGTACTAAGAGTTCTCTGCTGTACTCTGTTCCTATTTTAACACATTGTCTTCTATTTGTTAAGTAGTTTCTGAATAAGTTTAAAGTGGCTCCTCTAATACCATACATTTCCATTTTCTTGAGTAATATTTCGTGATTTACTGTATCGAAGGCTTTGGCTAAGTCTATAAATACTGCCATTGCAGGAATTTTTTCATCAACTGCTCTATATATCTTAGATGTAAAGTGAGCTATTGCATCCTGAGTTGACATATTCTTTCTAAACCCAAATTGTGATGAAGATATAATGTTGTATTTATCACAAAAACTGACTAACCTGTTTTTTATTGCTTTTTCGATTATCTTTGCAATGTTAGATATAACAGCAATTGGTCTATAATTTATTACCTCTTGTTTAGAACCATTTTTATGTAAAGGTCTAATAACCGCTTTCTTTAATAATTGTGGAAAGTCGCCGGAGCTAAAACAAGAATTAATAATATGTGCTAAGGGGGCTGAGATGTACTGTTTAACTTGTTGTAGGTCTTCTGCTTTTAAATTGTCAAATCCCGGTGTTTTGTTTGGTTTCAGCTCCTGTATAAGTTGCTTGATCTCAAGTTCAGTTACTGGTGAGAGAAATAGTGAATGCTCATTTTGTATTCTGTAACTTTGTTCATCTGTAATTTTGATTTGTCTAGACATTGTATTTCCAATGTTAATGTAGTGCTCATTAAAATATTCAGCTATTTGTTTTTGGTTCGTTATAACTTTATTTTCTAGGATGTTCTTTATTGTATTTATTTTTGTGCTAGGTTTTGATTTATTTGTTAACTTGTTTACTGTATTCCAAAGATTGGTGGTGGAATTCAAGTTTTTTCAACTTGTTTTGAATAAAACATTTTTTTTGCTTTTGATATAAGTGTATTAATCGAATTCCTTAGTTTATTATATTCTTCCCTTAACTGAGGATTTTTATTTGTTTTCACGCATTGATATAATTTATCCCTTCGATTTATAGATGTAATTAGTCCATTTGTGATCCACTCCTTCCTTTTAGTATATTGTTTTCTTTTGACTGTTGTGGTAGAATTTGTAATAGCTTCCGTGATTAATTTAATGAAATTGTTGGTTGCAATGTCTATATTTATTTCATTATAAACTGTAGTCCACTTTTCCTTACTAAGTATCAACTCGAACTTTACCCGGTCTATTTTATTTGCTATAGCTTTTGTCGTTTTAGATTTGTGAGGTAATGGTAGAATTAAAGCAATTGTTGTGGTGTAGTGATCAGTAATGTTTGATTTTATAACTGCAGGTATTGTTTTAATCACTTCGTTGTTTTCCCTGAAGAAAATATGATCGATGACACTACTTGATGTAATGGTTTCTCTTGTAGAGGTATTTATGTATGAATAAAAGCCATATTCGTTCATTGACATTAAGTATTCTTGACAGTGTATATTATTTGTATCTTCAATGTTTATGTTAATATCACCAACTATTATGTGTGTTTTATTTTTTTTGTTTTGATTCAGATACACTTTTAGATTTGTAGTAAAATCATCTATGGGAGTAGATGGAGATCTATAAATTGCAGTTAATTGCAAGTTATGGTTTTCGATTGTTATCTTCAGTTTCAAGCAGTTTGTTAAACCAATGCTTACGTCTTCAACCTCAAGAGTAACGTTTTCTCTAACAAATACAATAATGCCATCGTTTTGATTATATCTTCGATTAGTAGCATAAGTAACATAACCGTTTAGTTGAAAGCACTGTATATCGGGAATTTCCCATGTTTCTGTGAGCACAATGCAGTCGAAGGCACATTTGAAATTGCTAAGATAGATTTGAAACTGACTAAAATTTTTGGTTAGACTTCTAATGTTGTTATGATAAATAGTAAATGGTTTTACATGTTTTAGCTTATTCGAAATGAGTGCATCATATTCGTTTGGATCATCTACTACATTTGTGGTGATCTCCTCGTTGTTAAAATCTCGTATAAATTGATCCATGATTATGTTGCAATCACATCGTTTACAATGTTATTAGGCATAGTTTGACGGTTACAATTTAATTAATGTCTAATGTTGACTAAAATACTGCACAATTTTCACTTTTATATCCGGTATTGGATTTATTTATTACTGTTTGCTTTTCTTGCGTAAATTTCTCGCAGTGGTTAGCGACAACGGATTGTAAGGCGTTTTGGCGTTTTTCTCTGAGGGCTTTGGTGCAATAGGCGTGGTATGTTGTTTTTTTTGTTCTGTACAGACGGCTGATGCCTCGCCGAACACATTATCCAAATTTAACTCCCGAGTATTTGGTGTGGGTGGTGCACTATTGCTGCCAGGTTCTTCCTGTTCAATTTGTGGAGATTCCATTAATTGATCTGCCGTGAAGACCTCATTTCCAACAATTAGTTTAAAATCTTTTATATAGGCGTTTAAGTTTTTTCCTTTTGCAATTCGAAGGTGAGTTCTTAAAGTTTTATGCCGAAGACTATCTTCAGCAGTTAAGTCCTGATTTATGTATATTGCCGACCCCTTCAATTTTTTAGCATTTGCTAAAACTAGTGACTTTTTACAGGCCCTAATAAATTCCAAGAGAATTGGTCGCTTCCCGACTCTTTTCCCTAGGCGATATACATTAGAAAGATCCTCGCCCTTAAGTTGTATCTGTAATTTTTCATTCAATATTTTTACAGTACTTTCTGTTAATGAGTCGTTGTTTTCATCGGGTATACCAAAAATGATTAGATTGTTTCGACGTTGACGTCTTTCCAGTTGAGAAATGCGATTTTTTAGTTCCTGATTTTCAGTCTGTAGACTCTCAATCTTAGCATTTGATGAGATTATGTTATCTTTTAACGTGTGAATAATATTTTTTAATTCTAATATTTGTGTGTTCGTAACATTTACAATTAAATCATATAGTTGGTTGTTTGTTATATTATCAGATATGTTATGTGTAGACATTGAATGAGAATTTATATAGGAAAGTAAGCAGTAGGAATATGTAACAGGGATACAAATTTTCACACAAACCCCGCCTTTGGTAGTGACTAACTAGTTTAACACACAAGAATAGGCGACGGAGAGGAACACATAAGAAACAAAGGTAGTGAAATATAAAATAATTATTTATGGTTGTTGCACTCGCGAAATCAGACGGCCTTGCGATAATAAAAGACCGAAGAAACGGATTGCCTCGCACGAAAAACGACCCGGCTCAAATGAACGGGCATAGAAATTCGTTGAACTGAACAGCCGGTTATAAAATAAAGCACTAAAAACCTTTCTTCACACAGTTTATTTGAAATACCAAATATATATATTTCGGACACAAAGTGACCATTATCAATGGTTTAATACTGTAATGTGTGGGTGGGTGGCCTCTATCCTACCCTCCAATCACTAAATCATTCGCATCTAATTTACTGAAAGAATTATTAATTATTTAACATAGTATTTAGTGAGAATAAAATTTATTACCAACCACTCTCAAAAATTAATAATTGAATTTTTTTTTTAATTTTATCAATCGTTAATGTGTTTATATAATAATAATAATTTAGTAAAATAGTTGAGTATGTTTTACTGATTGGAGGGTGTAATAGTGGCCACCCACCCACCCTACATATACAGAAAAATTTTCATTACAAACACTGTTTTTGTATTATTTATCCTTATAATTAAAACAGTGTTTGTAATTAAAATTCCGTTGTATATGTAGGGTGGGTGGGTGGCCACTATCACACCCTCCAATCAGTAAACCATACTCAACGTTTTGACTGAAAATATTATTTAGAAATTAAAATATTTTCCTTCGTGTCCTTTTTTTTGAACGTATTTTATACTTTAATAATTTAAGAGTTACAAATGAAATATCAATTTTTAATTATGTTTAACTAATAAAAACCTTTAAAGTAAAATAGTTGGGTATGTTTAACTGATTGAAGGGTGTGATAGTGGCCACCCACCCACCCTACATATACAATGGAATTTTAATTACAAACACTGTTTTAATTATAAAGATAAATAATACAAAAACAGTGTTTGTGATGAAATTTTTTCTGTATATGTAGGGTGGGTGGGTGGCCACTATCACACTCTCCAACCAGTAAAACATACCCAACTATTTTACCGAATTAAAGTTGAATTATTTTTAAGTAATTTAGAAGAGTTTTTTAATTATAGTTTAAACTCTTATATTTAAAAGTTTGTTGGTAATAAATAAAATATTTTCAGTGCAATACTTGGGAATGTTTTACTAATTAAAGGGTGGAATAGTGGCCACCCACCCACCCTACATATACAATAAAATTTTCATTAAAAACACTGTTTTAATTTTAAGGAAACATTATAAGAAAAAGTGTTTCTAGATAAAATGTTATTATATACGTAAGGTGGGTGGGTGGCCACTATCACACCCTCCAATTTTTTGAACAGAATATTTACATGAAATTAAAACGAAACAATCAAGATTAACAAACATAAATGTAAATATATTCCAGTAATAATAAAATAATCTTTGATTTATGTTTAAATAATTGTAGGGTGGGATTGAGACCACCCACCCACCCTACATATTTTTGTTAATATAAAAACAAAACCCTGTTTTTGCATAATTAAAAAATACAGTCGCAGTTTTATTCGTACTTTTGTATCTTTAAACTAAAAACACTGTTTGTAACTGAAGTTTTAAAATATATGTAGGGTGGGTGGGTGGCCTCTATCCCACCCTCTATTTTTAATAACATTAGCGAGGGTTTGTTTATAATTGATTTAATACAATCAAAATTACATATAAATAAAAATTTCAAGAGTTTTAATTGTTTTAAACATTTTTAAAATTATTTTCTTCTAAAGTAATATTAATTAATCATAATAATGGTTGCGACCGTTACTATGTGGTAATTCATGATAAACACTAAAATAAAACACTTACTATGTTTTTACCACTAAAATTTATTGTAAAATATATAAAATAAGTTACAACAACACACGACTTAAGTTTCGACTTTTAAAGGTCATTATCAAGTGCACAAATTAAGAAGAAGGTTACATTTATACAAGTACAATATTGGGAGAGGGTAGAAAATTTAATATGATGGGAATAGCGACAATGGATTAGGCGTCATTAAGAGATTACAGGTTTCTGAAAAGAGGTGTGTATATTAGATCGGTCTGCTCATTTAAAAGGTTTACAAGGGGATTATTATTAAGTTTAAATATTTCGGCGGATTCTAGAAGATTAAGCTTAGCACCTTTCGGACAGGAGTGTAAAATTTTAATATTATGGATTTCTGGGAAAGGATGATTACAGTCTAAAGCATGGTTAGCAAAAGTGCTAGAATTTTTGTTTAATCTAAAGGCGCGATAATGTTCCGCGTATCTGGTTTCAAAACTACGACCCGTCTGGCCTATATAAACAGAATTGCATTCGGAACATGTGATGTTGTAAATACCTGATTTCTTCAATGGACTGATTTTATCTTTAGAATTAAAAAGGATATTAGATAATTTGCAACTTGGTCTAAACGCGATTTGATGATTTTGTTTTCGAAATACGTGAGCAATTTTTTCGGTAGTTTCACCATGGTATGTAAAAGTAATAAAAGAATTATTAGTTGAATTTGGAATTTTGGGGTAAATATTCGATATTGTGTTTTGATAACGTTTTTTGTTGATTAAATTTTGAATAAGCCTACTTGGATAACCATTACTTTTTGAAATCTCTAGAATTTTGTTGAGCTCAGCGGTTTGATTATTAGATGATAAAGGAATTGAAAAGGCCCGGTGAATCATAGAATGATAAGCAGCTAATTTGTGCGACAGAGGGTGATTCGAATTATATGGAATTGTGGAATTTATATTGGTGGGTTTTCTAAATATATTGAATTCAATTTTGTTATTACTATGAATCAAGGTTAAGTCTAAGAAATTTATTTGATTATTCTGTTCGCATTCCTGAGTGAATTTAATTTTCGGATGTATGTTATTAATTAGGTTTAAAAATTGGTCTAGTTGACGTGAGGTACCGCTGAAACAAGCAATTATATCGTCGACATATCGATACCAGAATGAAATATGCTTTTTTGTGATATCTAAATTAAATATTTTTTCTTCTACATGTGACATAAATAAATCTGCAAGCAAGGGACTTAATGGAGAACCCATTGCCAGACCTGTGGTTTGTTGATAAAATTGATTATTAAATTGAAAGTAATTTTGTCGCAAACATACTTCGAATCCCTCGTAGAGTTCGGATTTTACAATAATATTAATATTTAATTTATCTAACATGTTTTTAATAATTTTGAGGCAATCGTTGGTTGGGATGTTTGAAAACATATTTGTGACATCAAAAGACACTAGTTTTGATCCTTTTGGGGTGGATTTTGATTTTAAATGGTTCGAAAGTTCAAGGGAGTTTTTAATTGAAAATTTTGAGACAAAGTGTGTATGTTTTTTAAAAAGATTATTTAATTTTATTGCTAAAGTTCTGACTGGACTGTTTATATATGAAACTACGGGTCTAATAGGAAGGTCTGGTTTATGAGTTTTTATCAATCCATATAGTCTTGGGGCCATTGGATTGGGGTTGATTATTTGGAATTTATCGAGTTTTGAAAAAATTACAGTGATGTTTTTTATTAGATTTTTTATTTGTGCTTGAAATAGATTTGTCGGGTCTTTCTTGAGGAGAACTAAATTTTCTTGTCTAATAAATGTATTGATCTTGTCGTTATAATGCCCTGATTCTAGTATAACAATTGAATTTGATTTGTCGGCTTTCGTAATGGTTAAGGAATTAAGTAAAGTTTTTGATTTGATGGATTTTATGACGGATGAATCTGAAGATGGATTTTTTAAATGGGATTTAATTATATTAGAAATTTGTGCTCTCGGTATAAGGGGTTCTTGAATCTTTTTTAAGGCAATTTCTGATTCTACTACTATGTTGGTTTTTGCAGATTTATGATTGACGTAAGGACTGTAATTAGGATTTTTGGAGAGAAGTGACTGTTCTGTCGCACTGAAAGTGGTGTTTGATAAATTAATGAATTTTGAAACTGTCTGTGAAGGTATGTTGTGATTTTCAATGATTGATGATGATTGAGATTTATTTTTACGGAGCCTATCTAATTTTTTCTTTTGAGTTTCAAATTTTTTATGAATGACTTTACTCACATTTTCTCTGACGAAATCATCAAATATACAAAATTCGACGGGGTGAAGTTTAAATGTAAGTTCCGAATGCAATACCTTAATGTAATGTTGCAGCGCGTCTCTCCTCCGATGTAGGTTTTTAATTTCCGATCTTATCCATGCGAGTTGGGCTGCTTGGATGGCTGTTTTTGCGGCTGGCGTTGTGGAACGTGTTTTGATGTTGACGTATCTTGGAACAACTTGGTGGCGGAGGCATTGGGAATTGAACCAGATGTCTTGTGAGGTAGTTCTGTACTTCTTCATTAATTTGTTGTAAAGTTTGGTCTGCTTTGCCGTACAGGCTGATTTAATCATAATAATGGTTAATAAGCTTAATCTTCTAGAATCCGCCGAAATATTTAAACTTAATAATAATCCCCTTGTAAACCTTTTAAATGAGCAGACCGATCTAATATACACACCTCTTTTCAGAAACCTGTAATCTCTTAATGACGCCTAATCCATTGTCGCTATTCCCATCATATTAAATTTTCTACCCTCTCCCAATATTGTACTTGTATAAATGTAACCTTCTTCTTAATTTGTGCACTTGATAATGACCTTTAAAAGTCGAAACTTAAGTCGTGTGTTGTTGTAACTTATTTTATATATTTTACAATAAATTTTAGTGGTAAAAACATAGTAAGTGTTTTATTTTAGTGTTTAATATTAATTATTTTTAACTGTAGTTTCAATAAATTTTTAACTGTTTAAAATAATATAATAGTTGTTTTTTCTCTTTCTAAGTATGTAGGGTGGGTGGGCGTCCTCTATAGATCAATATCTATTGATAAGAAAACATTTTTTCTTCTTTTATTCCGTGAATATTCTTTTAATATAATAATAAAAGTATGTGAATATTCCTTCTCATTTATGTTTTTGCTGAGTAACTCTCGTTTATATTTAAAATTATAGGTAGGATAGTGGCCACCCACCCACCCTACAAATACATAAAAATTTAAAACTAGAAGAGGGATTTTAATTTCCAAAAATTTCAACACTAATTTTATATATTTTTTTTCTAGGAAACAAAATGTCTGACAGTGATTGAAATTAAAATGTATATGTAGGGTGGGTGGGCGGCCTCTAACCCACCCTCCAATCACTAAAACATAAGCGAGGGTTTTATTATATCAATTTTGATTAATACGGAAACATTTCATAAAATTATACTGTTAGGATTTTTTTTTAATTTATACGAGCTTCAGTGCAAGGAAAATGAGTGGACGTGCAGAAAAATATTTAAAAAAGATTTTGATTTACATTTCCACCATTACAAAGATACAAGTCAAAAATTTGACTCATTAAACATCAAAATTAAAGCATCGAATGATGATGTAGAAAAGAATAAACTTACAGAAGAACACGATGTCCATTTAAAACTAACAGAACCATCTAGGAAGTCACTAAAACAAGTATCACGTAATTCAGATTATTATTTCGCTTAAAAATTGTTCAAACTGTTGAAAATAATGTGGAAATCATGGATCACAAATGTTTAATATCAGGACATTCGTTTTTACCATATGATAGAGATTTTGGCTTAGTGGAAATTGCATTAAAATAATAATTTACTGTTTGTTCCCCAAGATTATTACACTATTATCAGAAAGTGTCGGAAAGGTAATAACTTTATTGTACATGAAATGAAACAATGAGATTATGTATCAACAAAATTATTAGAAGACGCAATTTTTAAACGGATAACGAATTCTAAGGGAGAATCAATAAACTGGTTAAAATAATATTGGATGCGTTTTGTCAGTAATCAACCGTATAAAATTTTCTATAAGACATCAATGAAAAAGAATAAAAATTTTAAAGTCATGAATTTATTACATAATTACATTAATGTTTAAGTTTATTGAACAAACATTATATTCATTTATGTTTCTTTATTTAACTCTATTATTATATAATAATAATAATATTATTTCAATAAAATAGTTGAGTATGTTTTACTAATTAGAGGGTGTGATAGTGGACACCCACCCACCCTACATATGCAAAAAAATCATTGCACACACAGATCTGTGTTTTAATGAACCACCTGAAGCATGTAACATATTTGACTAAGTTTTTAAACGGTGTAATCTAAGTGAAAACTCCAACTGCATTTATCATCGATTACTATTCCTAAAAGTTTAGTGTGCGAGTGGAAATTGTATTAATCATTATCTAAAATTATATCTGTTGATGTCTCCATTAAACTATTAGTCTTAAACAAAATACAGGATGTTTTGTTTCTATTTAACTCTAATTTATTGTTTAAAAACCATTGTTTAAGTGATTTAAACAGTGCACTTCCAAGTTGCAAAACACTAGGAAAATCCGGACCGGAAAGAAATAAATTTGTTTCATCGGCATAGCAAATGATTGCATGCGATGCATCTGTTACTAATTGAAACAGAAAGATATATTGTAAAGAAGCGGTCCAGGAATACTTCCTTGGGGTATACCAGTTAGAATGTCCAAAGCGTCTGATCGCACAGTACCATTTTCATGCTTTAAACATACCGCTTGCTTCCGATTAGATAAATACTATCTGAGCCAATTATGAGCAACTCCTCTCACCCCATATAGATACAGTTTGTTAAGTAAAATTTCATTCATTCATTCATTTCAATATGTGTTTAAAATTTCATGATTAATGCAATCGAACGCCTTGGATAAATCTAAAAAACGACGTTCTCGTGTTGCGCCGATGATACAAATTGTGTGACTTCAAAAAGAGCAGTATTGGTACTTTTCCTTACTGTGAAATTATGCTGACTATTACTAAATAACGCATATTTATTAAAAAAATTAACAAGTTTATCATAAACGATTTCAAATATTTTTGAAATTACTGGTAATAGACTAACGGGTCTATAGTACTCCGATAAATCCGGATCTCCTTTTTTATATAGTGGTATTACATCAGCAATTTTTAATTTTGTTGGAAAAATACCTGCACTTAGCGAATGATTTTTGTTAAATTTCAGTTATAGTTAATATACATTTTTTTTATAATAAAAGGCGGTATGTTGTAACCACAACTCCGTTTATTACGCAATTCCGAGATAAAATTAATTAAATCCTGTTCGGTAATAGGTGAAAAATATATAGAATTTGAGTTACTAGGTATTTGGATTGAAATTTCATCAGATGATGAATTTTGCGATATGAAATTGGCAAAATAAATATTAAAATCGTTAGCCATATTCTCTAGATTGCTAATATGAATTTTTTTTCCGTTTGACCTGTGATGTCTTTTAATATATTCCATGCCGTTTTTGTCTTATTTTCAGATGTTTTTAATTTATTTAAGTAAAAAGTTTTCTTTTCCTCATTCAACAAGGAATTATATTTCTTCTTGTAATGATTGAAAAGTAGTCTACATTCTCGAATAATAATAACTGATTTTTACTCTGTACGATTTTTGTAGTGTTAAATATATTTTTTCTTTTTGTTGAATGATTCTTTGATTTACATAAAGGAAAATATATAAATAATAAAATAAACAAGTGTGTTGTAATCTTCTATCTATCTATCTATCTATCCCACCATCCAATCACTAAATCATTTGCATATATTTTGCTGATAATATTATTATTTATTAATTAACACAGTATTATGTTAAAAATTGAATATGTTTCTTTATTTAACCCAATAATAATACAATAATAATAATAATTTAATAAAATAGTTGAGTATATTTTGCTGATTGAAGGGTGATATAATAATTATTATTATACATAATTTACATCACTTACGGGTGTACCGGAAACAGCTACCAACTTATTTTAAATGTAACATACTGTATATTATTTTATTTTTGAATTCCTTGTTCAATTGCGATTAGAAAAATGCATATAACTTCTAGTAGGTACAAGATAGACACAGAGCTCGATTTAGCAACTCCATAGCCCCTGGTTTGGATGGTATAACCTTCAGTATGATTAACGAATTCTCTGCCAACTCTAAAGAGTACTTATTGAAGCTCTTTATTGCATGGTGGATGGATATGAACTACTTTCAGGAATTAAAATCGATCGTCATTATCCTAGTTTTAAAACTTAATAAAGACCCAATGCTAATCGTGTCTTACTGACCTATCTCGTTACTGTCGTGTATTTCCAAAATCTTTGAACAACTTATTAAAAGGAGACTGGAGTGGTGTCTCGAACACCATCATAAACTACATCCCATTCAATGGGTTCCGGCGGAAAAAGGGTTGCATCAATGCAATATCAGATCTTGTCACGAATATTCAGTTATCCTTTTCAAAAAATTTCTATCATCCTAGCCTTTTCCCCGATATCAGAGGAGCATATGACAGCCTTGCTTTGGACATCTTATTTCGCAAAATAATTGATCTGGGCATCCCTGCAAAAATTTCATCCAAAATAATATGGCTCTACACCAACCCCAACATTTACACCTTAGAGAGCTTAACAGGCAATGCAATAGGTCCTAGAACATCATTTGTAGTTCTTCCCCAGGGGCCAGTGTTAGCCCCTACCCTTTTCAATATATACACTACAGATATACATTTCGCTTTTTTGACATAAAGCTTCTATGGAAGTCTTACATTCAATATGTTGTAGGCAAGTGTGAAAGAGGTATCAACATGATTAGATCCGTCTGCAAAACTTGGTGAGGAGCCCACGCTCAAACAGGCACAATTATCTACAAATCCTATATCAGGTCAATTCTCGAATATGTGTGCACTCTCACCTTCACGACAGAAATTTGATTCGTCCGTCCAAATAATTTTTTTCAAAAAGTTGAATTTTAAGCAACAACAACTCACAAAAATCAATCCTGTTCTCTGCACCTTAAGGAAATAATACTTGCACCAAATTAAATTTATAATTATGCATCCGATACATTTTCAAAATTCTTCGTAGTGAGGTTCTGCTTACTCCCATATTCTCCTGGCAACTATGGGTGGATGTGCGTGGATTTATTTGAAAATAAGCCAAAAAATTTACTTTAATTTCCTGATTCTGAGTTACTGTCTTTGGTTGACTTTTTCTGCGTTTTTTTTTTCAAATAACATAAAATTTGACTTCGAAACTTTTTTCTATCCTTCTGCGTCAGTGTGGATAGGTTTCGTTGATAGTTCTGCAAGTTCTCTCAACAATTCTGTTGCACTAGCAATATATCACTAATAAATTCATAATTTATTTATTGGTATAGGTACTCATTTTTATATTACTCGAAAGAAGCGTACACAAATATTGATAAGTTCGATTCAACAAATATTGACAGAAGTCTACTATGCCACGCATCCACCCTAAACAAAGCCCTTTCCATATTGCAAGGGCTAATTGATACAATACAATTGTGGTTCGCAAAATGGAGAATATCGATAAATCTAAATAAATCCCTTTCATCGACCTTACAATTCTTAATACACAATAACAATAAACAACCGCATACTAACACCTTCTCAATCCTGTAAATACCTAGGTATATCATTTGACCCCAAATTAACCTTCAAATCCCACACCCAAAACCTTAAAGCGAGTATCAAGAAGAGAGCGTATCAAAATCAAGGCATATCGACACACGCAACCGTCCATATTTATAAAATGATTTGTAGACCTCTTCTTGAGTACTCCGCTATCCTATTCCATAATCCCCGTCCCGCAGTCTTAAAAAACCTCCAGGTAGCAGAACGATCAGCCCTTCGCATCCTTACTAAAATTAGACACCCTCTTAATCCCATTCATAACCCATCTAATACCCTCCTATATGAATTAACCCAATCAATCCCTATTGAAGAGTGTCTGAAATATCTATCCCAAAAATTTTCCACAATTTCCCATAACCTCGAAATCCTTAACCAGTTGTGTAATCCTCGTAAACCCTTTAATCAACCTAAAGCCAAAACATCCACAAATCACCATTCATCAATTCATCTCATCAGTTCATAATGACATTAGCGATCATAACCTTTGAATGACAGAAGACAATTAATTTCGTAAGACATTAGTAATCATGACGTTTTTGACAGGCTGAAAGACCGCGAGTCGATAGCCGATGATTAGAAGAAACCTCAAATCTGTACTCTGTTCACTTCATAAAAATTGTATAAATACTTACTTCTAATAATAAAGATGTTTTATCTCTCTCTAAAATTCGAACTTTATTTGTTTTTCAGTTAGTGAATTTTAAAATTTGTTTTCAGAAATTTTCAATTGTTTTTAGTAAAAATTCAAATTCTTAGTTTAAGCTGTTTCTTTTTTCAGTTTATTTAACCTAGCGTACTCTTGACCTACGACAATAAACTATGCGCCTATTTTCCTGCTTAAACTCCAGCAACGTACTCTTGACCTACCTCAACGTATAATTTGTTCAGGCGGGTCAAGGATACGAGAGAGGTCATTGCATTGTTTGTTGAGTTAGGTCAAGAGTACGATAGAATAAGTAATAATTTTAATAGATTTTAAACAAATTTTTCAAATTATTTTTGATGATGTTTTACTGATTGTTTTACTGATTAGATTATACCGTCAAAGCAAGAACTGGCAAAGAGAGAGCGAAAATTTAAAAATAAAATATAAAAACGTTAATTTTGTTTGTACAAGTCTTAATTTCGAGGACAAAGGTTATTAAAACATTTTATTATTAACATTAAGCGTAATTAAATCTTGATTAATTTTATTGTGTGTAATTTATTTTTCGTCGGCGCAAATATACTAATTAAAATTTAACGCAAAAAAAAAAAAATCGTGACGATGTTAGTTTTTTTTAGTAACGAATAGGTTTAACCTAATTAAAATTAAAATATACATTAAGTCCCGTTAATGTGTAAAAATGGCTGAAGCCCAGATTATTTAGATTAAAATCTCATGTTGATTTATTGGCTTGAATTTTAAATCATTTCGATTCGATCTTTGCAAAACGTTTTAAATTATATACATATACACATATTTGTGATTAAAAATTAAACACAATTTTCAGTTTGTTTTGTATAACAGGTATTTATTTATATATAAAGACTTCTACACTCCAAATGTAAGACTGACTACAAGAGTATTTTTCTATTTATATATTTGTATATAAGAATTTTTGTTATTTGCGTTTCTTTATGGTTTTAAGAGAAAAAAAAGAAAAAAACTGTTCTATTTTTTGTACTTTAATAAAATAATAATACGTTAATGTATTGAAACTATTAGTCACCATATAAATAAATACCTGTTATACAAAACAAAGTGAAAATTGTGTTTAATTTGTGAATAATATCTTTATCATCAAGGTGTAAAAAATTATACAAAATGAATGAGATGATAAGCAATTCAATTCAACGATGTCAAACAGCACTTGTTGCTTCAATTTTTAGCTGAGTAAGTTCTTTAAACGTGGCATCATAATGTTATCCGAAAGATGGGAAAAGTAATTCTAAAAATATATTGTTTATACAATTTTTTAGGCAATTAAAAAAATAAACTTAATAATTCATTAAGGTCTTTACAAACATAAATAATGTATGCAAATTGAATCGCTGACGTAAACATATCGATTTAATTTCCTATTTAATTTATAACTTAAGAAAAAAAATAACTAAATTAATTCAGTAAACATTAATAAACATAATTTAACACTCCTTTCTGTTAAGAATAATTTCAATTGGAATTTAAAAGCCGACGTTTTGATCAATGAAGATAATTCAAGTAGATGGTAATTTTTTTTTCTTCGATTGATACACACCGGCCAACTTGGCACAGCCACCGAAAATACCAAAGCCAAGGTCACATGACCGTGCGTGGCAGGTTATGGCGATTTTGACCTGAATTAAATTTTACAAGTACACACACACTGATAATTTACATTTTCGAGATAGTTTAAATCAAATCGCTATTTCCTCATTAACATGTAATAAACAAGGTAGTAATTTACATAATCTTTTTTTTAATTATATGTTTTTTTTTAAATTTATTAAAATATTAAGAGGTTATTACTTTTAAAAATTCTTAATGAAAGGTAGTGTGGTTCAAGTTCAACTTCAACGCCTTGCCTTTTTGTTTATAGTTACGTTGCGGCAATTGTTTTGCAGAAATATTATTCTTTGGTTAGTTGAGAATATATTTTGCAAATTTTAAGCTAAATCCTTGGGTGGATAATTTTTTACAACGTTTTAAAACACTGAAAGCAATTTTATTTCCTTTCTTTCAAATTCAACGCGTTGCCTTTCTGTTTATAGCTGCGTTGCGGCAATTGTTTAGTAGAAATACTATTCTTTGGTTAGTTTAGAATAAATTTTAAAAATTTTAAGCCAATTCCTTTAGTGGATTAATTTTTACAATGATTTTAAACACTGAATGTAATAATATTTTTATTCTTTTAAGTTCAAAGCGTTATGTTTTTGTTTAAACCTATCACGTAGCAATTCTTTTGATAAAATATTATTAATTAGATAGTGTAGAATAAATTTTGTAAAAAATTAAGCAAATTCCTTTAGTGGATACATTTTTACAACATTTTAAAACACTGAATGTAATTTCATTTTCTTCCCCTAAGTTTTAACGCGTTATTTTTTGTTTATCGCTCCACTGAAGCGATTATTTTGTAGAATTATTATTAATTAGTTAGTTTGGAATAAATCTTGAAAATTTTAAGTTAATTCCTTGGGTAGATATGTTTTTACATCGTTTTAAAACACTTAATGCAATTTTATTTTCTTCCTCTCAAATTCAACGCGTTGTATTTTTGTTTATAACTACGATTAAGCAATTGTTTCGTATAAATATTATTAATTAGTTAGTTGAGAATAAGTTTTGAAAATTTTAAACTAATTTATTAGCTAGATAATTTTTGAAAATATTTTAAAACCCTGAATGTAATTTCATTTTCTTATTTTCAAGTTCAACGCGTTGCCTTTTTGTTTGCAGCTGCGTTGTGGCAATAGTTTTGCAGAAATATTATTCTTTGATTAGCTGAGAATATATTTTGAAAATTTTAAGCTAAATCCTTGAGTGGATAATTTTTTACAACGTTTTAAAATACTGAATGCAATTTTATTTTCTTTCTTTCAAATTCAACGCGTTGCCTTTTTGTTTATAGCTGCGTTATGGCGATTGTTTTGTAGAAATATTATTATTTGATTAGTTTAGAATAAATTTTAAAATTTTTAAACCAATTCCTTCGGTGGATTAATTTTTACAATGATTTTAAACACTGAATGTAATATTATTTTTATTCCTTTAAGTTCGAAGCGTTGTGTTTTTGTTTATACCTATCACGTAGCAATTGTTTTGATATAATATTATTAAACAGATAGTTTAGAATGAATTTTGTAAAAAATTAAGCAAATTCCTTTGGTGGATGTATTTTTACAACATTCCAAAACACTGAATGTAATTTCATTTTCTTCCCATAAGTTTTAACGCATTGTTTTTTGTTTATCGCTCCACTGATGCGATTATTTTGTAGAATTATTATTAATTAGTTAGTTTGGAATAAATCTCGAAAATATTAAGTTAATTCCTTGGGTGGATATTTTTTTACATCGTTTTAAAATACTTAATGCAATTTTATTTTCTACCACTCAAATTCAACGCGTTGTTTTTTGTTTACAACTACGATTAAGCAATTGTTTCGTATAAATATTATTAATTAGTTAGTTGAGAATATGTTTTGAAAATTTTAAACTAATTTATTGGCTAGATAATTTTTGAAAATATTTTAAAACCCTGAATGTAATTTCATTTCCTTACTTTCAAGTTCAACGCGTTGCCTTTTTGTTTGCAGCTGCGCTGAGGCAATTGTTTTGCAGAAATATTATTCTTTGGTTAGTTAAGAATACATTTTGAGAGTTTTAAGCTAAATCCTTGGGTGCATAATTTTTTACAACGTTTTAAAACACTGAAAGCAATTTTATTTTCTTACTTTCAAATTCAACGCGTTGCCTTTTTGTTTATAGCTTCGTTGTGGCGATTGTTTTGTAGAAATATTATTTTTTGGTTAGTTTAGAATAAATTTTAAAATTTTTGAGCAAATTCCTTTGATGGATTAATTTTTACAATGATTTTAAACACTGAATGTAATATTATTTTTATTCTTTTAAGTTCAAAGCGTTGTGTTTTTGTTTAAACCTATCACGTAGCAATTGTTTTGATAAGAAATTATTAATTAGATGGTTTAGAATAAATTTTGTAAAAAATTAAGCAAATTCCTTGGATGGATGCATTTTTACAACATTTTAAAACACTGAATGTAATTTCATTTTCTTCCCATAAGTTTTAACGCGTTGTTTTTTATTTATAGCTCCACTGAAGCGATTATTTTATAGAATTATTATTAATTAGTTAGTTTGGAATAAATCTTGAAAATTTTTAGTTAATTCCTTGGGTGGATTTGTTTTTACATTGTTTTAAAACACTTAATGCAATTTTATTTTCTACCTCTCAAATTCAACGCGTTGCCTTTTTATTTACAACTACGATTAAGCAATTGTTTCGTATAAATATTATTAATTAGTTAGTTGAGAATGAGTTTTGAAAATTTTAGACTAATTCCTTAGCTGGATAATTTTTGACAACATTTTAAAACTCTGAATGTAATTTTATTTCCTTACTTTCAAGTTCGACGCGTTGCCTTTTTGTTTACAGCCGCGTTGCGGCAATTGTTTTGTGGAAATATTATTCTTTGGTTAGTTAAGAATATATTTTGAAAATTTTAAGCTAAATCCTTGGGTGGATAATTTTTTACAACGTTTTAAAACACTGAATGCAATTTTATTTTATTTCATTTAAGTCAATTTTGGAGTACATCTTTTGGCGAATAATGTTGAGATTGGAGGGTGGGTTAGAGGTCACCCACCCACTCTATATTAATTCTTTAAATCATTAATCACTGATTTGGTTTTAGTTTTAATAATATCAGCAGTGAAGTTACTATAAATGTTCATGAATTTAAAAGTAGAATTTTACCTTTTGGTTTAAATGTATATGTAGGGTGGGTGGGTGGCCACTATCCCACCCTCAAATCCCAACATCACACCCTGAAGATTGATTAAAATATTATATTTTTTTATACTCCACCTATATTTAAATTGAAAAAATTAAACCATTAATGAATTTTTATTTTTATTTTAAGAAAACATAGTTTAACCAAATTTTAAACCACTTTAAAATAACAAAATGTAGAGTTTAATGGTAAATAAATAAAGTTAAATAAGTGTTTTACATGTTTATAAACTTTACACGTACTTGAATAATCGAAGAAGAAATTTATTTGTATATATTTAAACAATTTATTTTTTGGCAGCAATAAAATTGTATTATTAATATTTACATGAACTCTTCTTTAATAATGTTAAATCCACTAAATCACTGCAATTATTATTCATCAAAACATGTCGATTTCCCCTCGGATTCGCGGTTTAGACCTTAAGCTAAGAGAGCGCGCGTCAGTTTGGGAATTTGTGCGGTTTTCGAGTAAAAATAAAAATTTATCTAAAAATATACCTTTGCTTATGAGCTCTGGGGACCTCGTCTGTATTTATTATTAAATATTCGCGCACTGCACACCGCACACTGGTCGGGGGCACACTGAGGAATGGACAAGGTGACCAATGACCACTCTGTTCTTATTGTTCCCCCCCGAACGAAACGAACCCAAAAGATAACGTTTCTGAAGAGTCGACGTCTTTCCAAGCGAAGATAACAAACACACTGTTATTGCGAGAAAAAACAAGTTGGCTTTGAATATATAAAGCTGTATAATTACAATACAATAATTACACATAAATAAAATTAAAGTTTACTTATAATTAAAACTAATTTTAATGGCATTTAATAATTAATTACAGAAAACAAAATTCTCATTTTTATCTTTAATAAATTATCCGTCTTAATTTTATATTAACATTTTAATTAATTATTAAAAATACAAACCTTACAAGTAAATCAACATCTAAAAAAATTGATGTTATGATCAGGGTTAAATATTAACCCTGATCATAACATCAAAATTACAATTTCATACTCCAATTAAATCTAAAGTCATTCCTATTAAGGACAAGGCTTTATGCAAATGTGCAGTAATAATAATAAAAAAACGTACGATTTGATTCCGTGCATTTTTTAATAAACACACACAAACGTGATATTTTCTGGTAATGATTTCGATAAATATCCGGTCGATCTGACAAGACAAGACGATTGTCTCATCTGGTGTAATTAATCAAATCACGAAAGTGCAATTACGTAAACGGAAAGGAAAATTGGGTGTATTGTGTGTGTCCAACGTAATTGTCTATCATTCATGTGTTTGATCGAAGTATTTATGTTATTATATGAATATTAATATAATCATAAATCAAAACAAATAATTACTTGTGACGTTTTTTTTTTGTTGTTGTTAAGGAACAAAATTGTTGAATTATTCATAATGTTGCTGATGAATTATATACCATAAAATAATAACATTGATGATTATTTTTAAACATTGTATTCAAAATTGAATCTATTTTAAGCTGCAATTAAAATCATAAATCATCCCTTAATAAAAATTGCAATTAATTTCAGGAGAACGCCGTGATGATAATTATTAGTTTACGCATTTTAAAAACTCGTTAAAAATTAGTAAAACAAAAGATAGGCGCTTAAAACTTGTTACAGTTATTCAAAATTGAATCTATTTTAAGCGACAATTAAAATCATAAATCATCCCTTAATGAAAATTGCAATTAATTTCAGGAGAACGCCGTGATGATAATTATTAGTTTACGCATTTTAAAAACTCGTTGAAAATTAAAAAAAACAAAAGCTAAGCGCTTAAAACTTGTTACATTTATTCGAAATTGAATCCATTTTAAGCTACAATTAAAATCTTAAATCATCCCTTAATGAAAATTCCAATTAACTACAGGAGAACGCCGTGATGATAATTATTAGTTTACGCATTTTAAAAACTCGTTAAAAATTAGAAAAACAAAAGATAGACGCTTAAAACTTGTTACAGTTATTCAAAATTGAATCTATTTTAAGCTACAATTAAAATCCTAAATCATCCCTTAATGAACATTCCAATTAATTACAGGAGAACGCCGTGATGATAATTATTCGTTTACGCGTTTTATAAACTCGTTAAAAATTAGAAAAACAAAAGATAGACGCTTAAAACTTGTTACAGTTATTCAAAATTGAATCTATTTTAAGCGACAATTAAAATCTTAAATCATCCCTTAATGAAAATTGCAATTAATTACAAGAGAACGCCGTGATGATAATTATTAATTTACGCATTTTAAAAACTCGTTAAAAATTAGAAAAACAAAAGATAGGCGCTTAAAACTTGTTACAGTTATACAAAATTGAATCTATTTTAAGCTACATTTAAAATCTTAAATCATCCCTTAATGAAAATTGCAATTAACTACAGGAGAACGTCGTGTTGATAATTATTAATTTACGCATTTTAAAAACTCGTTAAAAATTAGAAAAACAAAAGATAGGCGCTTAAAACTTGTTACAGTTATTCAAAATTGACTCTATTTTAAGCTACAATTAAAATCTTAAATCATCCCTTAATGAAAATTGCAATTAACTACAGGAGAACGCCGTGATGATAATTATTAGTTTACACATTTTAAAAAATCGTTAAAAATTAGAAAAACAAAAGATAGTGGCTTAAAACTTGTTACAGTTATTAAAAATTGAATTTATTTTAAGCGACAATTAAAATCTTAAATCATCCCTTAATGAAAATTCCAATTAACTACAGGAAAACGCCGTGTTGACAATTATTAGTTTACACATTTTAAAAAATCGTTAAAAATTAGAAAAACAAAAGATAGTGGCTTAAAACTTGTTACAGTTATTCAAAATTGAATCTATTTTAAGCTACAATTAAAATCATAAATCATCCCTTAATAAAAATTGCAATTAACTACAGGAGAATGTCGTGTTGATAATTATTAGTTTACGCATTTTAAAAACTCGTTAAAAATTAGAAAAACAAAAGATAGGCGCTTAAAACTTGTTACAGTTATACAAAATTGAATATATTTTAAGCTACAATTAAAATATTAAATCATCCCTTAATGAAAATTCCAATTAACTACAGGAGAACGTCGTGTTGATAATTATTAGTTTACACATTTTAAAAACTCGTTAAAAATTAGAAAAACAAAAGATAGGTGCTTAAAACTTGTTACAGTTATTTAAAATTGAATCTATTTTAAGCTGCAATTAAAATCTTAAATCATCCCTTAATGAAAATTCCAATTAACTACAGGAGAACGCCGTGATGATAATTATTACTTTACACATTTTAAAAACTCGTTAAAAATTAGAAAAACAAAAGATAGGCGCTTAAAACTTGTTACAGTTATTCAAAATTAAATCTATTTTAAGCTACAATTAAAATCTTAAATCATCCCTTAATGAAAATTCCAATTAACTACAGGAGAATATACAGTTGATAATTATTAGTTTACGCATTTTAAAAACTCGTTGAAAATTAGAAAAACAAAAGATAGGCGCTTAAACCTTGTTACAGTTATTCAAAATTGAATCTATTTTAAGCTACAATTAAAATCTTAAATCATCCCTTAATGAAAATTGCAATTAACTACAGGAGAACGCCGTGATGATAATTATTAGTTTACGCATTTTAAAAACTCGTTAAAAATTAGAAAAACAAAATATAGGCGTTTAAAACTTGTTACAGTTATTCAAAATTTAATCTATTTTAAGCTACAAGTGAAATCTTAAATCATCCCTTAAAGAAAATTCCAATTAACTACAGGAGAACGCCGTGATGATAATAATTAATTTACGCATTTTAAAAACTCGTTAAAAATTAGAAAAACAAAAGATAGGCGTTTAAAACTTGTTACAGTTATTCAAAATTGAATCTATTTTAAGCGACAATTAAAATCTTAAATCATCCCTTAATGAAAATTGCAATTAACTACAGAAGAACGCCGTGTTGATAATAATTAATTTACGCATTTTAAAAACTCGTTAAAAAATAGAAAAACAAAAGATGAGCGCTTAAAACTTGTCATAGTTATTCAAAATGTAATCTATTTTAAGCTACAATTAAAATCTTAAATCATCCCTCAATGAAAATTCCAATTAATTACAGGAGAACGCCGTGTTGATAATTATTAGTTTACGCATTTTAAAAACTCGTTGAAAATTAGAAAAACAAAAGATAGGCGCTTAAACTTTGTTAAAGCTATTCAAAATTGAATCTATTTAAAGCTACAATTAAAATCTTAAATCATCCCTTAATGAAAATTCCAATTAACTACAGGAGAACGCCGTGATGATAATTATTAGTTTATGCATTTTAAAAACTCGTTGAAAATTAGAAAAACAAAAGATAGGCGCTTAAAACTTGTTACAGTTATTCAAAATTGAATCTATTTTAAGCGGCAATTAAAATCTTAAATCATTCCTTAATGAAAATTGCAATTAATTACAGGAGAACGCCGTGTTGATAATTATTAGTTTACGCATTTTAAAAACTCGTTAAAAATTAGAAAAACAAAAGATAGGCGCTTAAAACTTGTTACAGTTATTCAAAATTGAATCTATTTTAAGCGACAATTAAAATCTTAAATCATCCCTTAATGAAAATTGCAATTAACCACAGGAGAACGCCGTATTGATAATTATTAATTTACGCATTTTAAAAACTCGTTAAAAATTAGAAAAACAAAAGATAAGCGCTTAAAACTTGCTACAGTTATTCAAAATTGAATCTATTTTAAGCGACAATTAAAATCTTAAATCATCCCTTAATGAAAATTGCAATTAACTACAGGAGAACGCCATGATGATAATTATTAATTTACACATTTTAAAAACTCGTTGAAAACTAGAAAAACAAAAGATAAGCGCTTAAAACTTGTTACAGTTATTCAAAATTGAATCTATTTTTAAGCGACAATTAAAATATTAAATCATCCCTTAATGAAAATTCCAATTAACTACAGGAGAACGCCGTGATGATAATTATTAGTTTACGCATTTTAAAAACTCGTTGAAAATTAGAAAAACAAAAGATAGACGCTTAAAACTTGTTACAGTTATACAAAATTGAATCTATTTTAACCTACAATTAAAATCTTAAATCATCCCTTAATGGAAATTCCAATTAATTACAGGAGAACGCCGTGATGATAATTATTAGTTTACGCATTTTAAAAACTCGTTGAAAATTAGAAAAACAAAAGATAGGCGCTTAAAACTTGTTACAGTTATTCAAAATTGAATCTATTTTAAGCTACAATTAAAATCGTGAATCATCCCTTAATGAAATTTGCAATTAATTGCAGGAGAACGCCGTGATGATAATTATTAGTATACGCATTTTAAAAACTCGTTAAAAATTAGAAAAACAAAAGATAAGTGCTTGAAACTTGTTACAGTTATTCAAAATTGAATCTATTTTAAACAACAATTAAAATCTTAAATCATCCCTTAATGAAAATTCCAATTAACTACAGGAGAACGCCGTGTTGGTAATAATTAATTTACGCATTTTAAAAACTCGTTGAAAATTAGAAAAACAAAAGATAGGCGCTTAAAAGTTGTTACAGTTATTCAAAATTGAATCTATTTTAAGCTACAATTACAATCTGAAATCATCCCTTAATGAAAATTCCAATTAACTACAGGAGAACGCCGTGTTGACAATTATTAGTTTACACGTTTTAAAAATTCGTTAATAATTATAAATACACTTAAAACCTATTAAAGTTAGTCAAATTAAATAAATTTACGATTGATTTAATTAAAATCAAATTTATTTTATATAAATTTTAAAATTAAATCACAAAATTTCATACAGTCTATCCAATGTTCTTAAAACATCTTTGCAGATTTCTTCTCCTTCCTTGACGCTGTGTACGATGGATTTATCGAATGTGAAGGCAATATTCAGTCTGTTTTCGTATGTAGTTATTATCGTAGATACACCTGTAAAATAAAAATATTAAATTTATTAAAATAATTGTAATTATTTGTACCTACCTGAAATAGCCACGTTTGGATCGAAAATTACAAACTCTTTTACTGGACAATTATCAAGGAAATCCATACGATCGCACCCTGGTATGTTGCTGAATGCAAGGGTGGGTTGTCCATTTTTAGAGATCGGTTCTATTATTTGTAAAGGGATGAGTGTGCATAAAATTCTTCCTTGCCAACGGTTGAACTGTAATGATGGAAAGTATTATTATTATAGGCAACACAATATACACGTTATATTTACCATAACGTCAATTGATTTATTCTTGATGATGTTGTATTCTTCGCTTACAATTTTTAAGCGTTTTTTCAAATCCTCGTCTTCGTCATTAGTGTCGGTTTTTAAAGGCAATCGCACTAATACTACAGTAAATTTATTTTCTAGTTTGTAGTGTTCTACTTCTCCATATTTGTACGGTTTATTAGCTGGTGGTATTATTGCAATTACGGAATTAATCGTTTCTGGTAAATGTGTGGTCTTCTGTAAAATAACCTTATAAATCAAATATCAATCAATTATAAACTTAATTACCTTTTTAGCATAATTGTTTAAACTATTAGAGACTGCGGTGAGTATAACGTCCATGAAATAACCACCACCGCGTTTCTTGTTAATCCTCTTAATCAAATCGACGTATTTGTTGGATGGATCAGTATACCATACTAAGAGTTTATCTCCGCTGATGTTCTTATTAGAAAACACATTCCTATCAGCTTCATCTATAAGTATACTATTAATAAACGTCTCTTTTAAACTTTGGGTTAAAACAGGTCGAGGCCTTAAAACGAATTCTCTGCCTTTACAATTCTCGTTTGAACGTTTATTAAACTCCCTCCCGAAGATGTTGAGGATGGTGTTACCATCACCTAAAGAGTGGTGGAAGCGGAATATTACAGGATACGCCTTCTTATCGGTGACACGTCCCAATCCAATATGAATATCCCACATTGCCTTATGATCCAGTGGAAGTTTCTCATTCGCAATTTTAGAAATGTACATTTGCAATTCCGCACTTGTAACATCCCCCTTAAGAAAGGTTTTTATACACTCCTCATTTACACCGTTACCATTTTTATAATAACAATATCCCATGAACGAATCCCTCGTCACGTGCATCTTCCTAAATTTATCCTTCGTAAATATCCTCAATACTTCAGCCTTCATCTCCTTAAAAAAATCCTCCCCTGAACCAGGATGGTCCACCAAGATCAAAACCAGCGCCAACATTTTAGAAACCGATACCTGCTCAGCCATTACGAAGACAGCGTCCGATCCATCCAACAACGAATGGAATTTCCTTCCGTGAATAATAAATAAAACCGTGTAGACGATGAAGCGATAAATTCGAAAAATTATAATCGACGTGAAGAAAATCGGGCATAAAATGACCGTCAGTATTAACGTGATTATCCCATTGTTATACTCATCCGGTATATTCTGTTTTTTAAGAGTGTACTGTAAAATAAATAAATAATTATCTCAATTACATAATAATTTTATAATTTACCTTGATAACGGCGTAAATGTAATAAAATACGTTAATGTGTCCATTGAGTTTATCTGCAAATTAAAATTATTTTGATAAAAACTTTAAATATTTAAAATTAACTTCTTGAAATAAATAGATACATAAATTCTAAACATAGATTCGAAAAGTACTTAAAATTTCGTAAAATTTGAGTATAAACACGTTGGGGTTACCATTAAAAACAAACGAGTTATCTTCAATAACAATAAAAATCTAAGGTATCTAGATGGAAATTTTAAAATTAAACAACTATTAAACTATTAAATTTATGTAATGTTTTAAATTTTATTTTTAATTGTATTAGTCTTTAAAATTTTAATTTCTTACCTCTAAACGCAACGTGAAAATTAGCCGAATCCCTGGGTATATACATTTCGTCAGCAAACTGAGCAGCAATGAAATGCAAAAATATTTAAAAATATAAGTTGTTAAAGGCGGTCAACAATTAGCATTTTCACTTTAAAAAGTAATTATTTTTGTTAATTGTATACATTAAGATTATTTGTGTATTATCGCTGAGACACGCTTATTATAATTCGAAGATGTTGGCATTATTGACACTAATTTACATTTTTTTTTTAAAGTCTTATAAGTTTTTATGACAATAATAAGGTAAATTACCGAAACAAAATCAAATGAAAAATTGAAAAAAAGTATTATACAAACAATAAATGCCCATAGAGATTTGTTTCACACCTATAAGCTTGTACGATATAATTTTGATGAAATGTATTATAATTTAAGTTTTTTTAGGTTAGGTGGAAGAACAGTAACAGGCATCATTTCCTACGAACTTCGCCTACTCTTATATATTGCTTTCTTTATCTTTGTACATACTTTTTTGGTAATTTAATTTACTGTCCAGCCACATGCCTAAGTATTTCACATGTTTGATTTCCATTACGTCTGATTGCTGTAGTGAGAATGTAATATTAAATGTTTTTCCTTCATTAAATGTCAATTTATTTATGTTACATAATTGGTTTGATTAATTAAGTTATTGGCTTTTGCAGCAGAGACTATTGGCGATTTGTTAATTAATACTGTATCGTCTGCAAATAAAATACCATTTTGACACAAATAAGGTAGATCATTGATATATAATAATAACAACAATGGGCCAAGGATGGATCCTTGAGGAACACCGTGTTTCATTTGATGAGATCTGATGAAGTATAATTTGCTGCTGTCTCTTGTATAAATAAGATTGAATAATACGACAGCTTTTTGGGTGCAAATTATAAACGTAGAGTTTTCGTACAAGAATGAAGTGAATGGCGTTGCTGAGGTTCAGGCTATATTCATTCCGGCTTTAAATCCTTGAATGATTTCCTCAATGAGCGCAGTAACTGCACTAGTCGTTGACTTTCCTGCACGAAAACCAAATTGCGCTTTATTTAATAAGTTGTTGGACTCTAAAAACTCTAACAATTGATTAAACAATAATTTTTCAAATATTTTTGACAATACAACAGGTAAAATTGCAATTGGCCTATAGTTGCTTTTTACATCTTTGCTACCTTTTTTGTGGATGGGTACGACTCTGGCTCTCTTTAAGTAACTGGAAAATATACCATTACAGATACATGTGTTAATAAGTTTTGTAATTGGAATACAAATAACATTGAGTACAGTCTTAATGAGAGTAAGTGTGAGTCCATTTTCAATTGTTAATAGTATCTCTAACTTCGGGGAAAGTTACTTCTCTAAAATTAAATATTTTGAACAGTTTGGCACATAGAGGATTGTATTAACAGGTTCGCCAGACGGAAGATTGTGTAAAAGCTCATTTGCAACGTTGATAAAATATACATTAAAATCATTTGAGGTAATATCACCGGCACTATCACAGATTGAATGAATGAAGATGTAACGACAAAAGACAAAGCCAAAGGGTAATACGCTTCCTAATCATACCCCTTTTCCTGTTCATTGCCCCAACCTCGCAATCAACGATGAAACCTAAACCAGAAAGTAATCGATGGTTTCCCTCAAACAAACAAAAAACTAACAACAAATAACATAACGCTCCTCCTTACTGAGCGGCAATCGATCGGTTGGATCTTTTAGATTTTTCAACCAAACCAACGAATAATAGTCAGTAATTACTATGAATCGAGTACCTTCCACGTAGGACCTCAATTTCTCGATCGTCCACAATACCGCTAAACACTCGCGCTCCGTAGTGCTATAATTTTGTTCTAGTCGGGAGAGGGTACGACTTAAATAACAAATAACATGTTCCCCGTTTTCGTCTTCTTGTGTCAAGACAGCCCCAATGCCATATTGCGACGCATCTGTCTGAATAGTAAAGGGTAGGTTGAAATCGGGACAAGTTAGAATAGGGGCTGAAACTAGATGTTCCTTAATCTTACTGAATGCTTCCGAACATTCCTTAGTCCACAGAAATTTATGGTTTTTCTTTAATAATGCCGTCAAAGGGGTAGTAAGTGTCAAAAAATTGGGCACAAAACGACGATACCACGACACGATTCCAATAATCCGCTGAACTTCCGAGACGCGAGAAGGTGTAGGTATGTCCAAGATGGCCCTAATTTTATCAGGGTCTACATGTCATCCATTACGATTGACAACATATTCTAAATATTTTAATTCGGGTCTACAGAATAAACATTTCTCCCGATTCAACGTCAAACCAGCCTCATATAGACGTTGAAAAACCTCACTTAACACTTTCAGATGTTCCAATAAATGGGAACATTCTATATGGGTTTGACTGGAAGAACATTCTGAAGAATGAAGTCCGCCTGTGATTCCTGTGCTCAAAATTTAGTGTATTTTTTATGTATGTGTATATTAATGTATTTTGTTAACAGGTAATCCAAAGCATCACAATAAACAATAAACAATAATAATATCATCGAGGTATACAAAAATGTTTGGCTCAAGATCTGCTCCAATTACGCGATCTATAAAACGTTGCCAAGTTGCTGGAGAGTTATGCAGCCCAAAGGGCATACGTCTGAATTGAAATAGGCCTCGCTGAGGCACGGTGAACGCGGTATATTGTTTAGATTCCTTGGCCATAGGGATTTGCCAGTATGCGGATTTAATATCAAGAGACGTGAGGTAACGGGCGTCTCGTAATTTATCTAGAGTATGGGTGACAAAAGGCAAAGGATAAGCGTCCTTACGGGTGACTGCATTCACCTGTCGATGGTCGACGCAAAAGCGAAAGGTATCATCCTTCTTTTTGATCAATACAATTGGGGAAGACCAAGCGCTCTTAGAAGCTTCTACAACCCCCAATTCTAACATTTTCTCCAATTCCTTATTTATATGCTGCTGCATCGTTGGCGACACAGGATAATATCTCCTCAAAAGGACCAACCCGCCAAATACAATTTATGATATAAGAAATAAACAGATAGGGTAATCAAAGAAAAGGCAAGGGCCAGACCAAAAATATCTAAGGGCCAAGAAAAGGCCAACAAAATATTTAAAGGCCGAAAAAGGGCCGTTAAACTTTATTAAAGGGCCCCACGTTGGGCGCCAAAATTTGTAACGCTCTTTCCTTGTCGACTGAACTTCGACCACAAAAAAAAATTCAAAAGGAACAACAAAAAAAACTTAAGTCCTAAAACGTACTGGCTATCTAGAAGATGGGACGAATCCGCTCCTCGATGACTTACCTCGGCTACCCTCAGTGAAGAAGGGGGGGGGTCTAGATGGAAGTAAGAGCGCCAAAAAGCATTTGTCAATATATTTGATGTTAACGAAGCCAGTGGATTTAAAATATGCCATTTTTGAAACTCTCTATATTTTAATACGGTTTTATTGGCCAAAAAGCTTCTTCTTATATGTAAAGGGGGTTCCTGACATTCGGCTAATACAGCATTAATCGGTGATGAAATCATAGCACCAATAGCTATTCTTAGGGCCTTTAGTTGAACCTTGTCTATTTTTCCCAACCAAGTTTTACATGCCATACCGTATACTGAGGAACCATAATCGATTATGGATCTCATGTAAGCCTTATAAAAAAGCAGCGCTGTAGATGAATCAGCGTCCCAATTCATTTTGCAAACGGTTCGAATAATGTTAATCGCTCTTTCACATCTTCCTACAATGTATTCTATATTTTTTTCCAAAATAGTTTTCTATCTATTATAATTCCAAGATATTTGTATTGTTGCTGTATAGGAAAATTTATTCCACATAGAGTGATGTTATTTCTATGGGTGTCTTGGTGTCTCTTATATAAAACGATTGCAGATTTTTGCGCAGAGATGGAGAATCCATTCTGAAAAGTCCAGTTTTTAAATTTTTTCATAATGTTTCTACAAGTTTGAAAAGATTTTTCTAGAGTTTTGCATTCAACATGAATTACAAAATCATCAGCATATTGAATACACTTCGGATTTCCGGAAATCAGTTGTGTATATGTTGAAAAGTAGGGGGGGTAAAACAGAACCTTGAGGAAGTCCAACAGATGTTGTTCGAGGGCCTATTAATTTACCGTCAGTGTCCAGCGTATATACCTCTCGGTCTGCAAACATTGCAATGATATTTATGGCGACCTTATCAGGTATTCCTAGGTATGTAATTTTATTTCGAAGTATGTTTAGATCCACACTATCATATGCCCCTTTCAAGTCGATAAATATGCAGGTATGGTATAAGTTTTTCGAAAGAGTATTCTGGATGTTAGTAACAAGGTCATTAATGGCATCGAGGGTTCCGGTATTGTGTCGGAAACCATATTGCCGTATAGGTAATTTATTATGATGTTTCAACCACCATTCTAGTCTTCGCTTTATCATCCGCTCGAACACTTTAGCTATACACGTTGGTAGGGATATGGGTCTAAACGATGCGACTTCTTCTTTCTTCTGTCCTGGTTTAAGAATAGGAATTGCTACTACCTTCTTAAATTATTTATAGTAAGTCATATTGTTCCACCAGTTGTTATAAATATTGAGGAGGTATTTTTTGGCATTCTCTGGTAGTTGACTGAGCATATCATATGTTATTCCGTCTATTCCAGGGGCATTTTTAATGGATATTTGTAACTCGGTTATATTAAATGGAGTTGTTAGAAAATGGTGGGAATGAGGTTCTGTCAAGGGAGGAAACCGCAATGGAACTGATAGTGGGACAATATTTTCAAGAAAGGAATAAGGAATATGGGATGGGATGATTGAAGTGTCTGTGTTTTTTCCAGATATTTTTCTAACTTCCTTCCAAACTTTTTTTATAGGTGTATTTTTATTCAAATTACCACAAAAATTAATCCAAGAGTGTCTTGCACTTCGTTTATACATTTTTTTTGCCTCTGCTGCTGCTTTCTTTGCCTCCATAAAATTATCATAATTTGAGTTTGTTTTATAATCTTTTAAAGCAGATATTCGTTTATTTAAGACTGCCTTGCAATTTTCATTCCACCAGGGAGGTTTCTTATTATACTTGCAGTGCTTTATTTGTGGAATATGTTGGTTTGCGCTCTGTTCTATCGCTGTTGTTAGAAAATACGGTCCACAAGGGCTATCATGAATACTTTCCATGGTTCGTTGTATAGTATTAGAGTATTCGCACCAGTCTGCTCTGTTCTTTTGCCATCTTATTGTTGTTTTTCTTCTGAATTGTCTATTAACCTCACTATTCACAGTTATTATTATAGGGAAGTGATCTGAGCCTAGTGTATCTTCTAGTATCTCCCATTCTATATTAGTAGAGATAGGTGCAGACGATATGGTTATATCTACTACAGATTTACGTTGACCTGGTGAAACAAGGCGAGTGCCTTCTCCTGTGTTCAGTACTGTTAAATATAAATTATTTATGGCATCTGACAAGGCAACACCTTCATTGTTGTTGTATAGTGAGCCCCATAGTGCATGTTGTGCGTTAAAGTCACCAGCTATAATGCAGGATTGACTGGCTGGTAGCAGTAAATTGCTCCAATCTGTAACTGTTGCCATTATATGAGAGGGTTTATATATTGCTAACAAATTAACTGGGTTTTTATTTATAGTAACTGTGATACCACAACATTCAATTCCATTATTGGAATTGGTGTCTATGTGCCACTCTTTGAAAACAATTGTGTTGCTGATAATTATCATGACTCCCCCTTTACCATCATAATGATCTTTCCTTATTGTGCTATATCCATTAATTGAAAAACTAGTGCTTGGTTTTAACCATGTTTCTGATATCATAGCGATATCAATGTTGGTATTGCTGAGAAATTGACTTACTATAAGCTTATTCGCTATTATAGATCTGGCATTCCATTGCATAATTTTCATCTGTTTCATTTGAGTTATGATTATTTATTAAGTGTGAAATAAGATGCTCAATATTTAATTCCAAGTCACTCCCGTAATCTTGTTTAGAGTTTTTGAAAAATATGCAATTGGTAAATCTTGGCCTATAGTTCCTTGTGAAAGAACAGCACCAATTGCTTCGTTTGACGCGTCAGTCGTTAAGACGAATGTTTCATTAAAATTTGGATAGTTCAGAATGGGTTCGGTAGTTAGGATATTTTTTAATTGTTCGAAAGCATGTGTACATTTTTGAGTCCATTCAAATTTGATATTCTTTTTTTAAAGGTTAGTTAATGGTTTGGACATATTGGCAAAATTTGGTATAAATCGTCTATAATAACCTACAAGGCCTAAAAATGATTTTATTTCCTTGGGTGTTTTAGGAATTGGAATTTGTGTTATTGCTTGCACTTTTTGTTCATTTGGTTTGACACCTTGGTCCGAAATAATGTGTCCTAAGTAGGCAATTTCTTTATGTAAGAATTCACACTTGTCTGGTTGTAATTTTAAGTTGTGTTCGTGTAACCTTTCGAAGACTTTTCGTAAGTTACAGTTATGTTCTTGTAGTGTTCGACCATCAATGACAATCTCATCGAAGTAATAATTTCCAAGAAATTTCGCGTTTTCTTCAACAATATCCCTTTTTAGTGAAAAATTTACAAACTGTTAACGGTGGATGCTTCTACTTCATTATGCTTCTACTTCTTATCTTCCATTTTCTATTAACTGTCTTCTATTTGAGTGGAAGAAAATAATATATTGTGAACTCTGCCCGTACTTCTTTCGAACTAAATTTTACGAATGTTTTTGTAATTTATTTTTTATGTGTTTTATGTATTTTTTTTAAGAAATAAGACCAAATATATAAATAGATAAATATATTATATGCCATCTATCATCTGTCAATTGCCTTTTGTTCTTTATTTTATGTAAGGTATCAACTGTTATCTGTAATCTTTTACCAGTTAACAAATTTTAAACTCTCATCTGTCAATCGTTATCAATTTTCAGTTACCTTTCTTTTAAAATCTTTTATATATGACCTCTCATCTGTCATTTTTTAATTGCCTTCTGTCAATTATTTTGAGTTATTTTTTTCATTGTCATGTCTTCTTTGTCCTTTGAAGTGTCAATTCTGGAATCTGTGATCTATTTTTTTCTATCACGTGTGCCATCTGTCACTTTCAATTTTTCTTTTAATCCTTGAATTATATATCTTCTGTCAGCTGCCTTCTATTTTTATCATATATCAAGTTTTGCCCTTTATCCTATATCTTCTATCATTTGTTAAGTCTTATCATCTACCATCTGTCATTTGATCGTTGTCTTCTGTCCGACTTTTTTTCTGTCATATGTTTATCATCTGTCGGCTCCTATTAGATAGCCATCTGTTTACTGACTTCTGTCAATTATTTTTCATTTTCTAATAACTGTCATCTATTTTTCTATCTTATATCATATGTATCCGTCATCTGTCATTTTAAAAATAAGAATTCAATCGGCACCATTTTGTTTTGGGTATACCTACAATAATTTCTGTTGGTGGAATCTATAGCTTTATTATTTGCAGTTTTTTTAAATCACATGTAACAATAATTGTTGAATTTACAACTTTTTTTTTGCAAAATCTTCATTTTGTGTTGAGAAAAATGAGAAATCAATGGACGCCATTTCGTTTTGGTTATACCTACAAACATTTGTGTTGGTGGAATTTTAAGATCTATTATATGTAGTTAATCTCTAATGGTTTTTTTTATCACATGTAATAATAATTGTTGAATTTACACGAGTTTTCAGCAAAATCTTCGGTTTGCGTTGAGAAAAGTGGAAACCAATGATCGCCATTTTGTTTTGAGTATGCCTACAAGAATTTCTGTTAGTGGAATCTAAAGACCTAGTATTTGAAGTTAATCTCTAATATTATTTTATCACATGTAACTATAATTGTTGAATTTGCAGGAGTTTTCTGCAAAAACATCAATTTGCGTTAAAAAAAGTAAGTATTCAATCGATACCATTTTGTTTTGGGTATACCTACAATTATTTCTGTTGGTGGAATCTTAAACTTTATTATATGCAGTTAATCCCTAATATTTTTTAATCACGTGCAACAATAATTTTTGAATTTACAACAGTTTTTTTGCAGAATCTTCATTTTGTGTTGAGAAAAATAAGAAATCAATCGACGCCATTTCGTTTTGGTTATACCTATAAACATTTTTGTTGGTGGAATTTTAAGACCTATTATATGTGGTCAATCTCTAATCTTTTTTTATCACATGTAATAATAATTGTTGATTTTACACAAGTTTTCCGCAAAATCTTCGGTTTACGTTGAGAAAAGTGGAAACCAATGGTCGCCATTTTGTTTTGAGTATACCTACAAGAATTTCTGTTAGCGGAATCTGAAGATCTATTATTTGAAGTTAATCTCTAGTATTTTTTTATCACATGTAACTATAATTGTTGAATTTAAAGGAGTTCAGGAGAACGTCGTGTTGACAATTATTGGTTTACGCGTTTTTAAAATTCGTTAAAAATTAGAAATACACTTAAAACCTATTAAAGTTAGTCAAAAACAATAAATTAACGATTGTTTTAATTAAAATCAAATTTAATGCTGACGTATCATCTGCAAATAATATAAGATTTGTCTCATTTATGTATTTCTCCAAATCGTTAATATATATTATAAAAAGTAAAGGCCCTAAAACTGACCCCTGTAATACACCGCGTGTTAGTGCTAATGTAGGTGACTTTTCGTTATTAAGCTCAACATATTGGTACCTCTCTGAAAAATACGATTCAAAAAACGTTATGGTGTTATTGTCCAGTTTATAATGTCTTAATTTATCTAACAGAATTTCTTGAGATACACAATCGAAGGCTTTTGTTAGATCGCACAAAAGGGCACTTACATATTGGCCATCATTTATACTGGAATACATAAAAGAAACAAATTCTGTCAGTGCAGTTACAGTTGATTTGTTTCCTCGGAAACCAAAATGTTTTGATGACAGAAAATTATTTTCTTCAAAATAAGTAATAAGTCTCGATTTAAGCGCTATTTCGAATATTTTGCTGAATATTGGTATGATTGATATAGGTCGATAGTTGCTAACATCGGACCTGTCGCCTTTTTTATAAATGGGAACTACGCGTGATATTTTAAAGCTTTAGGAAAAATATTTTTTTTAATGACATCATTAATTAACCTGGTTAAGTGAGGAACAATTATGAGTTGGGCGTGCTTAACAATTTTACTATCGAGACCGTAACAATCAACACTATTGGAATTTGATAAGTTGTTTATTATATTATATATTTCAGTTTCAGATACAGGATCTATTTTGAAGCTTATATTTTCAGAGATATGATTAATGCATTTAAGTTCATTAATTTGTTGATCTGAGATAGGTGAAACATGTTTGAGGTTCTTTGTTATGATGTCTGCTACAGAACATAAATATTCGTTAAATTGTATTGGCTTAATATCAATTGATCTATTTGTTTTTATTTTTGTGTTGAGAACATTCCACATTGCTTTTGAAATGTTGTTATTATTTGTTATGTAATTATCCGTTGCAAGTTTTTTCTTTGTTCGAATTGCTAGTTTATACTGTTTTTTAGATTTTTTAATAGATGCATTTAGATGCAGTTGTGGATGCATATTGTTCATATCAGCTAAAAATATTATGTTCTCTCGCATTTTTTTAAGTTCATCATCAAACCAATTTATTTTCCTATGGCCTCCTTGTTTCACATATCTTTTGGGAAATGCAACATCAACAGCACTCTGTATTATCAAAATAAAATCCTCAAAGCACATATGAATGTTTTTACAGTGGTAAATAGATTTCCAATCTGTAGCGCCAAGTATTTGATTCATTTTACTCAATCCTACTTCACAAATCGGTTGAACAATTCGATATTTTTCTGCGTTATATTTAGGTAGATCAAGTGAAATTATTTGTGCGTCATGATCGGATAGCTCGGCTTTACTGATTGAGGTGTAATATTTTAAATTCTCACAGATATTTTTGTTTATTAGTATATTATCTATACAGTTGTTCTTTCTTGTATTTTCCTGTATTGTTATTTTATAGCCGTAAGAAAATATTACATCTCTGAAGGCTAAATATTCCCTATCGGTAGTGCCAAACTTTACATTAAAGTCACCTGTTATAATAATTACTTTCCCTATATAGAATATATAGGGGAAGTATTGTTTTCGTGCATGAAAATGTCTGTCTCAAAAACGAATGATCCGATTGAGATGAAACTTTAAACTTAAGGTTTAATTGTTAAAAACTAAAACTGAAAAGCTTTTGGGGAACATTCAAAAACCGGAAGTGGATGTTTACTCGAGGCCGATTTTTGTTTTTACGATTTATTTTTTTTAATATGAAAAATTTTACAAAATTTTTCAGACAAAATTTAAAGGGAATGAGAAACTGAACAAGTTTTATCGAAACATGTTTTTGATAAAATTCTTAACTTTCGAGAAAATAAAAATTAAATTGAAAATTTTGATATATTTTGCTAATTGTTAATAAACTATTAGAGTTACATGAAATTTATATTATAAATAATAATAGACAATTAAAAAACGAACAAATTATTAAGAATAGCCTTTTTGCGCAAAACTTATAGTTTTCGAGAGAAATGTAAGGAAATTACTATGATGGCCACATCACCATTCTTTTATGTTTTTTTTTTACATTTTACAACTTCCTCAATTAAGTTTTACTGATTGGAGGGTGGGCCTCTATCCTACCCTCCAATCAGTAAAACATCATCAAAAATTAGTGAATTTGTATGAATAAATCTCTCAAAATTGCAATTATTTTGTATTTATTTATATTTTACATCTTTTAAATAAAACCCTCATTTATATTTTACCCATTGAAGAATGCGAAAGGCCACCCACCCACCATACTTATACACGATAACCTTAAATACAATTATTGATGATTTTGCTGTTTACAAAACAATAAAACCTTGTATATAATAAAAAATAAAGCAGAATCCAAATTTAAGTTTAAATATAAATGACTAATCTCATTTAAGCTTGATTTAAATCATTTCCACGTATCATATATATAAATTTTATTAAGATACACACTCAAAAATTTTACTTTGTCAATTTTCTTTTTCAAATAAAATAATAACAATTCTTGCTTTGAATGTAGTTTTCAGCAATGTCTTTTATAAATTGTGATACTTTTCTTAGAAAAAAAATACTTCAATTTTTCGAGAAATTTCTGCCATTTCTTAATATATATTTTGCACCAATTTTTATGTCAGATTTCAAGTATTTTAACACATTTTGCTTTATATTATCCAAATTCTAAGAACGTATTTCTCAAATTGCAACATTTTCTTTCCAGAGTTTCTCAAATACTTTAGATATTACGCCAAATTTAGTTAGATTTTCTAGAATTTTCCAGAAACGTATCTTTCTGATTTTTAGAACTTTCTTCTAGTTTTTATTTATCGCCATTTCTTCAATTTTTTTAGTTTCAGGATTTTTTCAGTAATTTGTAAAGAACTTTAGACATTTTTTGCTATATATCATCTAAATTTTATAACAATGTACAATTTTTCTTTAATGAGAATTCATCACTTTTCACTTTTTTTTTAGATTTCTAGAGTTAAGTGTTCTAAAATTTTTCTGTTATTTGTCTTTAATTTCTCAAAAATTTTATATATTTCTTGCTTTATGCCATCTGAATTTTTCAAGAATGCATTTTTTTCCGGAAATTTTAGAATTTTGCATATTAACATTTCTTTAATTTTATAATAATTCTCTACTTTCAGATTTTTTTATGTTTTTAATATTTTAAATATTTTTTCATTTTATGTTATTTGAAATTTTGAAATATTTCTTTTCTAAAATTTACTTTTATTTTTAGAATTTTTTTCAGAGCAACTCAGCAAGTTTCGTATCATTTTTTTAATAATTTTACTATTTTTTAATTAACTTATAAGAAATTATCTTTTAAATTGCAAGAATTTTGTTAAATTGTTCTAAATTGTTTTATCAATTTTTCTGTAATATAAGAAATAAAGAATTTCCTAATCGTTTTATACTTTTTTAGCTTTACAGAATGTCTTTTTTAAATCTTTCCAATTTCTGGAATATACCCTTAACTTTCTTTTGGGATTATTAGAATTTTCGAGAAAATTTTCTTTCAATTATAACAGAAGTTATCACTATTTTTAAAATTATCTTATCAAAATTTTTGGGGATCTTTTATTTAATACTTTTTTATCAGAGATTTTTAATTTTTTCCTCTAATTTTTGTAGAAGAGAGACTTTGTAAGAACTGTTCTCTGATAATTCCAGAATTCCAAAAAAATTCACACAGCATTTTCGTCAGTGTTCCTTTTATTCTCTTCCAATTTGCAATTTTTACATTTTACTCCTCATATCTGAAACCCAAGGCACGTTCTTTTCCCGTGTATAGATATTTTTATGGTTTTGATTTCAGTGGATTGTTTTTATTTGTAGAAAACGAGTATTTCTTTCAAATTTCTAGATTTCGTACAATTTTCTTTTTTGAAAACAATCTAATTTTTCTATTGAATTCTACATAATTTTTGAGGAATATCTCTTTTAAATTGTAAGAGATTTTTCGTTTTCCTTTTGAATTCACAAAATATTGTGGATTTTATCTTTGAAATATTTTTAGAGGTTCAAAAATCTTCCATGATTGTTTTGAGGATTTCTAGAATTTTTAAGCAATTTTTCTTTCCTTGTTAGTTAAATTATCACTGTTTTCTGAATTATCTTATGGGAATTTTGTAAAAATTTCTAACATACAATCGATTTCTAAAAATGTTTATTAGTATGTAATAGAGTTAATTTTCATTCTTCTGAATATTCCCAAAGACCTCTTTTAAACTGTAAGATATTTTTTTCAGTAATACTCATCAAACAACTTTTTTTTCTGGACTTTAAGATTTTTCGAAAACTATTTTTCTATTTTACGAAAAATGATGACTATTTCCGAATTTTATTATGAAAATTTTGGGAATTTCATTTTTAAGGATTCTGGTACATTTTATCATAACTTGTTGATATTTTTCTTCCATACAATTCTAACGCTTTAGATTTAGAATTATTAATTCTAAATTCTCAGAGTTTTCTTAGGGTTTCTCTTTCTAGTTTGTAAAATGTATCAGTTTTTTCGAAATTTTTAGAATTTAGAATACTTTTCTAAGAAATTGTAACTTTGTTTTATCAATTTTTTTTTTGTAATGTATTTTCTCATTTGTAATGTTTTTCTTCAACCATTTTCTTTTCAGATTATTAGAATATTATAGCCCTTTCTTTCCAGATTTCTTCTAATAATTGTTCATGAGTATTTTTGTACGTTTTCTTTCCAAGAATTTATTAATATTTCATCAATTATCATTTTGGATTTATTTAAAAAAATAATAATTCTAGTATATCTAGCAATTTTTTCTTCAGAATTTTACTCCTAAATTACAATAAAAATTAAACATTTTTATTTGTAATACTTTAATACTAGAAATTAAAAAAAAGTTGAAGAGAATGAAAAACTGAACAAATTTTATTTAAGCATGTTTTTCATAAAGTTCATAAAAAAAATTAAAAATTAATAATTTTGACATTTTTCCTATGGCTAATAAAATATATGAGTTCAATGAAATTCATATAACAAATTTTCTTCTAAATTTCTATAATCCATACTTTTAGTTTTCTTACATTTATCACAAGATTTCATTTTAGATTTATAAAACTCTTTTTGAGGATTCTAGAAGTCTACTGTGATTTCTTTTACTTATCTAATAAATAAATAGATATTTCCAGAATTTTTAGCAAAGATTTCGAGAGGTCTAGATTATTTAGAAAGCTCTCCCAAGATTTTGTTTAACTTTACAATTTATTAGGATATTTTATTCAAAATTTTAAGAACTTTTTTAGAGGTTTCTAGAAGTTTCAGGAATTCCTCCTCCATATTTTCAGTTTTTTTATCTTCCTTTTCAAAGAATTTTGATCGAGAATTCTAAAATTTTTCACAAGTTTCCTTTTTTGGAGGATTCTAGAAGTTTACAGTAATTTTTCCTTCATATTTCCAGAAATGTAATCAAAGTTCCTATTCGGGAGTTCTTGATTTTTTAGTTCGTTTCAATATTTATAGAATTTTCTTTTAGGATTTCCAGTAATTCCTCTTCCAGATTTTAATATTGTCTTATAAATTGCAAAGATTTCCTTCAGTGCTCAAAAATTTAAAAAAAAATCTCTTTACACTTTTTTTCAAGAGTTCAGAAATTTCCAGCAACTTTTATTCAGATTTGGAGGCTATAGATTTTTCTAGAAAATCTGTTCCTAGAAATTTAGACTCTTTTCAGTTATTTCTCCTTCAGATATCAAGATTGTTTTTTTTAAGCTGTCTTTTAAACTGCGAAGTTTTTAGAATTTTTTTTCTAGAAATGTAGAATTCGGGACATTTCCAGTAAATTGCGAAGATTTAAATGATTTTTTTTAGAAAATTTGTTTTAAAAAATCTAGACTTATTAGCGAGAGTTCAGGAAATTTGAAGTAATTTCTTCTCCACATTTCAATTTTTTTTCCAACTTTTAAATCGCAGAGTTTTTTTGTGGCTCTTGAATTTTTAGAATTTTCTTCTGGAAATCTAGATTATTTTCTCGAGGGTCCAGGAAATTTCTAAAAATTTATTCTCCAGAGTTCAAGATTTTTAAATTGCAATGATTTTCTTTGCCGCATTAGGATTTTCTAGAATTTTTTTTTTCTAAAAAAATGGTCACACCCTTTGTTTACCAAAATTATCTATTATTTCAGAATTATTGATTGTAGTGTGTTCTAAAGGTAAATAACTTCTTCCTCAAATTATTTTTTTTTCAACTTTTCTTATAAATTGCGAAGATTTTCTTTCAGACTGTAAATATTTTTTAATTCGTCTTCTTTTCGAGAATTCAGGTAAATATTAGTAATTGTTTTTCTAGAACTCAACATTTTGTTTCAACTAGAGGCTATAAAACTATTTAGATAGTTCTAAATAGCGGAATTTTTCATGGAAGGTCTAGAATTTTTTAGAAAATTTTCTCCTAGGAATGTTTTCTTATTTTCGAGAAAGTTTAAGGAATTTTCAGTAATTTCTCTTCTCGATTTCAAGTTATTTTTTCAACTGGTCTTCTAGAAGGTTCTAGAATTTTTAGAAAATTTTCATTTAGAAATCTAGACATTTTTTCGAAGGGCTCAGGAAATTTCCAGATATTTCTCCTTCAGATTTCAAGGTTATCTTCTAAATTGCAAAGATTTTCTTGAAGGCTCTACAACTTTTTAGAAAATTTGATTGTAGAAATCTTTTCTCGAGGGTTCAGGAAATTTTCAGTGATTTCATTATTTTTTTTGAGGTTATAATATAATACCTTTATTAACGGTAAATCGGGGGGGTAATTGGGTAATTACTAATTTGTAAATGGAAACCAAATAATACTTTTGTGTACTCTATTCTGTACATAAAAACGGAAAAGGATGTTAAATATTACTTGTCTGAAAAACATTTTAGACAATTTAATTAGTTAATGTTTTCTAACCATTTAAACGGAAAATTTTGGAAATATTGCTTCGTTTTTACAAAATTCCATTCCTCGAGTATCTTGTGATTCTTGATGATATCATTTACTATTTCCAGGAATTCTTTCCCCCCCATATATTTCATCATTTTGGCTGTGATATCATCATTACCTTGATGATGATTATAAAAAATCAATTACTAAAACTTGTGTAAAACATGTAAAATGTTAATAGCACCAATAAACATTATTATTATCTATACCTGGAGAATTTTCTTCAATAGTTCTGTATTTTTCCGGATTTAATTTTTTATTTTTAGAAACTCTTGTTTTATGTTATTCAAATTTGCTTGATTTTTTTAGAAAACTTCTAGAAACTTCCAAGTAATTTAACGTCGTCATTTTTAGAAACTTTGTCCAGAGTCAAATATTTTTTTTTTTTAGATTTTAATTTTATAGAAAATTACCAATTCGTGAAGAAATTTTTTTTAATGAAGTTTCTTAGAAATTATCGGGTGGTTATACTTTTTACACAGTTTTTCTTTTCAGCTTTTAAAATTTACTAGAAAATTTTCTTCTCACCCTAATTGAAGAATTTTCTTCAATAATTCACTGTATATTTTTAATTTTTAGAAACTTCAAACATTTCTAATATTATATTATTCAAATTTGCTTGTTTTCTTTAGAAAATTTCTAGACAATTTCAATTCATCTTGCGTTCCTATTTTTACAAACTTTATCGAGACTATTTTTTTTTTAGATTTTAATTCGTTTAAAAAATATTAGCAATTTTCCCGAATTTCTTCCATTATAAATTCTAGAAAATCTTCAATAAACAAATAAAGCAAGAAATCCTGGAAAATATTAAGGGTCTGTAATTAAAAATTCTGGAAATTAGTAAAATTCTAAATAGGTTCCAGAATCAATGTGCAATTTCATAGAAATTTTGCTAAGGGTTTTAAAATTTTCTGCATTTTTCATCTTTTTTTCACAATTTTTTTCCAAAAATATTTTTTTGAGACATTTCAGCATTTCTTATCTCATCGTAATTGTTCAAGAGTGAATTATTTTTTACATTAATTAATAAATAAAAAATTAATTTTCAAATAATTTTGAAACCAAATTTGGTTCAGAGTGGCCAAGCATTTGTCCCCTAAATTTCTAGAATATGTTAGTCATTTTTGGTTTACGGTTTTACTTTCGATTTTTTAAATTTTTTCTGGTAATTTCAAACATATTTTGCTATATTTCTAGAAATTTTTCGTTTAGGAATTTTCGCTTTAAATCGTAATTATTCCTCAAGAGTTTTTTTTTGCTTTACTTGCTTTATTCTATCGAAATTGTCTAGGATTTATACAAGGATTCTTGGGATTTCAGTAATTAAAAATATTCAATTTCCAAATTCGGTCGTAGGTTCTCCTTTCAGGAAGAATTGCTAGATCTTACAAATCCATGATTTTCTTAAAGGGTTCTCGAATTTTTGAGTAATTTAAAGTCCAGATTCACGGAATATTTGTCAAAATTTGTAGAATTTTTTGCAGCTTTATTTCAAGACAATTTTTAATTTCCCCCAAATTATAAGAATTTTCTTTGACAATGAATTTTACAGAAATTTGTCTTATCAAGCATTTATTACTTTAACTTTTCAGGTTTTCCTTCAAGGATTCTAGAAATATCCAGATACCAAGAAATTTTTTCGTAGGTTGTGAAATTGCGAAACAGTTTTTTTAATATAAATTTCTAGAATTTTTAACGTTTTTTAATCACGCGCAACAATAATTGTTGAATTTACAACAGTTTTTTTGCAAAATCTTCTTTTTGTGTTGAGAAAAATGAGAAATCAATCGACGCTATTTCGTTTTGATTATAACTATAAACATTTTTGTTGGTGGAATTTTAAGATCTATTATATGTAGTTAATCTCTAACGTTTTTTTTATCACATGTAACAATAATTGTTGAATTTACACGAGTTCTCTGCAAAATCTTCGGTTGGCGTTGAGAAAAGTGGAAACAAATGGTCGCCATTTTGTTTTGAGTATGCCTTCAAGAACTTCTGTTAGTGGAATCTAAAGATCTATTATTTGAAGTTAATCTGTAATATTTTTTATCACATGTAACTATAATTGTTGAATTTAGAGTTCAGGAGAACGCCATGTTGACAATTATTGGTTTACGCGTTTTATAAATTCGATAAAAATTAGAAATACACTTAAAACCTATTAAAGTTAATCAAAAACAATAAATTTACGATTGTTTTAATTAAAATCAAATTTATTTTATATAAATTTTAAAATTAAATCACAAAATTTCATATAATCTATCCAATGTTTTTAAAACATCTCTGCAGATTTCTTCTCCTTCCTTGACGCTGTGTACGATGGATTTATCGAATGTGAAGGCAATATTCAGTCTGTTTTCGTATGTGGTTATCATCGTAGATACACCTGTGTGTGTGTGTGTGTAAAAAAATATTAAATTTATTAAAATAATTGTAACTATTTGTACTAACCTGAAACAGCCACGTTTGGATCGAAAATTACAAACTCTTTTACTGGACAATTATCAAGGAAGTCCATATGATCGCACCCTGGTATGTTGCTTAGTAAAAGGGTGGGTTGTCCACTTTTAAATACCGGTTCCATTATTTGTAAAGGGAAGAGGGTGAATAAAATCCTTCCTTGCCAACGGTTGAACTGTAATGATGAAAATTATTATTATAGGCAACCCAATATACAATTAATATTTACCATAACGTCAATAGATTTATTCTTGATTATGCTGTATTCTTCGCCCACGATTTTTAAGCGTTTTTTCAAATCCTCGTCTTCATCATTAGCGTCAGTTTTTAGGGGCAATCGTACTAATGCTATAGAAAATTTATTTTCCAGTTTGTAGTGTTCCACTTCTCCATATTTATACGGCTTATTCGCTGGTGGTATTATTGTAATTACGGAATTAATCGTTTGTGGTAAATGTGTAGTCTTCTGTAAAATAATCCTTTAAATCAAATATCTATTAATTATAAACTTAATTACCTTTTTTGCGTAATTGTTTAAACTATTAGAGACTGCAGTGAGTATAACCTCCACGAAATATCCACCACCGCGTTTCTTCTTAATCCTCTTAACCAAATCAACGTATTTACTGGATGGATCAGTAAACCACACCAAGAGTTTATCACCGCTGATGTTCTCATCACAAAACACATTCCTATCAGCTTCATCAATAATTAAACTACTAATAAACGACTCTTTTAAACTCTTTGCAACAACAGGTCGAGGCCTTAAAACGATTTCTCTAGCGTTACAATTCTCTTTCGAACGTTTATTAAACTCCCTCCCGAAGATGTTGAGGACGGTGTTACCATCACCTAAAGCGTGGTGGAAGCGGAAGATTACAGGATACGCCTTCTTATCGGTGACACGTCCCATTCCAATATGAATATCCCACATTGCCTTATGATCCAGTGGAAGTTTCTCATTCGCAATTTTAGAAATGCACATTTGCAGTTCCGCACTTGTAACATCCCCCTGAAGAAAGGTTTTAATACACTCCTCGTTTACACCGTTACCATTCTTATAATAATAATATCCCATGAACGAATCCCTAGTCACGTGCATCTTCTTAAATTTATCCTTCGTAAATATCCTCAACACTTCGGCCTTCATCTCCTTAAAAAAATCCTCCCCTGAACCAGGATGGTCCACCAGGATCAAAACCAGCGCCACCATTTTAGAGGCCATTCCCTGCTCCCCCATCACGAACACAGCGTCCGTTCCATCCAACAACGAATGGAATTTCCTTCCGTGAATAATAAATAAAACCGTGTAGACGATGAGGCGATAAATTCGAAAAATTATAATCGACGTGAAGAAAATCGGACATAAAACGACCGTCAGCATTAACGTGATTATCCCATTGTTTTGCTTATCCGGTATATTCTGTTTTCTAAGAGTATACTGTAAAATAAATAAATTATTATCTCAATTACGTTAAATTTTATAACTTACCTTGATAGCAGCGTAAAGGTAATAAAATACGTTAATGTGTCCATTGAGTTTATCTGCAAATTAAAAATATAGTTAACTTATTTTGATAAATATTATTTTCTTGAAAAAGAATAGATACATAAATTCTAAACATAGATTCAAAAAGTACTTAAAATTTCGTAAAATTTGAGTATAAACACGATGGAGTTATCTTTAAAAACAAACGAGTTATCTTTAATAATAATAAAATTCTAAGGTAACTAGATTGAAATTTTAAAATTAAACAACTTTTAAACTATACAAGATAAAATAAAACCGATTTAACATTTGGGTTTAGATTTATGTTATGTTTTTAATTAAGTCATTCATTTTATTTTTAACTTTATGCCAAATATTATTTCTTTTGAAAAATTGTAATATATAAATTCTAAGCATATATTCGAAAAGTCGTTAAAATTTGTTGAATTTTAAGTATAAACACGATGGGGTTATCATTAAAAATAAAAAAGTTATCGGCAATAATAAGTAAAATTCAAAGCTGTCTAGATTGAAATTTAAAAATTACATAAAATTAAAACTAAATAAGATAAACGAAAACTAATTTAACAGTTGTATTTATAATTCTTAAATGATTTAAATGAGTCAGTAAATTTATTTGCAAATATGTTATATAATTTTTATTTTCTTGAAAATTATAGGTATAAAAATTTCAAATATGTATTCGAAAAGTCCTTAAAATTTCTTAAAACTGAAGTCTAAACACGATAAAGTTATCTTTAAAAACACACGAGTTATCTTCAATAATAATAATAATCTAAGGTAACTAGATTAAAATTTTAAAATTAAACAACTTTTAAACTATAAAAGATAAAAGAAAACTGATTTCACAATCGTGTTTAAATTTATGTAGTAGTTTCAATTAAGTCAATTTTATTTTAATTGCGTTCTAAAAATTATTATTTTTTTTTTAAATTGTAATATATAAATTCGAAGCATATATTCGAAAATTTATTAAAATTTGTTGAATGTTAAGTACAAACATGATGAGGTTATCCTTAAAAATAAAGAAGTTATTGTTAATAATAACAGAATTCTAAGGTGTCTAGATTGAAATTATAAAATTAAATTAAATTAAAAGTATATGCGATAGATGAAAACTAATTTTACAGCTGTATTTATAATTCTTGAATGGTTTAAATGAGTCAGTAAGTTTATCTGCAAATATGTTATATAATTTTTATTTGTTTAAAAATTATAGATATAAAAAAATGAAACATGTATTCGAAAAGTGCTTAAAATTTCTTGAAATTTAAGTCTAAACACGATAAGTTTATCTTCAAAAACAAACGAGTTATCTTCAATAATAAAAAAAATCTAAGGTGACTAGATTAAAATTTTAAAATTAAACAACTTTTAAACTGTATAAGATAAAAGAAAACCGATTTCACAGTCGGGTTTAAAATTATATAATGTTTTTAATTAAGTCACTAATTTTATTTTTAATTGTGTTCCAAAAATTATTTATTTTGAAAAATTGTGATGTATACATTCGAAGCATATATTTGAAAAGTTTTTAAAATTTGTTGAATTTTAAGTATAAACATGTTGGGGTTTTTATTAAAAATAAAGAAGTTATCGCCAATAATAAATAAAATTCAAAGCTGTCTAGATTGAAATTTAAAAAATACATAAAATCAAAACTAAATAAGATAAACGAAAACTAATTTTACAGTTGTATTTATAATTCTTAAATGGTCTGAATGAGTTAGTTAATTTATCTGCAAATATGTTATGTAATATTTATTTTCTTGAAAATTTTAGATATAAAAATTTCAAACATGTATTCGAAAAGTGCTTAAAATTTCTTGAAATTTAAGTCGAAACACGATGGGGTTATTTTCAAAAACAAACGAATTATTTTCAATAATATCAAAATTCTAAGATGTCTAGATTAAACTTTTAAAATTGCACAACATTTAAACTATACAAGATAAAAGAAAACCGATTTCACATTCGGGTTTAGATTTATGTAATGTTTTTAACTAAGTCAATAATTTTATTTTTAATTGTGTTCCAAAAATTATTTATTTTGAAAAATTGTGATATACAAATTCTAAGCATATATTTGAAAAGTTTTTAAAATTTGTTGAATTTTAAGTATAAACATGTTGGGGTTTTTATTAAAAATAAAAAAGTTATCGCCAATAATAAATAAAATTCTAAGCTGTCTAGATTGAAATTTAAAAATTACATAAATTTAAAACCATATAAGATAGACGAAAACGAATTTTACAGTTGTATTTACAGGGTGACTGACGAAAAACCTTTGGTGCTCTATCTCGCTTATTTTTTATCCGATTTTAATAAATAAAACATCAAATTAAACCATTTTTAAAAGACTTTAATAGGATCTGAACCGTTATTTTTTCTCGCACCCAGTTTTTGACAAAATACGATCAACATTTTTATTTAAATTGCACTGTATATATATTTTTATTGATTCGCAAGGAGATTTTTTTCTGAATATAAAATTGTAGACAAATTTATCCATACATCAAACTTAAGTCGAGAAATTGAGGATTAAAAAAATAAATAAAAAGTCAAGTATCCATTGTAAACAATATACAGACCCTATTTTAAATGTCAAAAGTGACAGTGACAGCCATTGATACAATACTGCAACGATTTTTAATTATTTCATAATTAAAATGTTGCAATATTTCAAACACTGTACTAGAATTTTGTGCTTCTACAGAAATCGTTTTTCAGTTTTTGAAATCTTGCAACATTTTTATTATGAAATTATTAAAAATCATTGCAGTATTGTACCAATGGCTGACACTGTCACTTTTGACATTTGGAATAGGCTCTGTATATTGTTTACTATGGGTATTTGATTTTTAATTTTTTTTTAATCCTCAATTTCTCGACTTTGGTTTGATGAATGGATAAAATCGTTTACAAATTTAGATTCAGAAAAAAATCTCCTTGTGGATCAGTACAAATTGAAAAAAAAAGTTGATCGTCTTTTGTCAAAAACTGGATGCAAGAAAAAAATATCAGTACAGTTCACATTAAAGTCTTTTAAAAATCATTTAATTTGATGTTTTATTTATTCAAATCGGATCAAAAATAAGCGAGATACAGCACCAAAGGTTTTTCGTCAGTCACCCTGTATAATTCTTAAATGGTTTAAATAAGTTGGTAAATTTATCTGCAAGTATGTTATATAATTTTTATTTACTTTAAAATTATAGATATAAAAATTTCAATCTTGTATTCGAAAAGTGCTTAAAATTTCTTAAAATTTAAGTATAAACACGATAAGGTTATCTTTAAAAATAAACGAGTTATCTTCAATAATAATAAAAATTTAAGGTATCTAGATTGAAATTTTAAAATTAAACAACTTTTAAACTATACGAGATAAAAGAAAACTGATTTCACATTCGGGTTTAATTTTATTTTTAATTGTATTCGCCTTTCAAATTGTAATTTCTTACCTCTAAACGCAACGTAAAAATTAGACGAACCCCTGGGTATATTCATTTCGTCAGCAAACTGAACCACAATGAAATGCACAAATACTTAAATATAACGTCGATAAACACGATGGACAATTAGGTAAACTCATTTAACATTTTCACTTTAAAATGTCATTACGTTAATTGTATACATTAAGACTATTTGTTTGTTACTGCTGAGAATCGCTTATTATAATTCGAAGAAGTTGACATTATTAGAAGACACTAGTTTACCTTTTTTTGGAATTCTTATAAGTTTTGATAATAGTAAGGTAAATTGCTGAACCTATAGGCATAAATATATAAAAGAGTGTTTCAATTTTCGTAAAACATCGTTGACGATTTTATGAAAATAGAAAACTAATTGCAACAGATTTTAGAAAAAAATATACAGGGTTATTCACGCTATACGGCACGGAATATTGTGGCCAAAATACGTGACTTTCAAAAAGTTTCACTTTGGGGATATATGGGGGTCTATTAGGGCTACTTTTTAAAATTACTTTCATAATATACAGGGTGTCCCAAAAACCCTAAAAGTATCAAAGTTGTGTTTTTTTTAATGAAACACCTTGTATTTTATTACATTTTTGGATCCTTCGATCAAAATACGTGTGTGTTTTAATAAGGTTTTTATTACTTAAACCTTAAGGTTTTTGAAATAATTTGAATTTTGTAAAAATTTAACCTAATTTCCATGTTTCAAATACTTAAAAAGTAATTAAGTTATGCACACCAAATTTACACTGAAATGTAACAATAGATCATATTTTATTTTCCAAGTATAATAAATTTGACATCTTATACCGGGTGTAAAAAAATTGGAATTAAACAAATGAGAACTTTAAATGGCTATAACTTCATTTATTTAAATGGAACGCTATATTTATTAATTTATCAGCAAATGCACGTTTTAATTACCTATCGAATGGTATTTATATCTTAAATGTTAAGTCTTCTCGTTTTTACAAAAAACGCCAAAATATTGTTTATTGCACCGTTTTACTACTTTTAAGTAAAAATTTTAATGTATCTATTTTTCCATCGTATTTAAAAAAGGTAAGATAATTAATTTAGTCTGTTACTTTAGTTTAAAAAGCCTGTCTTTTGTTATAGTTGTGTTATTTTGCGTTTTTGTGTTAGATCGTTAGTAATCGTTATTGTTTGAACATCGTTGTTGTATTTAATAGTAAAAAATGAAATTTTACACAGATTTTCTTATACTGGGTTTTTTATAACTGACACTTCTTTAAATTGGTTTAATAGTCTCTCAAAAATGGCTGGCTTAGGGTGATTTCTTTCGGGAAACCTTTAAGTATAAACTCGACAAGCCAATAAACAATTTTGATGACATTCTCCAAGCATAAAGATAATGCCAATACCCCCTTCTTTTGAGTAAATCTTCATTTTTTACCAAAAAATACAACAGCGATGTTCAAACAATAACGATTACTAACGATCTAACACAAAAATGCAAAATAAGACAACTATAACAAAAGACAGGCTTTTTAAACTAAAGTGGCATAATAAATTAATTATCTGACGTTTTCAAATACCATGGAAAACTAGATACATTAAAATTTTTACTTAAAAAGTACTAAAACGGTGCAATAAACAATATTTTGGCGTTTTCTGTAAAAACGAGAAGACTTAATTAACATTTAAGATATAAATACCATTCGATAGGTAATTAAAACGTACATTTGCTGATAAATTAATAAATATAGCGTTCCATTTAAATAAATGAAGTTATAGCCATTTAAAGTTCTCATTTGTTTAATTCCAATTTTTTTACACCCGGTATAAGATGTCAAGTTTATTATACTTGGAAAATAAAATATGATCTATTGTTACATTTCAGTGTAAATTTGGTATGCATAACTTAATTACTTTTTAAGTATTTGAAACATGAAAATTAGGTTAAATTTTTACAAAATTCAAATTATTTCAAAAACCTTAAGGTTTAAGTAATAAAAACCTTATTAAAACACACACGTACTTTGATCGAAGGATTCAAACATGCAATAAAATACAAGGTGTTTCATTAAAAAAACACAACTTTGATACTTTTAGGGTTTTTGAGACACCCTGTATATTATGAAAGTAATTTTAAAAAGTAGCCCTAATAGACCTCCATATATCCCCAAAGTGAAACTTTTTGAAAGTCACGTATTTTGACCACAATATTCCGTGCCGTATATCGTGAATAACCCTGTATATGTAGGGTGGATGAGTGTCCTCTTTTATACCCTCTAATCACTAAAACATACTTAAATAATTCCCTAAATTAATAATTCATTCAAATTAGTGTTCACTTTATTAGTTGTCCAAATTTTCTGTTTGGTTTAATTATTTCTGGAATAAACCTCATTTGTGTTGTAATGATTGGAGGGTGGAATAGTAGCCACCCACCCACCCTACATATGCATTTGAACTGTACTTAAAACAGTGACCGGAATTTTCATAATAACATCTCCAACAACTCTGCTGATGTTATTTGTATATTAGAACTGTGTTAGTGATGAAATTAACAAATATATATGTAGGGTGGGTGGGTGGCCTCTAACCCACCCTCCAATCAGTAAAACATACTCAAACTTTTAATAAAGTGTTTAAATCATTACTAACGTATTTTCCTTATTAGTCACGTAAACTCTATCTTTTATTCATTTCTTCTAAAGAAACACTCGCTAATATTTTAATGGTTGGAGGGTGGGATAGTGGCCACCCACCCACCCTACATATTCATTTGAATTTACCCTAGAACAGTGGATTTAATTTTCGTAAAACTTCATCAGTAAATTTGCTGAAGATTTTTTCTCTTTTGTTCGTTTCTTCTAAAGAAACCATCGCTAATATTTTAATGATTGGAGGGTGGGATAGTGGCCACCCACCCACCTTACATATTCATTTGAATTTACCCTAGAACAGTGGATTTAATTTTCGTAAAACTTCGTCAGTAAATTTGCTGAAGATTTTTTCTCTTTTGTTCGTTTCTTCTAAAGAAACCATCGCTAATATTTTAATGGTTGGAGGGTGTGATAGTGGCCACCCACCCACCCTACATATTCATTTGAATTTACCCTAGAACAGTGGATTTAATTTTCGTAAAACTTCGTCAGTAAATTTGCTGAAGATTTTTTCTCTTTTGTTCGTTTCTTCTAAAGAAACCATCGCTAATATTTTAATGGTTGGAGGGTGTGATAGTGGCCACCCACCCACCCTACATATTCATTTGAATTTACCCTAGAACAGTAGCTTTAATTATCGTAAAACTTCGTCAGTAAATTTGCTGAAGATTTTTTCTCTTTTGTTCGTTTCTTCTAAAGAAACCATCGCTAATATTTTAAGGTTGGAGGGTGTGATAGTGGCCACCCACCCTACATATTCATTTGAATTTACCCTAGAACAGTGGATTTAATTTTCGTAAAACTTCGTCAGTAAATTTGCTGAAGATTTTTTCTCTTTTGTTCGTTTCTTCTAAAGAAACCATCGCTAATATTTTAATGATTGGAGGGTGGGATAGTGGCCACCCACCCACCTTACATATTCATTTGAATTTACCCTAGAACAGTGGATTTAATTTTTGTAAAACTTCGTCAGTAAATTTGCTGAAGATTTTTTCTCTTTTGTTCGTTTCTTCTAAAGAAACCATCGCTAATATTTTAATGATTGGAGGGTGGGATAGTGGCCACCCACCCACCTTACATATTCATTTGAATTTACCCTAGAACAGTGGATTTAATTTTTGTAAAACTTCGTCAGTAAATTTGCTGAAGATTTTTTCTCTTTTGTTCGTTTCTTCTAAAGAAACCATCGCTAATATTTTAATGGTTGGAGGGTGTGATAGTGGCCACCCACCCACCCTACATATTCATTTGAATTTACCCTAGAACAGTGGCTTTAATTTTCGTAAAACTTCATCAGTAAATTTGCTGAAGATTTTTTCTCTTTTGTTCGTTTCTTCTAAAGAAACCATCGCTAATATTTTAATGATTGGAGGGTGGGATAGTGACCACCCACCCACCCTACATATTCATTTGAATTTACCCTAGAACAGTGGATTTAATTTTCGTAAAACTTCATCAGTAAATTTGCTGAAGATTTTTTCTCTTTTGTTCGTTTCTTCTAAAGAAACCATCGCTAATATTTTAATGGTTGGAGGGTGGGATAGTGGCCACCCACCCACCCTACATATTCATTTGAATTTACCCTAGTACAGTGGATTTAATTTTCGTAAAACTTCATCAGTAAATTTGCTGAAGATTTTTTCTCTTTTGTTCGTTTTTTCTAAAGAAACCATCGCTAATATTTTAATGGTTGGAGGGTGTGATAGTGGCCACCCACCCTACATATTCATTTGAATTTACCCTAGAACAGTAGCTTTAATTATCGTAAAACTTCGTCAGTAAATTTGCTGAAGATTTTTTCTCTTTTGTTCGTTTCTTCTAAAGAAACCATCACTAATATTTTAATGGTTGGAGGGTGTGATAGTGGCCACCCACCCACTCTACATATTCATTTGAATTTACCCTAGAACAGTGGATTTAATTTTCGTAAAACTTCGTCAGTAAATTTGCTGAAGATTTTTTCTCTTTTGTTCGTTTCTTCTAAAGAAACCATCGCTAATATTTTAATGGTTGGAGGGTGGGATAGTGGACACCCACCCACCCTACATATTCATTTGAATTTACCCTAGAACAGTGGATTTAATTTTCGTAAAACTTCGTCAGTAAATTTGCTGAAGATTTTTTCTCTTTTGTTCGTTTCTTTTAAAGAAACCATCGCTAATATTTTAATGGTTGGAGGGTGTGATAGTGGCCACCCACCCACCCTACATATTCATTTGAATTTACCCTAGAACAGTGGATTTAATTTTCGTAAAACTTCGTCAGTAAATTTGCTGAAGATTTTTTCTCTTTTGTTCGTTTCTTTTAAAGAAACCATCGCTAATATTTTAATGGTTGGAGGGTGTGATAGTGGCCACCCACCCACCCTACATATTCATTTGAATTTACCCTAGAACAGTGGATTTAATTTTCGTAAAACTTCGTCAGTAAATTTGCTGAAGATTTTTTCTCTTTTGTTCGTTTCTTCTAAAGAAACCATCGCTAATATTTTAATGATTGGAGGGTGGGATAGTGGCCACTCACCCACCCTACATATTCATTTGAATTTACCTTATAACAGTGGCTTTAATTATCGTAAAACTTTGCCAGTAAATTTGCTGAAGATTTTTTCTCTTTTGTTCGTTTCTTCTAAAGTAACCATCGCTAATATTTTAATGGTTGGAGGGTAGGATAGTGACCACCCATTCGCCCTAACAATTTCTTTGAATTTACGTTAGAAGAGTGGCTTTAATTTTCCTAAAACTTCGTTAGTAAATCTGTTGACGGTTTTAGAAAAATAAAAATGTAAGTGTGAAAGATTTAAAAAAATTCTATGTGTAGGGTGGGTGCCTTATACTCCACCCTCCAACCAGTAAAACATACTTAAAAGTTTAACTGAATGTCTAATTATTGATACAAGTGTCTGCTTTACTAATTTTGTACTTTTTCCCTTTGTTTTAGTTCTTTTTAAAGGAACCCTCGCTTGTGTTTTAATGGTTGGAGGGTGTAATAGTGGCCACCCACCCACCCTACATGCATTTGAATTTTACTTAAAACAGTTATTTTAATTTTCATAATAACATCTTTGACAAATCGGCTGATGTTATTTGGAAATTAGAACAGTGTTAGTGATAAAATTAAAAATGTATATGTAGGGTGGGTGGGTGGCCACTATCTCACCCTTCAATTTGAAAACCATACTTAAATATTTAATGAACTATTTCATTAATTATAAATGTGTTTTCTTTGTTAGTTACATAAATTATCCCTTTTATTTACTTTTTTCTAAAGAAACCCTCGCTAGAATTTAATGGTTGGAGGGTGTGATAGTGGCCACCCACCCACCCTACATATACATTTGATTTTAAAGTAAAACAGTGGCTTCAATTTTCATAAAATATCGCCAGTAACTCTGCTGGCGTCTTTCTGAAAATAGAAAACCAAATGCGACTTATTATAAAAGTATCAATGTAGAGTTGATGGGTTACCTCTGTGCCACCCTCCAATCAGTAAAATATACTCAACAATTTAACTGAATGTATAATTTTTAATACAAGTGTCTGCTTTACTAATTTTGTACGTATTCTCTTTGATTTAGTTCTTTCTAAAGGAACCCTCGTCTGTGTTGTAATGGTTGGAGGGTGGAATAGTGGCCACCCACCCACCCTACATAATTATTTCAACTTTAGTTAAAACAGTGATTTTAATATTCTTAATAACATCTCCAACAGTTCTGCTGTTGTTATTTGGAAATTAGAACAGTGTTAGTGATGAAATTAACAAATGTATATGTAGGGTGGGTGGGTGGCCTCTAACCCACCCTCCAATCAGTAAAACATACTAAAACTTTTAATGAAGTGTTTAAATCATTACTAACGTATTTTCCTTATTAGTCACGTAAACTATCTCTTTTATTCATTTCTTCTAAAGAAACACTCGCTAATATTTTAATGGTTGGAGGGTGGGATAGTGGACACCCACCCACCCTACATATTCATTTGAATTTACCCTAAAACAGTGGCTTTAATTATCGTAAAACTTCGTCAGTAAATTTGCTGAAGATTTTTCCTCTTTTGTTCAGTTCTTCTAAAGTAATCATCGCTAATATTTTAATGATTGGAGGGTAGGATAGTGACCACCCATTCGCCGTAACTATTTCTTTTAATTTACGTTAGAACAGTGGTTTTAATTTTCCTAAAACTTCGTTAGTAAATCTGTTGACGGTTTTAGAAAAATAAAAATGTAAGTGTGAAAGATTTAAAAAAATTCTATGTGTAGGGTGGGTGGGTGCCTTCTACTCCATCCTCCAACCAGTAAAACATACTTAAAAGTTTAACTGAATGTCTAATTATTGATACAAGTGTCTGCTTTACTAATTTTGTACATTTTCCCTTTGATTTAGTTCTTTTTAAAGGAACCCTCGCTTGTGTTTTAATGGTTGGAGGGTGTAATAGTGGCCACCCACCCACCCTACAATTGCATTTGAATATTACTTAAAACAGTTATTTTAATTTTCATAATAACATCTTTAACAAATCGACTGATGTTATTTGGAAATTAGAACAGTGTTAGTGATAAAATTTAAAATGTATATGTAGGGTGGGTGGGTGGCCACTATCTCACCCTTCAATCTGAAAAACATACTTAAATGTTTAATGAACCACTTCATTTATTATAAATGTGTTTTTTTTATTAGTTACATAAATTATCCCTTTTATTTACTTTTTTCTAAAGAAACCCTCGCTAGTATTTTAATGGTTGTAGGGTGGGATAGTGGCAAGGGAAAGTACTTTAATGGCCACATCACCATTTTACTGATTATGTTTCTATTAATATCATACAATTTGTTATCAAAAAAATAACCATAAATTATTCTTATGTAATATACAAGATAATCTCACTTAACCCAAATCAGCGTTTATTATTATCGTCCAATCATTGCAAGGTTAAATTTATCAAACCAAGAAACGTAAATGTATTCACAAATCGTCCGCGATGTTCACGACAGTGATAATCGCATTAGTTCTCGCTGCGATTTTGTTTTACGCAAAAAACCGTTTCACTTATTGGAAGTCCAAAGGAGTTCCAACGCTCAAAAACAGGAACGTATTTTTTGGAAACATCGCCGCCACAATTTTCGGCAAAGAGAATTTTTGCAAGACGGTACAAAACGCGTACGCAGAGTTTCGCAAAAATGGTCACAGTTTTGGCGGCTTGTACCTATTTGGCAATCCCATGCTTGTGATTACCGATCCAGAATTGGCGAAATTGGTGATGGTGAAGGATTTCGATCATTTCAACGAGCGTGGGATTAAACACGATAAATTGAATAATCCGTTGAGTGCGAATATGTTTACACTTCGTGAGGACGAGTGGAGGTACATCAGGCAAAAGTTATCGCCGGCGTTTACCAGCGGTAAACTGAAGAGTATGATGGGGATTATGGAGGAACACATTGATATATTGTGTGGTGTTTTGAAAGGGAAAGTTGGTGAGGATGTGCATATTTTTAAATTATTAGAAAGGTTAGTATTAATATTATCCTCCACTTATAATTAACCTTCAACTATCAATAGTTGTCATTTGTTATTCGTTAGTACTCACCTGCTTTTTTTGCCATCAGTCACCTGTTAATAATTTTGGTTGATTTTATTTTTACACACACGAGTAAATTGTAGGATGATATCGCTTGTCATCATTCAACTGTCAATTAATGGTTGTCATTTGTCACTCGTCAGTAATCACCTGCTTTTTTGTCATCGGTCACCTGTTAATAATTTTGGTTGATTTTATTTTTCCACTCACGAGTAAATTGTAGGATGATGTCATTTGTCATCATTCAAGTGTCAATTGATGGTTGTCATTTGTCACTCGGCAATAGTCACCTGTTTTCTGTCATCAGTCAGTTGTTAATAATTGTAGAATGATTTCGTTTGTTATCATTCAACTGTCAACTAATTCATTTATCATTCATCAACTGACTTGTACTATAATATTTTTTTAGGTTAGGAATAGATATTATCGGTCATACGGCGTTCGGACTAAACTGTAACGCTTTAGAAGGTGAAACCTCGAAATTCCACGAAATGACCGCCAGCCTCTTCAACCCGAACCTCTGGAAACTCATCAGCCTGCCCATAACTGACGCTCTGAAGAACCCCATCAATTTAATACGAACCGTAACTAATGATCCAATTGTGGAGACGTTCTTCATCAATTTGGTGCGTGAAACAATCGAGTACCGCGCTAAGAACAACGTCAAGGCCAACGATTTCTTGGAACTGATGATTGAATTGATGCAACCGGAAGATGGAATCGTTGGTTTAACAGTTGAACAGATCACAGCCGAGGCGTACCTGTTTTTCCTAGCCGCTTACGAAACGCAATCGAAGACGATGAATTTGTGTTTCTACGAGTTGGGAAAGGATGAGGATTTGCAGAAACGATTGAGGTTGGAGGTGGATGACGGTTTGAAACGGTGTGGAGGGAAATTGGATTTTGATACACTTATGGAGTTGACTTTATTGGATAATATTATTCATGGTAAATATTATTAATTACCTAAATTATTTTTGATAGATTAATTAGTTTTAAAGGTATTAATAGTCGACATTATTGTTAAGGTAATTGTTTCACCATTCTGTAGTTTAAAAAAAAATTACAACTAGCTAAAAGTAATCATTTAATGGTAAGTAATCATTAAACTATAGTTACTTAATAAAGTTTCATTTACGAAAATTTACCAAAGTGATTACTTAATAAAGTTCTAATTTAAAAGTGTTTTATTTATGGATTGGAAAATTTTTTAAACTGGGTTGACCAGAAAGCCATTGTTTAATATGTATGTGTTCTTGAGTTTTGTGAAGATTATATTATTTATTAATAAGTAATCATTGTTTAAAATTTAAAGGTAATATTTTATACGAATTAAAAATAATAATAATTTTAGAAACCATGAGGAAGCATCCAGCAGTCTTATTCATCAACAGGGTTTGCAGTAAAGAATACCACGTACCAAACTCTTCAGTGGTGATCGATAAAGGCACACCGTTAATTATTCCCATATACGCTTTCCATCACGACGAGGAATATTTCGATAGACCTGAAATTTTTGACCCAAACAGATTCAGCAAGGAAAATCTGGAGAAAATAAAACCGTACACTTATTTTCCTTTTGGTGAAGGGCCCAGATTTTGCATAGGTAATTAAATAATGTTTTAAAGTTGATCATTCGATTAATTATTAATCTGTTTCAGGTAAACGTATGGCGTTGCTGCAAATGAAATTGACGATCGTCAAGCTGATACGAAATTTCGAAATAAGCGTTAGCGAAAAAACGGAAAGTCCTTTAGTTTTGGATCCCGTCACGAAAAATCTACTCCTATCTTATAGAGGTGATGTTTGGATAAAGATAAAAGAAATTAATTAATTAAGCACTAAAAACTTTGTTTTCTTTCTACATGAACATTTTTGTATATTTTTTTCAATATTTTCTTATGTATTCTGTTGTTTGTATTATGAATATTTGTTTATTTTGTATATTTATATGATTTGTCTTGTAATTGGGATTCGTTTCCCTTATGGGCAATAAATATATTATTATTATTAAAAGGAAGCAAACATAAACATACCTGTAAATTAAATAAATCAATAAATAAAGCACTAAAAACCGTTCTTCACATTTTTTGTAATTTACTGATATCTCTAAAAAAAAAAAGAAAGTTTTTTAGTGATTTATTCATTAATCATTAAGTTTATCTTCATGTTACTAAAAATTAAATAAATATTTATGATAAATTATATTTAAGTTTTTATAGAATATGAATAAACAAACAGAAATATTTAGGGTTTAATACTTTTATAAATTGTTTAAAAACTTATTATATTATTTATATAATGACTTATCATGTAACAATTTTCATAGCCATGCTTATAATTACGTTACAATTAAATGATTCACTTAGAATAATCTAATTTGCCTTATTATTTAATTATTATAAATATTCCTTACTAATATATGATCATTACGGAATTGCTAATTTATTAAATAAATAAAAACTTTTGTTATTGTCTGTATAAAATCTATTTTTAAGTTAATTATGTTTAAAGCCTGTTTTCTTCTTAAATTACGATATATTTACTTCACTATTAAGTATTTGTAAACATTTTGACTATTTCAATATTGATTTATTGTGCGATAATTGAAAACCCGTTAATGGAAATCCCTGATTATTTTTTTCTATTCTCAAGATTGTTTATTATATTTCTTTTATTCCATCAGTTTTAATCGATCGAGGAAGTAATTATAAATGTGGGTTTATTAAAAAGGATTAATTCAATTGTTCATAATATAATGGTTGTTTTTGGTAATTATTCTGTGTTTATAATTAATTTTCATTTCAAATCCCAATTTTGGAAAAAAAAATTCGTTTAAGTTTTGCGCGAAAAAAGTTAATTGTGTAAAAGTGCCCAATTTTTTAATTCGTTTTGATTTTTGTGTGCTTATATTTTAAACTGTTTTCCTAACGATTTTCAATTGTTTTTGAGCTGTTTTTCAACTACTCTTATTCCGTTTATCTTCGATGACACTGGCTGTAAAATTTACAATAAATGTAATGAAATGTTTGCTATTGCTGATTTAATTGGTGGAGTCTACAAAATTAGACTGTATCCGGACTCAACAGTTTAATGGCAGTGACATCAAGCGAAATATGGCACCGAAGATTTGGACATTTGAACCATGTGGACTTCACGGTTCGGTGAATGGACAAAAGTGTTCAACACAGAAGAAAATTGGATTGTTTATTTGTAAGGTGTGCTGTGAAGGAAAAAAAAGTCTCGACTACCCTTCAACCACCGAGGCATCAGAGCAAATGCACCACTGGAAGTTGTGAGATGTGTGTGGCCCAATGGAGACGAAATCACTTGGAGGATCTAGATATTTCTTGTTATTCGTTGATGATTTCTCAAGAATGTCTTTTGTATATTTCATTAAAAGCAAGGATGTAGTTTTTGAGAGCTTTAAAACATTTAAAAGATTAGTTGAAAATCAAGCGAATACTAAAATTAAATGCTTTAGATCTGATAATAATAATAATAATAATAATAACTTTATTCAAAACAGAAACAGTACATAATACATAAAGTTACAACGGTACTATGTTCAGTCGCTAAATGAATACGTCAATTGAAATAAGTGTGCGAAATTAAGATGAAATATAATAAAAAATTCTAATCTTGCGCACTAAAATATTCGGACATTGAATAAGGCTCTTGTTTGATTAAGAACTCTCTTAATTGTGTTTTGAACAAATTTGCATTTGTTATGTTTGTTAAATATTTGGGCAACTTATTGTAAATCTTCAGTGCGGCATACATGGGAGATGTCTCAAAAAGGGACAGTCTGTGCAAAGGGTATGCATATAATTCGCAATTTCGCGTTTCATATGCGTGGTTGCTATCATAATTGTTGAATTTCTCTTTACTATTAAAATTAAAGACTAAAATTTCATACATGTATAGGCCATAAAAGGTAAGTAGGCCCGCACTTTTAAAACTACCTCGGCAGCTATCTTTTTGGGACAAATTTAACATTATTCTTAAAGCTCGTTTTTGCGTAATAAATATACTTTTTGTATAACTCGAGGATCCATAATGTATGAGACCATACCTTACTTGACTTTCAAAATTTGCCCTATATATTGTAACCAAGGTTTTAATATCTAACACTGGTTTCAAAATTCTCAAAGCGTAGCACGTAGAGTTTAGTTTAGATAGTAAGTTATCACAATGGTAGGTCCATTTTAATTTATTGTCAATTACCAACCCCAAAAAGTTAGATCTGTCTTGCACTTTAATTATTTCATTATTTAGGTTTAAAATCGGGCTACACATGTTTTGATTATTTTTTGTTTTAAATACAATATAGTTCGTTTTAGAGTTATTAATTAATAATTTATTCTCTGCCATCCATTCTTTTGTTGTTTCAATAATATTTTCGGTCTTGTGAGCCAGTTCTTCTTTATTTGTAGTTGATATAAGAAGACTTGTATCATCCGCATACGTCGTAATAAAAGTACCTGGTTGTCTGATTTTATTTGGTAGGTCATTGACATATATGATAAATAAAATAGGACCTAATATACTTCCTTGTGGTATTCCTAAGCGAATCGGTTTTGAGTTGGATAACTTGTCATTAATTTTTGTTTTATGAGATCGATTTGTCAAATACGAATGAATTAAGTCGTTACTTACACCTCTTATACCATAATAATCAAGTTTCTCTATTAAAATTTCATGACTTACAGTGTCAAATGCTTTTGACAAATCCAAAAAAATTCCAAGTGGAATCTCTGATTTCTCAAGAGCATACATAATTTGTGTTATGTAATCAAACATCGCTGTATTTGTTGACTTTCCCTTGATAAAACCATTTTGGGCACTGTCAAGTAAGTTATGTGTCTTAAAATAGTTAATTATTCGCTCAGCAATTATTTTTTCCATTATTTTTGAAAACACGCTCAGTAAAGTAATTGGTCTGTAATTGCCAAAATCATTCGGATCACCTTTTTTGTAAACTGGTGTAATAATACCTTGTTTTAAACATTGAGGAAAAATACCCTTTTCTAGACTAATATTAATTAAATATTTAAGTGGGTCAACGATTTCATTTATGGCTGACTTGACTAATTTCGTTGTTATTTCATCATAACCGTACGATGTTTTATTTTTCAGAGAATTTACGATGTTAAGTATTTCTGTAGCCGTTGCAGGTCTAAGAAATAAGGTATTTATTTGTCTATCTATAGTGCAAATAAATGGACACTCTCGTATTTTATTAATTTCATCTGCAGCTATTGTATTAAAATGGTCGTTCAAATTATTTTCTCTACCTTGTAAATGATTATAGTTGTTATAATTGTTATTTGTTTTACCTAACATATTATTAATGATGCTCCAGGTTGTTTTAATTTTATTGTCGCTAAATAATATTTGATTTGCTATATCATTTCTTTTTTGTTCGTTTAAGAGTATATCATATTCTTTTTTGACAGCACAGTATAATGTTTTTGCGTCTGCATTGTAATGTCTAGCAACTGATAAATAATTTAGCAGGTCTTTAGTATTATTTAAAATTTGATTAGTGTTACTACATTTTGTTTTTTTTGATTTTTCTTATTGGAGATATAGGTACTTTTGGACAAGTAATATTCAATGCCCCCCTAATGATTTCAACAAAATTTGCCCAGGCGCTATTAACATCATTTTCCCTGTATATATGATCCCAATCTACAGATTTTAAAAAACTTACAAACTTCTGTATATTGTTGGAGTCAGTTTCCGTATTTTTCTATCTATCTTTTTATCGCACTTAATAACTAGCGGCCAAGATATTTTTTGCGCAAAGTGATCAGAAACATGCGTTTCAAACACACATGTCTCGTATTCATTTTCCATATTTGTAATAATATTATCAATTATTGTTTCAGTATTTTGTGTTACGCGAGTTGCACAATTAATTGATGCCTTTGCATTAAACGATTTTAATAAATTATGAAAATCTATTGACTCTGTTGTTACACTGTTTAAATTTATATTAAAATCTCCCGCAATGTAGTATGTAACATTTTCAGATAATAATTTTTGTAATAAAGTTTCTAGTTTTACGAAAAACTCACTAATGGTGTTTTGTCCAGGTGGGAGGAGAATAAGGACTTTGAAACCTTAATGAAACGTTGTGGTATTATCCACCAAAAAAACAAACCCCTATACACCGGAACAAAATGGTTTGACTGAGAGGCTAAACCGAAGCATTGTAGCAAAATGCTTTTTGATACAAAATTGGACAAAAAACTCTGGGCAGAAGCAGTGAATACTGCTGTATACGTCAAAAATTGTTGTACGTCATCAAATTTAGGCGATAAAACACCTTTCGAGATGTCGATGGACAGAAAACCAGACGTAAGTCACCTAAGAATATTTGGTAGTGTAGCCATGGTACATGTTGCCAAGGAAAAGCGTCTTAAATGGGACAAGAAAGCACAATGGGTTATGGCGACAACATCAAGGGTAACAGAGTTTAAATCCTGAAGACAATTCTATAAGTACAAGACGAGATATTATAGTGTGAAAAAGATAATTTTGAATCAGAAATGATCGAAGAAACAATTGTTACAGTGAAGAAACAGTAGTTTCAGTGGGAGGTGAGTCAATCTCAGAAGAAAACACAAATGTTAACACTACAGACCATGAGAGCGAGAATGGTCATAGCAATACATCAGAAGAATATGTTCCAGAAAAATCAGTGAAAGTTGAAGTAATTGAAAGGTCACGTAGAGAAAGAAAACTAAAAGATTTTTCAGATTATGTTACATATCTGTGCGCTGAGTCAAATGTTTTAGGACAGTCGATGACGCTTTGTCGTGTCCTGACAATGAGTAGAAAGGCCATGGAAGCAGAAATTTCAGCCATCGAAGAGAATAAAGCTTGGAGCTTTGCAACTGCACCAAAACATCGATCGTTAGTGCCATGTAAATGGTTGTTGGTGTTTAAACGATAAATTGATAGTGAAGTAAATGTGCGTTTTAGAGCTAGGTTAGTGGAAAACGTTGTTTGCAAAAAATCAGTATTAATTATTTTTACACCTTTTCACCTGTAATTCGTTTTTCAACGTTAAGATTACTAATGGCCTTATCTGTGAAATTCAAGATAAATATTAGTCATCTAGATGTTACAACTGCATTTTTTAATTATACCTTAGAAGAGGAAGTGTACATGTCAATTCCTGAAGGTGTAAACATGTCAAACAATGGTGTACTGCGGTTAAACAAGGCAATATACGGTTTGAAGCAATCGTCGAGAGTGTGATACCAAGAAGTTGAACTAGTTTTGGTGTTAAGCTAGTGAATGAATCATGTGTATTTATCAAACGTACTGATGATCTAATGACAGTTATTGCACTGTTGATGATTTTTTTATTTTCTCAAATGATTCTCATGAAACGCAGTTTATTAAAATCCAATTGGCATCTAAAATTAAAATTAAAGATTTGGGTGGACTGAAAAATTGAAATTGACTTTCGGTTTGAAAATGATACGTGAATGTATTAAAACCATTGGTCACCATATAAATAAATAACTGTTACACAAAACAAAGTAATTATTGTGTTTAATTTGTGATAAATTCATTAATTAATACACCTGACATAATTTGCTACTAACATTGAACTTAAAATAAATTAACACAAAATCTATTTTGATTAGAACTAATCAAAATAGTTTTAATCAAAAGAGTTCAAAACTGTTTCACCACCAGTGAACAATTAAATAAATACGAAATATAACACAAAACCTACTCGGGTAATCACAATAATAATAATAATTGATTATATTAACATAAATAATTTCACAGGCATTTCTACTACTCCAAATAATGTTTTTTTTTTCAGATCATAAAACAATTTTAACTTTAACATATAATTTAAATCTCTGTCCAGAATTATTTTTTTTGAAAAGAATTGTATTCAATTTTGTAATGATCTAGCATCCGAAACTTGGGAGGGAATTAATTCTGTAATTTCCCTAAATAATAATAATATCTCTTTAATAATAATAATAAAGTTGGATAAGTTGGACGTTTCCGCACAATACTACTCACTTGAAAATGAAAATCATAAGCACTCTCGACTAAAATTGAAAACAAAAGAACAAACTAAAAAATCATGGATAAATAAAAATATAGAGTAACAATTTTAATTTTAAACAACTTTTGCAATAAGTAACTTTAAGAAGAAATGTACTATATATATTCTATATTGATTGTTCATATTTAATAATATTATGGCTAATAATTATTCTGTGCGTATAATTAATTTGCATTTTAAATTCTAATTTTAGAAAAAATTCGTTTAAATTTTAAAAACTTTTTAAATTGTTAATTCAATGCCAAATTTAATTTTTATTTTTTTTAATTATACCAATTCACTATTTTTCTAACGATTTTCAGTTGTTTTTCAACTATTCTTATTCCGTTTTAAATCTAGCGTACTCTTGACCTACCCCACCAAACCATCGCTTATGGTTAACGTACTTCCATGTAATAACCACAATAGACTATCAGTTGACCTATGGCGTACTCCTGACCTACGATAATGGACAATTTATTGAGGTAGGTCAAGAGTACGCTAGGCGGTATATTTAAACAAATAAAAATGAAATCCAATCGAAATATAATAAAACAGTTGTAAGTTTTCTACAAATAGAAAAATAAAACAGTTAAAATTGAGTGAAATCAATTAAAAATCTTTAAAAACAGAATACTTAAAATTGTGTGGAAAAAATCAATTCAATGAGAATGCTAGGGTTCCTATTTAGAGTTGGCAAGCACTTTTCGGTTAGTACATTAAAATTATTATACTGTTCTTTTGTTCGTTCTATCTTGGAGTACGCGTCTGTGGTTTGGAACCCTCATCAATTATACCTGAAAACTAAATTAGAAAAGGTACAAAGAAAATTTTTAAAATTTATTGCTTTTAAATGGGGAATTCCATCAACCTCAATAAATCATGAATCTTTAACTTGCCGCCTTCATATCCAATCGCTTATTAATAGACGATTTTTCGCTGACATGTGTTTTTTATATAACGTTTTAAACAATCGCATTGTTTGTCAAGAGTTACTATTTAAAATACATTTTTGGGCAACATGTGTGAATACTAGAGCAAAAATAATATTTAGGTATAATTTTTCTAGAAGTAATTTTGGTAACAATAGTCCTCTTGGAAGATTAATGCGATTGGGAAATAAACTAAATGAAGCTACGTCATTTCCAATTTTCTCAGTCAAATATGTCCATTTTAAAAAGTATCTGTTCAATGTTAATATTAATGATTTGTTTGTCAATTAGTATAATGTTTAATTTAGGTAAATCAAGTAACCATTGTAATGACGTTTTAGTTTTAATTTTTATTTCTTTATTTTCATTTATTATTTTGGATTTATAATTATTTTGTGTCGCTGTTTATATTATTTGGAATATTTTTTATTTTATTTAGCCATTGTATAAAAGGGTATAGCCCGTTAATAAATGAATTATTATTATTAAAAAAAAAAAAACATCTTTAAAAACAAAACAAAAATTTACTGAATAAAAATTTTGTTTGAAGCAGTTGTAATTAATATTGAGGGTTTGAGTTTGAGTGTTTTGAAAATGCAAATGAAAATAACACTCGGTTTATTCCTTTGTTTTTTTTGTTTGTTTGTTTTTTTCTAAATTTGAAAAATATTACATAACTTTTCAATCGAATGTTAAAGGAAGTGAGAAACTGAAAAAATTCAAATTTTGTAATTAAATTTATTGCAAACTGCGAGACGATCAGTAATTGAAGTTAATATGTATATGTAGGGTGGGTGGGTGGCCTCTATCCCACCCTTCAGTCAGTAAAACATCATTAAAAAATATTTGAAATATTTGTATGAATACATGCAAATTATTTTGTGTTTGTTGACATTTTACAACTTCTAATTAAAACCCTCGCTTATGTTTTACTGATTGGAGGGTGGGATAGAGGCCACCCACCCACCCTACATATACATGATAACTTTAATTGATAATTGTGGATGATTTTCCTGCTAAAAGCAATCAAACCCTTTATGTAATAAAAAAATAAAACAAATCAAAACTTAAGTTTAAATATAAATGATTTTCTATAGTTAATCTTATCTAATTTATATTTAGAATCTGCCCACCCATCATGCATCAAATTTTTACTAATTTACTCAATCAAAAATGTTACCTCTTTAATTTCTTTTTTATTCAAAACGTTTTGTAATTAATTTTATTGGAAACCGCGAGTCGATAAGGAATTAAAGTTTACATGTATATGTAGGGTGGGTGGGTGGCCTCTATCCCACCCTCAAATCAGTGAAACATCATCAAAAATTATTTGAAAAGTTTGTTTGAATAAACCTATTTAAATTTTGCAATAATGTTATGTTTACGTTTTACATTTAATTAAAATCTTCGCTTATGTTTTACTGATTGGAGGATGGGTTAAACCACCCACCCTACACTTATATGATAAGTTAAATTACTAGTTTTTGAGATGGATTTTACATCTATTTTATTTTCCCTATATAGAATTTGAAAAATATTATATAACTTCTCAAACATAAGTTAAAGCAAATGAGAAATTTAACAAGTTTTATTGAAACATATTTTTCATAAAGTTTCTAACTTTTACCTAATTAAAAATTGATAATTTTGACTTTTTTTGCCTATTGCTAATAAACTATAGTAATTACATGAAGTAATTGTAAAGAATCAAAAATTGAGCAAGTTATTAACAGCCCGAAAATTATCTCTAAAAAGGTGGTCAAAAGCATTAAAAAAAAGATTCCGGATGTGGAAGAGGATACTAGCTACCTCAACATCATGATAAAGAAAGAGTTTAAGTGGAAGAACATATTTACTTGTAAATTCCGGCCGTGTTTCTTTTGCCAAAATTTTTATGCATGTTTTTACTTTTATTAATTTGTGTATATGTATTATTCAGGAAAGATAAATAAATAATAATAAGAATACTTATTTTGCGTAGACCTCATAGTTTTCGATAAAACTATGATGGTCACATCACCATGTTTTTGTATTTTTTCTTTCAATTACTTTACTTTATAATAATCAAAAAATATTCTAAATTTCTCTTTGAGAGTTCTAAAATTTTGTTTTATGGCTTTGGAATGTTCAAAAAAATTTATTTTTACAATTTTACATTCCATTTCAGAATTTTCTAGATTATCTTAAGAGTTTTATAATATCCTTGCATTTTTTCTTTGCGAGTTCTAAAATTTTGTATTATGGCTTTGGAATTTTCAAAAAAAAAATTGTTTTTACAATTTGACATTCAATTTCAGAATTTTCTAGATTATCTTCAGAATTTTATAATATCGTTGCATTTTTTCCTGCGAGAGTTCTAAAATTTTGTTTTATGGCTTTGGAATTTTCCAAAAAATTTTGTTTCTACAATTTTACATTCATTTCAAGAATTTTGTTTAATGGCTTTAGATTTTTTTTTTTAATATTTCTTTTCTACAAATAAACATTCAATTTCAAATTATTATCTTAAGAGTTTTATAATATCCTTGCATTTTTTTTTTGGAGCTATAAAATTTTGTTTTATGGCTTTAGAATATATTTCTACAATTTTACATTCAATTTCAGAATTTTATAGATTATTTTAAGAGTTCTATAATATCCTTGCACTTTCTTTAATTTATTCTTCGCTAATTCTAGAAGTTAAAGTTTTTAGTAAAAATTTTTATACAATTTCGAATTTTTAAAATTTTTCTCTATGGCGTCATATGTTTTTATTTATACAATTTTAGATCCAGTTTCAGATTTGTTTATATTTTTAATTGGAGGTCTTTAGCATTTTTAATTTTTTTTTTTTATAATTTTCAGACCAATTTCAGATTTATGTGGATTTTTCCTAAAGATTTCTAGAGTATTCTTGAAATAGTACTCTTATAATTTTTTTAGAGGTTTAGATTTTTCCATAAATACTTTCTTTTATAGTTTTTCATCCAGTTTCCAAATATTCTAGATACTTTTTTAAGAGTTCTAGAATGTTCTTACAATTATTCTTTAATATTTCTTCTATAATTTTTCATATACAATTCCTTATACAATTTTCTATCCATTTTCAAATATTTTTCATTGGTATGTCAGTGCAGGTCGTTATAAGCTAGTGGCAATTGTTTTTATATTATATTTTACCTGGAAAAGATATTATTAATTATCTTTCTACTCTTACTCGTTTATTCGTAATTTTCTTCCATATTGGCGATTTTTTAATAGATTGTCATAGAACTGTTAATAATGAGTGATTATAAGTGAATTGCAATTGTTTTTATATATTTTTAAACTTAAGAGATTTTTGAAAAATTTCTTCTATATCTATGAAAGTAGTAAAGATTTTTCAATAGATCATCATAGAACTGATAATAGTATATCAATATAGGTAGATAGCATTTGATAGCAATTGTTTTTTTTTTATAGTTTTTTAACTGGAAAGGAAACGATGAATTCAACATTTGACGCTTTTGAGATTTCTAATAAATTTCTTCTAAATCTGTAAAAATGGTTACGATGTTTCTATAGGTACACATAGAACTGCTACTAATATATAAATATAGGTAGCTATAATCTAGTAGCAATTGTTTTTTATATAGTTTTTTTAGTCAGAAATGAAATAATGAATTCAACATTTGACGTTTTTGCAATTTCTGATAAATTTCTTATATATCTGTAAAAACAGTTACGAATTTTCTATAGGTAAAGATAGAACTGAAAATAATATATCACTATAGGTAGCTATAATCTAGTAGCAATTGTTTTTATATAGTTTTTTAACTGGAGATGAAATGATGAATTCAACATTTGACGTTTGTGCGATTTTTGATACATTTCTTCTATATCTATGAAAGTGGTAACGATTTTTCTATAGGTTAACATAGAACTGATAATAGTATATCAATATAGGTAGCTGAAATCTAGTAGCAATTGTTTTTTATATAGGATTTTAACTGGAAATGCAATGATAAATTCAACAATTGACGTTTGTGCGGTTTTTGATAAATTTCTTCTAAATTTATGAATGTGGTAACGATTTTTCTATAAGTCAACCTAGAACTGATAATAATATATCAACATAGGTAGCTAGAATCCAGTAGCAATTGTTTTTTATATAGATTTTTAACTGGAAAGGAAATGATGAATTCAGCATTTAAAGTTTGTACGATTTTTTTATTCTTTTCTTCTATATCTACAAAACTGGTAACTTATAATGAAAAAACACGATCGTTTTGAGTTTTTTAACGATCGTGTTTTTTCATTATAAGTTCATAATGGAGTTTCGCCAAGTAACAGCCTTAACAATCCAATATTTGAAACTGGTAACGATTTTTCTATAGGTTAACATAGAAATGATAGTAATATATCAATATAGGTGGCTAAAATCTAGTTGCAATTGTTTTTATATGGTTTTTTAACTGGAGATGAAATGATGAATTCAACATTTGTCGTTTGTGCGATTTTTAATAAATTACTTCTTTATCTGTAAAAACCATTACGATTTTTCAATAGATAAACATAGAATTGATAATAGTATATCAACATGTTTAAAATATTTTCACGTCTTTGTCTTCTCGAAATCTCGAATTGTTTTTTCAGTCTCAATTTTAATTTTTGTGTTTGGTCAATTTCAACTATTTTTTGGTCTGAAAAGCTTTTTTTTATAAAACAATTTCTTTAGTAACATTTTAAATGTTTAATTAGGTTTAAGTTTAAGCAATTCAATTAAAATTTAAAACATTTGAACACTTAACATACTAAAAAAACAATTGAATTTAAAGATATCGTAAAAAATCATAACTTCAATTGTTTTTTTTTTTAGTATTTTAAGTGCTCAAATTTTTTAAATCTTAATTGTATTGCTTAAAATATTTGTGGTGGTTTCTAAAACATTTTCTTCAAAAACCTTTGAACTGAAAACTAGTTAAATTTTAATTAGTTTCCATCTTTTTCTTAGTAAATGTCATTTTTGTTTGGTTAAAGAATTCGTTGTTAAACAAATTAAAAATTATAAATATATATTATATATTATAGTAGTGTGTATTTTAGATTTTATTTAAGAAGAGACACAAAGCAAGCAAACAATATAAATAAATTATTTATTTACGAAATTTCCAACTTTGTTTTTTTTAATAAAAATGCAATTATTTATAAGTTTAAACATATTTTTTATTAATTATTGAAAAAAAATATATATAGTCTCTTCTTTAGAAAGTTAAACTGAATTTTTGTATTCCTATTACTGTTTTATCCCATTTGTTTACACTGTTGGTGCTGGTTTTTTAAAAAATATTTTTTTCTTTTTTTAGAAATTTAATTTTTTGTTATAAGTCAATTGATTATAAATGTTTTCTTTTCTCGTGAAAGTTTTCCAATTGTTTTTTTTTATCAACTGTTTTAACTATTTAATTGTTAAATCACAATTCTTTTTTTTTTTGTTATTAACCGTTTTTCTAAGTAATTTATTTTTTTGTGGGTTTTAAACTTTTAACCGTTTTTTCAAATTATTTTATAAAAATTTTTCGAAGTAATTATTAATAATTAATATAAAAATTGTTTTTCTTTTATTGTTAGATTTAATTATTATTATTATTAAGCTTTATTTTAGCAGATTCTTAGGAAAGTTCAATTTTTCTTTGTAAATTTAAACTGTTTTTCTTTGTGCTTTTTTTTAACAAAATTTAATTTGTTTCCTTAGTTAAAAATTTAAACTGTAATGTTTAGACCAGTTTAAAAATACATTTTTTTTTTTGATTAAAAACATAATTTTTTATTCATTAAAAGAATTTCTGTTATATTCAGAAGAAAAAAAAAAGTTTTTATTACTTTTCCTTAAAATGGTCGACAGTTTTGTTTTTCGTACAAAATTTAAATCATTTAAACTGTTTGTAGTGGTCTTCAATTCAATTCAATTCAAATAAATTGTTTCTTTTTTTAATTCGACTGATATTTAAATTGGTTATTATTGAAATTTAGGGAATTTAATTTTTCTATAAAATTTAAATGTTTGTAAGTGACTTTTAATAAATACTTTATTATCGAAAGTTTTCAATATTAATCCATTGATAATGGTCATTTTGCGTCCGAAATGTACATTTGGTAATTAAAATAAAAGTGTGAAGAAAGGTCATTAGTGCTTTATATCAAATTATTTTGATCCTCACGTAACTTAATCAATCAATTCAATCAATCTTCAATTGTTTTATTATACGTAATATCAGCTGTTTTTTCAACTACTCTTATTACGTTTTAAATCTAGCGTACTCTTGACCTACCCCAACAAATAATCGCTTAAGGTTAACGTACTTCCATGTAATAACCTAGCGTACCCTTGACCTACCCTAATAAACTATCAGTTGACCTATGGCGTACTTCTGACCTACTTTAACGTAAAATCTATTGAGGTAGGTCAAGAGTACGCTAGGCGCTATATTTAAAACAAAAAATTGAAATCCAATCGAATTCTAATAAATCAGTTGTAGGTTTTCTACAAACAGAAAAATAAAACAGTTAAAATTGAGTGAAATCAATTAAAAATCTTTAAAACCAGAATAATTAAAATTGTGTGAGAAAAAAAAAATCAATTAAAAATCTTTAAAAACTGAATAAAAATTTTGTTTGAAGTAATTGTAATTAATATTGAGGGTTTGAGTTTACGTTGAAGTGTTTTGAAAATGAAAATGAAAATAACACTCGGTTTATTCCTTTGTTTTTTTTTTGTTTGTTTGTTTTTTTCTAAATTTAAAAAATATTACATAACTTTTCAATCAAGGAAGTTAGAAACTGAAAAAATTCAAATTTTGTAATTAAATTTATTGCAAACTGCGAGACGATCAGTAATTGAAGTTTATATGTATATGTAGGGTGGGTGGGTGGCCTCTATCCCACCCTCTAGTCAGTAAATCATCATCACAAATTATTTGAAATATTTGTATGAATACATGCAAATTATTTTGTGTTTGTTTACATATTACAACTTCTAATTAAAACCCTCGATTATGTTTTACTGATTGGAGTGTGGGATAGAGGCCACCCACCCACCCTACATATACAATTTTAAGAGATTAATTCATAAAAAATATTCAAATAATTCTTGATGATGTTTTACTGATTGGAGGGTGGGATAGAGGCCACCCACCCACCCTACATATACATGTAAATTTAAATTCCGTATCGTCTCGCGGTTTCCAGTAAAATTAATTACAAAACTTTTTGAATAAAAAAGAAATTAAATAGGAAAAATTTTTCAGCGAATAAATTAGTAAAAATTTGATCCAATCAGCAAAATTTTACTTTCTGGACATATCCACCCAACATTTACTTCTTATTTCTGAAAAATATAATCAAACAATTATTTGATTAAATTCCCACATTACACTTTAATAATCAGTTATTATTTGCTTTTAAACAAACATTTCATTAAACTCTAAAAATCACATCTAATAAATATTTGATTAAATAAATATAGCACGTTAAAAATCATGTGGAAAATGGAAGAAAATAATTTCAACAAAATTAAAATTTGGTAGATTTATTTAAGATTAAGTCTATTTTTAGTATCAATATAAACATACACCCAAAATTTGATTGGTTTTTTTAATTGCTTTTAAACAAACATTTTTATAAACACCAAAATTGCACATTAAAATTCGGATGAATAAAAAAATAGTGAAAATAATCTATATAAAACTTAGATTTGGTTGATTTACTCAAAAATAAGTCCACTTTAATGTTTTTGCAACACTCGTTTGTCATTTAAGACATCACTTTCAAGAAAACATTTAATGAAATTCTTAAACTGCCCACAATTCTTAGCTGAAGAAAAAATGAGAGAAACAATTGCCACAAAACTAAAATATAATCCTTGAACATGAAAATTACTGAAATTTCAAGAGAATTATTTCTAATATTTTAAGAAATGTTGTAGTTTTACGCATTTAAGGTAAATGTAGACAATTTTGAGACGATATCAATTGTTTTTTCAATTTTTTTAAATCAAAGTAAAAATGAGGATTAAATTTAAACGTACTCGATTGATATGAATTTTACTGAAATTTATTTATATTTTTCTGTAAAATTTTCTACATGTATAAATGTAAATTTTAAAGATTTTTGGTTGATATCCATTGATTTCTATTTTTTTTATTAAATAAATTAAAATGGAAATTATATTTAAACAAAATTGACTAAAATTTCAGAAGTATTTTTTTTTATAAAATTCCTGATTCAAGATGTATCACAAAGTTATGGCTTCAAGCATCCAACATATTGTATATAGAAATGTGCTGAATAAAAAAAACAATTGCCACAAAATTCATATTAAGTGGATTTACTCATAATTAGACCGTTTATACTTTTAATTGTATTGTAAACATTTACTCAACACTCGTTTGTTTTTCTATAAATCTCATTGAAACAAATATTTAATTGAATTCTAAAATTGCAAATGAAAATTAGCTATAAAAATGAAAAAAAATGAAAACAAAATTTAGTAGATATATTTTAAATTAATTCTATTTTTTTACTTTTACTGGACACACCCAGTAACATTTACTTTTAATTTTTATAAATTAGGCTAGATTTAAACTTTTCCGTTAATACAGTTTCTTAAGAAATATAATTTTTTTTAGACAAATTTATAATCGTTTTATTTTTGAAAATAACTCACTCAGATTTTTCTGAGGATTTTTCGTTTTTTGTTTGTTACGATTGTAATCGTAACGACTAACACTTTTACTTTTAAAACTTGATTAAAACACTAACACTTTCTTCACAATTAATTTTTATTTTCGCTAGATGTACCCGAAATGTACATCTAGCGAAAATAAAAATTAATTGTGAAGAAAGTGTTAGTGTTTTAATCAAGTTTTAATTATATCTTCACGTAACTTAACAACAAATTTCTATACTTTTACTTTTAACTCAAAAACGACCACTGTTATCAAAATTTTCAAAGAGTAATATTACTAAAATAAATTTTCTATTAAAATGTGGAAGAATAAATGTAGATTTATGAGCAAAAAAAAGTTCTGGCCAAACAAATTTTAGGAACACCCTGTTTATGCAAATTGACTTCAGAAGACAGCTTGACTCTACATTTTTAAGTTCAAACTCTTGGCCAATTGAATGACCCTTAACCCATAGAAACGCTATTTTTTTCTTATTATTTATTAATAATTGAATGCCAAGTATCAGTTACAATATTTTTGGATGTTTAATTATTTTTTGTACTGAATGGAGGGTTTGGAGAACAGATTTACGATTTACTGTCACTGATAATTAGATATTTTTTGGATAACAGATTTGAAATTTTGCCTTTTTATTTCAAAGAATTATGAGGTAGAGAATAATGTAAAGGAATCCCATTAATTTAAAGATTCAACATAGAGAGAACAGCCAGATTTTGATCTCATCCTGCAAAGGAGGTGTTAATGCACTACCTGAATTCTGATCTTACAATTAGAAGATTTGAATAATATTTTGGAAACAATATAGTTGGTTTATCATTAAAGACTGAGTTGAAGTAAGAACTTTTACAGGTCACTGAAGATTGATATTGTTTTAGATTCAGGTATGCATTGGCTAGTAGGGGGTTTTATGTTTATACCAGTATTTGTCTGTTAGGACGTTAATGCACAAATCATGAATATTTCTAAGCATGTCTTTGCCAGAGACTATTTTCTTTATCTGAAGATTAAGGGAAGTTCGCAGGATTGTGCCAAAAGTGTATTCATTGGAGTTGACTTCATTACTTCCAAGACTAGTCGTAAAACTTTGTACTGAATTTGGTCTATTTTTTATATTAAAAAAAAAACCTACTCAGGATTAGAACTTTCTATATATTAAGCAGAATACTGGGATGACCTTCACATTTCATATGGGCGATAGATTTCTCGCAGCTTGTAACGACATTGTCTATGTTTTTTCCACTATCCCACCCTCCAATTCGCAAAATATAAGCACAAGTTTTCGACCAAAAATTAAATGGTAATAAAATTAATCATTACATAAACATTTCTTTTTGTGCAGTTACTAATTAATAAAACCTTCGTTTATGTTATAGAAATTGATGGATGGGATAGTTTTCATCCACCCACCCTATATATATATTTAAACTTAACCTAGAAACTACTTATTTTATACTTGAAAACATCACCACTAACAGTATATTTGTTTTTTATGAAAATCAAAACAGGGATTGTGGATAAAGTATAAATATGACTCGCTATGAGGATATTTTCTTTGATAATTTGTAATGATATTGTCTATTAGCTTCAAGTTTTAGTTTTAAGATTAAATATTAATGTATTGTTTTGTATATTATGATTTGTGTATATATATGTTTGTCTTGTAAATGGGGTTTCCTGTTGGGCAATAAAGTGATTTATTTATTTATTTATTATTTATAAAATTAAATTCAATGGATGTAAAGTACTTTAGATTATAGTGAAGGGTTAATTATTTAGAGTAATACATTTATTCAAACATAGAATATAAACAAGAACAAGAATATAAACAACACGCCGAAAAGAACACGTACACAGTTCCTAATTATATTATTTTTTTACTATATGAAGTATGATACGACTAACAATAATACTTTTAAATAGTATTTTTTTGTAATTTTAGTAAAACTCATTCTTGTAGACTTACGAAATGTTTTCGTATTTTTAAAATGATTAGTTAATTTTTTACAACGACTTAAAAGACTTTAATACATGTTATTATTACATTGGTATAGTATAACAATTTAATTATTATTTTAAATTTAATAATGGATATTTTAAATATTAATTTATGCGTCGTTTGAAAATTGTATACAATTATTCTGCGCACTTTTCTTTTCCGCGCAGTAATTGTAACACTTTGCGTAACCGCATAAATTGCCGATTGGGCAAAATTCGTAATGGACGAAACTGAATGGTTCGCAGAACTCGATTGAGATTTCATATAGTTTTTTTTTTTCGGTTAATAAATTATTTCGTAAAATACTACGAACCGAAATTGGGAAATCATTATATAAGTCGACGTGTGTATGGAATTTCGGTTCTATTAAAGTTTCCACATTTTTAATGTTTGTTGTTATATAAAAAAAAAAATTGTAATAATAATAATAATTATTAAAATAGCAATGATAATAATAATATATAATACTTAACCCACCCTACATGTGTATTTCCACATCAATCAAATCATTCGTTTGATTTAAAAACAATTAAATTAAAAAATCGAAATTACTGTGGTTGTTTTCATAAAACAAAAGCAATATTGTAAGTTAAGTTTAAATGCATATGCAGGGTGGGTGGGTGGCCACTATCCCACCCTTCAATTACTACAACATAAATGAGGGTTTAAACAATTATTATTTACACACAAATAAGTATTTTCAAAATTATAAATCTTTAATTTCCCTACAATTAAATTCATTTAAAAAAAAAAAACTTGAGTGAGTACGTTTAAAAATTGGAGGGTGGATTATAGGGCACCCACCCTACTATAGGACATCCATCCCCTCTACATGTATATTTCTACTTCATCCACAATCTCTTGTTTGATTTTCTTAAAAAGAAACACATATATTCTGTTAATGGTGATGTTTTCAAGAATGAAATAAATAATTTTCAGGTTAAGTTTAAATGTTTATGTAGGGTGGGTGGGTGGCCACTATCCCACCCTTCAATTTCTATTACATACACGAGGGTTTTATCGATTAGTAACTGCACAGAAATAAATGATTACGCAATGATTTTATATAATAAATAAATTTTTATACAGAAAATTTGTGCGTATGTTTTACAAATTGGAGGATGTGATAGTGGCCACCCACCCGCCCTACATATATATTTAAAACTTTAATTAAATCAGCGTTGATGTTTTTTTTTAAATTTCATACACCAAAATTCGATTTTGTTTTTTTAAATAAATTTGTACGTTGATGTAGGGTGGGTGGGTGGTCACTGTCCCACCCTCCAATTACTATAATAGAAACGAGGGTTTTATCGATTCGTATCTGCACAGAAATAAATGTTTAAGCGATGATTAATAATTAATTTTATCTAATTAAATTTTTATATAGAAAATTAGTGCGTATGTTCTACAGATTGGAGGGTGTGATAGTGGACACCCACCCACCCTACATATACATTTAAAACTTCAATTAAATCAGCGTTGATGATTTTTTTAAACTTCATACACCAAAATTTGATTTTTGTTTTTTTTTAATACAAATTTAACGTGATTAAAATAAAACTGTATATGTAGGGTGGGCGGGTGGCCTCTAACCCACCCTTTAATTAGGATCACGTATGAAAGGGTTTACTCAAACATTACAGAACAATTTTTCTTTTTTAATTTATTTTTTAACATAAAATATTTCTAAATTAGATTAAGCAATCGATAGAGTTAAAATATGGCAAAAAAAAAACAATTGATTTGTAGCTACAAGGTACAGATAATACATGTATATAAAAGAATGTATACATTTGTTTAAACAAAGTGGAAATTAGTTAAATAAAATAAATTCACAAAGAAAAATGTTTGCATTAAAAATTAATTCTAATAAGTAAAGAGAAACAATTGATACTCACTTAGAAAACAGTTGAAATTTTTATTAAAACAATATTTAAAAGTAAAACAAATGAAAATGTTAGAAAGACAATATTTTATAAACCATAAATATGGTTTAGACAGATGAGATTGAATCAAAAAAAGGAAACAGTTTAAAATTATTGAAAAAAAAAAGAATAAAACAGTTAAACCCTTTTAAAAACGTAAATAAACCGTTTAGCAACTGGGATTTAATAAGAAAATACTGTCGATATAGTAAGAAGAAAAAAAAATTTAACTTTTTCCCAAAAAAAAAAGGAATTAAGTTTTTATCTAAAGAAAAGTTGAAAACAATTTTCCAAAAAAAAAAAAAAATTGAAGAAGCTAAAGAAATATTTTCAATCTTAATAAAATGTAATTTTTAAACTTGCTTATATGGTTGAAACTAATTTTACTAAAAATAACATTGAAGTTTGACCAAAAAAAAATTGTAAATTAAATTATAAATTTGCTAAATTAACAAAGAAATAAATTAAATTAAATGTTTGCATAATACTTTGAATCTTCACGACCTTTACTTTGTGTGGTACATTTTCAATTTATAAAATAAATACAACTTATAACTTTTTTATACCACTTTTTGTGAATAATAAAAAGTGACATAAAAAGTTATAATTTGTTTAGTTCAAAAAAAGTTTGCATAATAATTAAACGTAACCTTAACCTAGTAAATTGTATTCAAAATATTAGCAACACAAAGTCCTAATATTTTGGATACAATTTATTATAACAATAATCTTCACGTAACTTGAGAAATATATTTCTAACCTTAACCTAATAATTAAAAGAAAATATCATATTTAATCAGAAAAAATTGAAAAATTATTACTAACAAAATGAGTTTGCATTAAAACAAACATTTTTAAGTTTAAGTGATTTAGACTTAATAGGAAAGAAATAATAAACAGTTGAAAATATTAAGAAATATTTATTCCTAAAAAATACAAGTGATTTTTTTTAATAAATAATTAAAGAATTTCTAATAAAAATTCAAATTTCCAATCTTTTAATAACAATCTAATGATTTTTAAACTTGCTTAAATAGTTGAAACAGTTGAAATTTTATAGGTCACAATATAAAATGCAAGGGGATTGTAAGATAACGTGTGATGAGTTCAATGAATTTTTGGTATGCCACAATTCTTGTATTCTTAATACAAATGACATTTAAATTTATCTTTTTAGTTATTTATTTATTTTTGTATTTGTTTAATTATTTTTTTATATACACTGTTGATGAATCTCATTCTCTAAATTAATTGTATACTATTAAGTATATATTTAAGTTGTAAATGTCAAATGTATGTATTTTATTTTGTATCTGCATTCTAGCATACTTAACTACTTTATAGCGCTTCTTTTCTGTTTGACCTGTGTAAAACTTTTTGTTCGATGCACCAATAAAGATTATTATTATTATTATTAATAATTAAATTTAAATTTACCTAAATAGTTAAATCAGTTGTTGGTAAAAAAGAAACAATTGGAAATCTTCAAGAAAAAGAGAAAAACTATAAATCTTCTTAAAAACAGTTAAAATAAAAAAAAAGAATTTTCTAAAAAATATATTACATTTTAAAAACTGCTAAAGTGGAAACAACTTGGATTTAATAGGGAAAAAACAGTTGAAACAGTAAAAAGAATATAAAAACAGATGATTTTTTTGTACACAAAAATCGATTGAATTTTTAAAATTTACAAATTTACAAAAAAATATGTTGAAACTTGATTATAAACAGTTTAACAGTTGAAATTATTAAAATTTCACCAAAAACTATTAATGTTAGAAAATCCCGAAAATAGAAAAAACTTAAAATTTGCTTAACAAATTCTTTAATTTTTTTACGAAATTACTTTATATATATTTATACAATTTTTTTCATTCCGTTTAAGTTTTAACAATTTAAAAAATCAATTAACTTACCTTTGAAACGTTTGTTTAAATCGCTTGACCAACTTTCCTTAATGCTTTCCATAATGAGGCCCGTGGAAAGTTCTTCGTCTTTTCGGCAAATAAATATTTGCTTTGGGCGAAATGAATTACGCTGACATCCTACACGTTTCACCTGACACTAATGACTGCCGGATAGTCACTTCCATCAACTCGGTAATACCTTTTTATTTGTTTTCATTACGACATGTCGTCATTAAAAAACGCTTCGCAATAAAGATATAACAATCACTTCAATAACCAATAATAATAATAATAACATAAACATAAAGTATTTTTAGTATTATTTATCATATTATTATTATTAACAATAGTAAATATTAAAACATAGTAATTTGTTTAATATATAATTCTTATAATTTTCTTTACTACAGCAATAAAATAATTAACAACTTTATTAGTGTTTTAATCGTTTAACGTTAAAATATATTTTCTGTTTGAACGTCAACAGCAGATGACTTGTGATCGGGCTGAACGTCAAGGGTTCCTCGGTCTTAGGGCTAACGGAAATTTCGAAATTTTTAAGCATTTTTATAACCGCTGTTTTCAACTGATATTCTCCCAAACGATTACCTGTAAAAATACAAATTAATTTTCAAATGTTAATAACTTCCATTCAAATTGTACAATTTTAATAAAACAAATTTTTTTAACTAACCCCATCTTATAACTACTAAATACAAAATTTTCAAAAATCTGCTTCGACTGGTTATATTTTTTTTTTCAATTAATTCCCATGAAACCGTGCTATAAAAATTCATCAATTTTTAAGCTCTTATAACTTGCGTAATATTTGCACAATTTTAATAAAACAAATTTTTTTTACTAATCCCATCTTTTAACTACTGAATACAAAATTTTCAAAAATCTGCTTCGACTGGTTATATATTTTTTTTCAATTAATTCCCATGAAACCGTGCTATAAACATTCATCAATTTTTAAGCTCTTGTAACTTCCGTAATTTTTGCACAACTTTAATAAAACAAAATTTTTTAACTAACCCCATCTTTTAACTACTGAATACAAAATTTTCAAAAATCTGCTTCGACTGGTTATATATTTTTTTTCAATTAATTCCCATGAAAGAGTGCTATAAACATTCATCAATTTTAAGCTCTTATAACTTCCGTAATATTTGCACAACTTTAATAAAACAAAAATTTTAACTAACCCCATCTTTTAGCTATTGAATATAAAATTTTCAAAAATCTGCTTCGACCGGTTATATTTATTTTAAATTAATTCCCATGAAACCGTGCTATAAACATTCATCAATTTTCAAGCTCTTATAACTTCCGTAATATTTGCACAACTTTAATAAAACAAAATTTTTTAACTAACCTTATCCTTTAACTACTGCATACAAAATTTTCAAAAATCTACTTCGACTGGTTATATTTTTTTTCAATTAATTCCCATGAAACCGTGCTATAAAAATTCATCAATTTTTAATCTCTTATAACTTCCGTAATTTTTGCACAACTTTAATAAAACAAAATATTTTAACTAACCCCATCTTTTAGCTACTGAATACAAAATTTTTAAAAATCTGCTTCGACTGGTTATATTTTTTTTTTCAATTAATTCCCATGAAACCGTGCTATAAACATTCATCAATTTTTAAGCTCTTATAACTTCCGTAATATTTGCACAACTTTAATAAAACAAAATTTTTTAACTAACTCCATCTTTTAACTACACAATACAAAATTTTCAAAAATCTGCTTCGACTGGTTATATTTTTTTTTCAATTAATTCTCATGAAAACGTGCTATAAACATTCATCAATTTTTAAGCTCTTATAACTTCCGTAATATTTGCACAACTTTAATAAAACACAAATTTTTAACTAACCCCATCTTTTAACTAGTGAATATAAAATTTTGAAAAATCTGCCTTGACTGGTTATATTTTTCTTTTCAATTAATTCCCATGAAACCGTGCTATAAACATTCATCAATTTTTAAGCTCTTATAACTTCCGTAATATTTGCACAACTTTAATAAAACAAAATTTTTTAACTAACCCCATCTTTTAACTAGTGAATACAAAATTTTCAAAAATCTGCTTCGACTGGTTATATTTTTTTTTTCAATTAATTCCTATGAAACCGTGCTATAAACATTCATCAATTTTTAAGCTCCTATAACTTCCGTAATATTTGCACCACTGTAATAAAACAAAATTTTTTAACTAACCCCATCTTTTAGCTACTGAATACAAAATTTTTAAAAATCTGCTTCGACTGGTTATATTTTTTTTTCAATTAATTCCCATGAAACCGTGCTATAAACATTCATCAATTTTTAAGCTCTTATAACTTCCGTAATATATGCACAAATTTAATAAAACAAAATTTTTTAACTAACCCCATCTTTTAACTACTGAATACAAAATTTTCAAAAATCTGCTTCGGCTGGTTATATTTTTTTTTCAATTAATTCCCATGAAACCGTGCTATAAACATTCATCAATTTTTAAGCTCTTATAACTTCCGTAATATTTGCACAACTGTAATAAAACAAAATTTTTTAACTAACCCCATCTTTTAACTACTGAATACAAGATTTTTAAAAATCTGCTTCGACTGGTTATATTTTTTTTTTTCAATTAATTCCCATGAAACCGTGCTATAAACATTCATCAATTTTTAAGCTCTTATAACTTCCGTAATATTTGCACAACTTTAATAAAACAAAATTTTTTAACTAACCCCGTCTTTTAACTACTGAATACAAAATTTTTAAAAATCTGCTTCGACTGGTTATATTTTTTTTTTCAATTAATTCCCATGAAACCGTGCTATAAACATTCATCAATTTTTAAGCTCTTATAACTTCCGTAATATTTGCACAACTGTAATAAAACAAAATTTTTTAACTAACCCCATCTTTTAACTACTGAATACAAGATTTTTAAAAATCTGCTTCGACTGGTTATATTTTTTTTTTTCAATTAATTCCCATGAAACCGTGCTATAAACATTCATCAATTTTTAAGCTCTTATAACTTCCGTAATATTTGCACAACTTTAATAAAACAAAATTTTTTAACTAACCCCGTCTTTTAACTACTGAATACAAAATTTTCAAAAATCTGCTTCGGCTGGTTATATTTTTTTTTCAATTAATTCCCATGAAACCGTGCTATAAACATTCATCAATTTTTAAGCTCTTATAACTTCCGTAATATTTGCACAACTTTAATAAAACAAAAATTTTTAACTAACCACATCTTTTAACTACTGAATACAAAATTTTCAAAAATCTGCTTCGACTGGTTATATTTTTTTTTCAATTAATTCCCATGAAACCGTGCTATAAACATTCATCAATTTTTAAGCTCCTATAACTTCCGTAATTTTTGCACAACTTTAATAAAACAAATTTTTTTAACTAACCCCATCTTTTAGCTACTGAATACAAAATTTTCAAAAATCTGCTTCGACTGGTTATATTTTTTTTCTTCAATTAATTCCCATGAAACCGTGCTATAAACATTCATCAATTTTTAAGCTCTTATAACTTCCGTAATATTTGCACAACTGTAATAAAACAAAAATTTTTAACCAACCTCATCTTTTAGCTACTAAATACAAAATTTTGAAAAATCTGCTTCCACTGGTTATATTTTTTTTCCAATTAATTCCCATGAAACCGTGCTAAAAACTTTCATCAATTTTTAAGCTCTTATAACTTCCGTAATATTTGCACAACTGTAATAAAACAAAATTTTTTAACTAACCCCATCTTTTAGCTAGTGATTACAAAATTTTCAAAAATCTGCTTCGACTGGTTATATTTTTTTTTCAATTAATTCCCATGAAACCGTGTTAAAAACATTCATCAATTTTTAATCTCTTATAACTTCCGTAATATTAGCACAATTAACCCTATATTTTAACTATTTAAAGTAACTTCCTTACCGATACAAAATCTTGGTCCTTCACCAAACGGCATATATGTAAATGGTTTAATATTTCCTTCATTCTCTTTCGAAAATCTATTTGCATCAAAAACTTGAGGCTCGGGGAAATTGTCTGGATCATTATGAAAACTGTAAAGTGGAAGAACGACAGGAGTTCCAGCTTCTATAGTAACTGAAGTTCCTGGTATTGTATAATTCTTCACGCAGACACGATTTAAAAAGACGACAGCAGTATTCTTCCTTGAATTTTCTGTTGTAACAAAAATAAACTTAGCGATTTATAATTTTAATAATAATTGTTATACCTTTAACAACAGCATCTAATAATTTACAACTCTTAACGATATCATAAGAAAGTGTATTATTATTATTATCAAGAACCTCCATTATCTCCCTCCTTAACATCTCCTGCAACTCCAAATCCTTCCCCAGTTCGTACAGTGTTAAATTTAAAGCACGAGCGCCGGTTTCATAAGCAGCTATGAAGAAGAGGAACGCTTGAGCTGCAACTTTATTCAACGTCAATCCCTCCTCTCCATCTTTAGGTTCCATCAATTCGATCAACAGCTGAAGAAAGTCGTTGGCCTTAATATTATTCTCCTTTCGGTATTTCACCGTATCTCTAATAATATTGATGAAGAAGTCGTTACAAACAGGATCATCAGATAAGAGCAAGGCTATGTTTGCATGATTTTTTGTGACGAGTTTTAAAGAGATGTAGATTATACGCCAAATAGATGGGTTGCAAACTTTAACCGTCGCCTTATAAAAAGGTGATACTTCATCTTCAAGAGCATTACAGTTTAAACCGAAAGCCGTTTCTGCAATGATATCCATTCCAGCTCTAAAAAATAATTTATTTAAACCATAAATGTAATATTTAAAAAATTATTAGGATTACCTTTCAATTAAATCAGCCATATAGATATCCTCACCCTCCCTCTTTCCAACCACCTCGCAAAACTTATCCAATTTCTCCTCGATGATCCGAAACATCGACTTCAATTTTCCAGTGGTGAACGTCGGCGTTAATTTCCTCCTAATAAACCTCCACTCTTCACCATCCAAATTAAACATGTGAGCACTCACAGGCTTATTCTCCTCATCAAACTCAATGCCACGACCCAGAAAATACTCTGAATCCTTAGCCAAAATATACCTGGCAATTTCCGGATCGACGATCAACAACATCGGATTGTTGAAGCTGTAAATTCCACCGAATTTACAACCCCTCGATTTAAACTCGTGATACGCTTTATCAAACGTAACCAAAAAATTTTCTCGACCGAGAAACGTCTTGGTGAGATCACCGAACAAAACATTTTGCCCCTTCAACGTATCGACACCCCTAATTTTCCAATACTTGAAACGATTGCTCAAAAAGAGGTACGCAGAGGCGCCTATGATAAGAGCCAAAATCAAAAACAACATTCTCGTCACGTAACTGTTTGGACACTACTTTTAATTTCAATAGATTATCTTGTTTACGCTGAAATGCGAACGATAATTTTCCACTTCATTAAATAAAAATTTATCATATTAAATATTTACGTTTGAATACTAAGGATATTAATAGCACATTTATTTATATCATGATCTGTTATGTAATAAACGCATTGAGTAAATAAATATTCAAGTATTTAAAATGCGTATTATTTTTTAATTGGAATACTTATAAGTTAATAGTTCTTGAACGTACTTTTATTACCATTAATCTTATGTTTATGTTTAATGGGTTGGATTGTAGGATAGGCGCCACCCACCCACCCTACATATATAATTGAATTTTAACTCAAAAACTAATTGAAAGTTTTCGGATAATATTTTCAATTAGACGTTAATAATCTTTGAAACTAAAGCAGAAATAGTGATTAAAATTTTTCTAAATAACACTCGGTATTTTATTTTATCTGCAAATATAAATGTAGGGTGGGTGGGTGGCCTCTATCCTACAATCCAACCCGTTAAACATTAACAAGAGTTTATAATTGTTTTCATGAAATAAACATTCCTAAGATTTTTTTTTAATTTTCATCCAAACCACCAACTTGATCTTCATGAAATTTCATGACGACACTTCTAGAATCATCAGTTGCAAAATGTATCAACAAACACTAAGATTATTATTGTTAAATTCATCAGAATTGCGCTTTGAAAAATGTTGAAATTCATAAATAATTCATTCCGATGATTTTTTTCAATTTTAAGCCAAACCACCACCTCGATTTTTATGAAATTTCATGACGACACTCCTAGAATCATCAGTTGTAAAATTTGACAACAAACACTAACATTATTATTGTTAAATTCATCAGAATTGCGCTTTGAAAAATGTTGAAATTAATAAATTAATAATTCTGATGATTTATTTAAATTTTCAGCCAAACCACAACCTCGATCTTTATGAAATTTCATAACAACGCTTCTAGAATCATCAGTTGTAATATTTATTAACAAATACTAACATTATTATTGTTAAATTCATCAGAATTGCGCTTTGAAAAATGTTGAAATTCATAAATTAATCATTCTGATGATTTTTTTAAATTTTCAACCAAACCACCACCTCGATTTTCATGAAATTTCATGACGTCACTTTTAGAATCATCAGTTGTAAAATTTATTAACAAACACTAACATTATTATTGTTAAATTCATCAGAATTGCGCTTTGAAAAATGTTGAAATTCATAAATTAATCATTCTGATGATTTTTTTTAAATTTCCAACCAAACCACCACTTAAATTTTCATGAAATTTCATAACGACACTTCTAGAATCATCAGTTGTAAAATGTATCAACAAACACTAAGATTATTATTGTTAAATTCATCAGAATTGCGCTTTGAAAAATGTTGAAATTCATAAATTAATCATTCCGATGATTTTTTTAAATTTTCAGCCAAACCACCACCTCGATTTTTATGAAATTTCATGACGACACTTCTAAAATCATCAGTTGTAAAATTTATCAACAAACACTAATTATTATTGTTAAATTCATCAGAATTGCGCTTTGAAAAATGTTGAAATTCATAAATTAATCATTCTGATGATTTTTTTAAATTTTCAACCAAACCACCACCTCGATTTTCATGAAATTTCATGACGACACTTCTAGAATCAACAGTTGTAAAATTTATCAACAAACACTAACATTATTATTATTAAATTCATCAGAATTGCGCTTTGAAAAATGTTGAAATTCATAAATTAATCATTCTGATGATTTTTTAAATTTTCAGCCAAACCACCACCTCGATTTTCATGAATTTTCATGACGACACTTCTAGAATCATCAGTTGTAAAATTTATTAATAAACACTAACAATATTATTATTAAATTCATCAGAATTGCGCTTTGAAAAATGTTGAAATTTATAAATTAATCATTCTGATGATTTTTTTAAATTTTCAGCCAAACCACTATCTCGATTTTCATGAAATTTCATGACGACACTTCTAGAATCATCAGTTGTTAAATTTATTAACAAACACTAATAATATTATTGTTAAATTCATCAGAATTGCGCTTTGAAAAATGTTGAAATTCATTAATTAATCATTCTGATGATTTTTTTTAAATTTCAACCAAACCACCACCTTGATTTTCATAAAATTTCATGACGACCCTTCTAGAATCATCAGTTGTAAAATTTATCAACAAACACTAACTTTATTGTTATTAAATTCATCAGAATTGCGCTCTGAAAAATGTTGAAATTCATAAATTAATCATTCTGATGATTTTTTTAAATTTTCATCCAAACCACCACCTCGATTTTCATGAAATTTCATGACGACGCTTCTAGAGTCATCAGTTGTAAAATTTATCAACAAACACTAACATTATTATTGTTAAATTCATCAGAATTGCGCTTTGAAAAATGTTGAAATTCATAAATTATACATTCTGATGATTTTTTTAAATTTTCAGCCAAACCACCACCACGATTTTTATGAAATTCATGGCGACACTTCTAGAATCATCAGTTGTAAAATTTATCAACACACACTAACAATATTATTGTTAACTTCTTTAGAATTGCACTTAAAAAAATGTGAAATTCAAAAAGTAATCATTACGAAGATTTTTTAAATTTTCAGCCAAACCACCACCTCGATTTTCATGAAATTTCATGACGACACTTCTAGAATCACCAGTTGTAAAATTTATCAACAAACACTAACTTTATTGTTATTAAATTCATCAGAATTGCGCTCTGAAAAATGTTGAAATTCATAAATTAAACATTCTGATGATTTTTTAAATTTCTAACCAAACCACTACCTCGATATTCATGAAATTTCATGACGACACTTATAGAATCATCAGTTGTAAAATTTATTAATAAACACTAACATTATTATTGTTAAATTCATCAGAATTGCGCTTTGAAAAATGTTAAAATTCATAAATTAATCATTCCGAAGATATTTTAAATTTTCAGCCAAAACACCACCTCGATTTTCATGAAATTTCATGACGACGCTTCTAGAATCATCAGTTGCAAAATTCATCAACACACACTAACATTATTATTGTTAAATTCATCAGAATTGCGCTTTGAAAAATGTTGAAATTCATAAATTAATCATTCCGAAGATATTTCAAATTTTCAGCCAAACCACCACCTCGATTTTCATGAAATTTCATGACGACACTTCTAGAGTCATCAGTTGTAAAATTTATTAACAAACACTAACATTATTATTGTTAAATTCAACAGAATTGCACTTTGAAAAATGTTGAAATTCATAAATTAATCATTCTGATGATTTTTTAAATTTTCAACCAAACCACCACCTCGATTTTCATGAAATTTTATGACTACATTTCTAGAATCATCAGTTGTAAAATTTATCAATAAACATAATAATATTATTGTTAAATTTATCAGAATAGCACTTTAAAAATGTTTAAATTCATACATTAATCATTCTGATGATTTTTTTTAAATTTTCAGCCAAACCACCACCTCGATTTTCATGAAATTTCATGACGACACTTCTAGAATCATCCGTTGTAAAACTTATCAACCAACACTAACATTATTATTGTTAAATTCATTAGAATTGCACTTTGAAAAATGTTGAAATTCATAAATTAATCATTCTGATGATTTTTTTAAATTTTCAGCCAAACCACCACCTCTATATTCATGAAATTTTATGACGACATTTCTAGAGTCATCCGTTGTAACACTTATCAACAAACACTAACATTATTATTGTTAAATTCAACAGAATTGCGCTTTGAAAAATGTTGAAATTCATAAATTAATAATTCTGATAATTTTTTTAAATTTTCAGCCAAACCACGACCCCGATTTTCATGAAATTTAATGACGACACTTCTGGAATCATCAGTTGTAAAATTTATTAACAAACACAAACATTATTATTGTTAAATTCATCAGAATTGGGCTTTGAAAAATGTTGAAATTCATAAATTAATAATTCTGATAATTTTTTTAAATTTTCAGCCAAACCACGACCCCGATTTTCATGAAATTTCATGACGACACTTCTAAAATCATCAGTTGTAAAATTTATCAACAAACACTAACAATATTATTGTTAAATTCATCAGAATAGCACTTTGAAAAATGTTTAAATTCATAAATTATTCATTCTGATGATTTTTTAAAATTTTCAGCCAAGCCACCACCTGGATTTTCATGAAATTCATGTCGACACTTCTAGAATCATCAGTTGTAAAATTTACCAACAAACACTAACATTATTATTGTTAAATTCATCAGAATTACACTTTGAAAAATGTTGAAATTCATAAATTAATCATTCTGATGATTTTTTTAAATTTTCAGTCAAACCACCACCTCGATTTTCATGAAATTTCATGACGGTACTTCTAGAATCATCAGTTGTAAAATTTATCAACAAACACTAACATTATTATTGTTAAAATCATCAGAATTGCACTTTGAAAAATGTTGAAATTCATAAATTAATCATTCTGATGATTTTTTTTTAATTTTCAGCCAAACCACCACCTTGATTATCATGAAATTTTACGTCGACACTTCTACAATCATTAATTGTGAAATTTATTAACAAACACTAACATTACTATTGTTAAATTCATCAGAATTGCGCTTTGAATAATGTTGAAATTCATTAATTAATAATTCTAATGATTTTTTTAAATTTTCAACCAAACCACCACCTCAATTTTTATGAAATGTCATGACGACACTTCTAGAATCATCAGTTGTAAAATTTATTCACAAACACTAATATTATTATTGTTAATTTTATCAGAATTGCGCTTTGAAAAATGTTGAAATTAATAAATTATTCATTCTGATGATTTTTTTAAATTTTCAGCTAAACCACCACCTCGATTTTCATGAAATTTCATGACGACATTTCTAGAATCAACAGTTGTAACATTTATCAACAAACACTAACAATAATTTTGTTAAATTCATTAGAATTGCGCTTTGAAAAATGTTTAAATTCATAAATTAATCATTCTGATGATTTTTTTTAATTTTCAGCCAAACCACCACCTCGATTTTAATGAAATTTCATGGCGACACTTTTAGAATCATTAGTTATATATTTTATAAACAAACACTAACATTATTACTATTAAATTCATCAGAATTGCGCTTTGAAAAATGTTGAAATTCATAAATTAATCATTCTGATGAATTTTTTTAATTTTCAGCCAAACTACCACCTGGATTTTCATGAAATTTCATGACGACACTTTTAGAGTCATCAGTTGTAAAATTTATCAACAAACACTAACATTATTATTGTTAAATTCATCAGAATTGCGCTTTGAAAAATGTTGAAATTCATAAATTAATCATTCTGATGATTTTTTTAAATTTTCAGCCAAACCACCACCTCGATTTTAATGAAATTTCATGACGACACTTTTAGAGTCATCAGTTGTAAAATTTATCAACAAACACTAACATTATTATTGTTAAATTCATCAGAATTGCGCTTTGAAAAATGTTGAAATTCATAAATTAATCATTCTGATGATTTTTTTAAATTTTCAGTCAAACCACCACCTCGATTTTCATGAAATTTCATGACGGTACTTCTAGAATCATCAGTTGTAAAATTTATCAACAAACACTAATAATATTATTGTTAAATTCATCAGAATTACACTTTGAAAAATGTTGAAATTCATAAATTAATCATTCTGATGTTTTTTTTTAATTTTCAGCCAAACCACCAACTCAATTTCTATAAAATTTCAAGACGACACTTCTAGAATCATCAGTTGTAAAATTTATCAATAAACACTAACATTATTATTGTTAAATTCATCAGAATTGCGCTTTGAAAAATGTTGAAATTCATAAATTAATCATTCTGATGATTTTTTAAATTTTCAACCAAACCACCACTTCGATCTTCATGAAATTTCACGACGACACTTCTAAAATCATCAGTTGTAAAATTTATCAACAAACACTAACATTACTATTGTTAAATTCATCAGAATTGCGCTTTGAATAATGTTGAAATTCATACATTAATCTTTCTGATGATTTTTTTTAATTTTCAGCCAAACCACCACCTCGATTTTTATGAAATTTCATGACGACACTTCTAGTATCATCAGTTGTAAAATTTATGAACAAACACTAACATTATTATTGTTAAATTCATCAGAATTGCACTTTGAAAAATGCTGAAATTCATAAATTAATCATTCTGATGATTTTTTTAAATTTTCATCCAAACCACCACCTCGATTTTCATGAAACTTCATGACGACACTTCTAGAATCATCAGTTGTAAAATTTATTAACAAACACTAGTAATATTATTGTTAAATTCATCAGAATTGCGCTTTAAAAAATGTTGAAATTCATAAATTAATCAATCTGATTATTTTTTTTTAATTTTCAGCCAAACCACCACCTCGATTTTCATGAAATTTCATGAAGACACTTCTAGAATCATCAGTTGTAACATTTATCAACAAACACTAACATTGTTATTGTTAAATTCATCAGAATTACACTTTGAAAAATGTTGAAATTCATAAATTAATCATTCTGATGATTTTTTTAAATTTTCAGCCAAACCACCACCTCGACTTTCATGAAATTTTACGACGACATTTCTAGAATCATCAGTTGTAAAATTTATCAATAAACACTAACATTATTATTGTTAAATTCATCAGAATTGCGCTTTGAAAAATGTTGAAATTCATAAATTAATCATTCTGATGATTTTTTTTATTTTCAGCCAAACCACCACCTCGATTTTCATGAAATTTCATGACGACACTTCTAGTATCATCAGTTGTAAAATTTATCAATAAGCACTAACATTATTATTGTTAAATTCATCAGAATTGCGCTTTGAAAAATGTTGAAATTCATAAATTAAACATTCTGATAATTTTTTTTAATTTTCAGTCAAACCACCACCTCGATTGTCATGAAATTTCATGACGACACTTCTATAATCATCAGTTGTAAAATTTATCAACAAGCACTAATAATATTATTGTTAAATTCATCAGAATTGCAATTTGAAAAATGTTGAAATTCATAAATTAATCATTCCGAAAAAAAATTTAAATTTTCAGCCAAACCACCACTTCGATTTTCATAAAATTTCATCACGCCCTTTCTAGAATTATTAGTTGTAAAATTTATCATCAAACACTAATATTATTATTGTTAAATTCATCAGAATTCCGCTTTGAAAAATGTTGAAATTCATAAATTAATCATTCTGATGATTTTTTTAAATTTTCATCCAAACCACCACCTCGATTTTCATGAAACTTCATGACGACACTTCTAGAATCATCAGTTGTAAAATTCATCGACAAACACTAACTTTATTGTTATTAAATTCATCAGAATTGCGCTCTGAAAAATGTTGAAATTCATAAATTAATCAATCTGATGATTTTTTTAAATTTTCAGAAAAACCACCAACTCGATCTTCATGAAATTTCATGCCGACACTAATAGTATCATCAGTTGTAAAATTTATCAACAAACACTAACATTATTATTGTTAAAATCATTAGAATTGCGCTTTGAAAAATGTTGAAATTCATAAATTAATCATTCTGATGATTTTTTAAAATTTTCAGCCAAACCACCACTTCAATTTTAATGAAATTTTACGACAATATTTCTAGAATTATCAGTTGTAAAATTTATTAACAAACACTAATAATATTATTGTTAAATTCAACAGAATTGCGCTTTGAAAAATGTTGAAATTCATAAAATAATTATTTGAGTGTAATTATTACAACCTATTAATAATTTAATTTAATGGAGATAAACGTTGCAAGTAAAGAGATTTGTTATCAGTAATGAGTAAACATCTGTTACGATTATTGATTAAAAATGAAAGTCATCTCACGAACGTCCAATGTGATGATAACGCATGAATATTTTATTTATTGTGTAATAAGAATTATAATGATTACAAAAATATGTAAAATGCTGAAAAATAATGCAATTAATTGTGATTAATCTTCTTAACATTAAAATATATTTTCTGTTTGAACGTCAGCATAAGATTTTTGGTGATTGGACTTAACACCAGAGGTTCCTCCGTTTGTTTACTGATTGAAATTTCGAAATTCTTGATGATTTTTATAACAGCAGTCCTTAATTGAAATTGAGCTAGACGAGTGCCTGTAATTAATCAATTAATTAATTCGCGTTGGTGAATTAGGATAATTTACTCACCAATACAATATCTAGGTCCTGCTCCGAAGGGTAGAAAAGTGAATGGTTTAATTTTATCCTCGTTTTCTTTCGAAAATCTGTTTGGTTCAAATGTTTCTGGTTGGGGGAAATATTCAGGATCGTGTTGTAAACTGTAAATCGGTAGTATGATTGGTGTTCCTGCCTCTATTACCATTGAAGTGTTAGGGATTTTATAATTTTTTACGCAGATACGATTGAGGAAGACGACTGGTGTGTTTTTTCGAAAGTTTTCTGTAATGGAAAATATTTACAATCATCAAATAATTGGTGATGATTAATAAAACGCACCGTTAACAATTATTTCTAGTAATTTGCAACTATTAAGTATATCGTAGGTGAGTTTTCCATTATTTTCATCCAACAATCTGTTTATTTCACACCTTAAATCCTCCTGCAGTTTCTGATCTTTAGCCAGTTCATACAAAATTAGGTTTAATGAGCGTGCACCAGTTTCATAAGCGGCGATGAAGAAGAGGAACGCTTGGGCTGCAACCTTATTTAAAGTTAGACCTTCCTCACCATCTTTAGCCTCCATCAATTCGATTAAAAGTTGAAGGAAATCGTTAGCTTGGATGTTATTTTTCTTACGATACTCAACAGTGTCTTTAATGATGTTTACAAAAAAATCATTACATTTAGGATCGTCTGAAACGAATAACGCTAAATTCGCGTGATTTTTAAAAACGTATTTATAACTAATGTAGAGGAGGCGTGTTAATGATGGCTTAAAAATTTTCGCCGTGACTTCTTGAAATGGAGACATTTCATTCTCCAAAGCGTTACAGTTTAATCCAAAAGCTGCACGTCCAATAATATCCATTCCAGTCCTGAAATTACTCATTGTATATAATGTTTAATATCATTTAAAAAAACCAACCTTTCAATTAAATCAATCAAACAAACATCATCACCAGAACCTTTTTCAAGCACCTGGCAAAACTTATCGAATTTCTCCTCGATGATCCAAAACATCGTCTTCAATTTCCCACTGGTGAACGTCGGCGTTAATCGCCTCCTAATAAACTTCCATTCATCACCACTTAAATTAAACAAGTGTCCACTGGTTGGGTACTTCACCTCATCATACTCAACACCGCGATCGATAAAGTGATCAGAATCAGTGGCGAAAACCAACTTTGCAATTTCAGGATCGACGATTAACAACATAGGATTGTTCAAACAGTAAATACCACCGAATTTACACCCTCTGGATTTAAATTCGTAATACGCTCGATCCACCATAGTAACGAAATTCTCCTTTCCGTAAATCGTTTTGGAAATATCACCGAAAAACACGTTTTGATTTTCCAACGTTTCCACATTACGAGCTTTCCAATATTTAAAACGATTTTTCTTAAACAAATATACGCACAGGGCTAAGACAAAAATTACGATCGTAACAAACATGTTTGTCCAAAATCAAGACCACAACTGACTAAATTATATAAATGAAAACCAATAAAATCTGTCTGTGCATTTTTATTATTTATCTCATCGACAAAAACTTGTTTGTTTCCATTAATTCAAATAAGTAAAATAAGAATTGTGTCTGGAACATCATAACGAAATTGATTTGAATGTTTATTAATTAATTTGTTTATTATTTCAGGAAAATTATAGTGCAATTAATGTATTAATTTATTTATCAAAGAATGCACTGGCATTGAGATTAGTTTTTTTAGTACTTAACAAAAAGTAGTCTTTATATAAAAAAATCTTGATTGATTTATTTTTACGTTCAATTAATAAATACCAAACTTTGGTGTTAAAATTTTAATTCTAACCTGTTTGTTTGTTTTTTTTTTCATAAACGTAAATAAATAAAATCCTGTTTATATAAAGAATTATATTTGTAATAAGTATGTGCTAACAAAAATACATCAGTGGTTTACACAAGGCTTTGCAATTTTACACTACTTTTATAGAGGTTTTGGTTTAAAAATTTTATTCGAAAACCCTTGTGTATGATGAATGAGTTGGAGGGTGGGTTCGAGGCCACCCACCCACCCTACATATACATTTAAAACTTCAAACTAAAACAATGTTTGTAACATTTATATTCTCTCCATGAGAAAAATTTTAAATGTTGCTGGAAAACATACAACAATCAATAATTAAGTTTGTAAAAATTATATCCAATAATTGGGTTATAATCCATTCTTCACGATCCTCTAAGAAATGTTTGTTTATATTCATTACAAACAAAATGGCGTCGATTTGAAATTTCACTTTACGAGAAATGAATGTATTTAAACAAAAATCGCCTCCTAAGTGATTATCTGCAATTATAGCAACCTCAATCTCTTAAGATTCTTGAGTTATAATCAATTCTTCAATAATCTCTAAGAAATGTTTGTTTATCTTCATTACAAACAAAATGGCGTCGATTTGAAATTTCACTTTACGAGAAATGAATATATTTTTTAAAAATCGCTCCTTAGTAATTATCTGACAATATAACAACCTCAACATCGTAACATTCTTGAGTTATAATCCATTCTTCAATACTCTCTAAGAAATTTTTGTTTATCTTCATTACAAACAAAATGGCGTCGATTTGAAATTTCACTTTACGAGAAATGAATATATTTTTTAAAAATCGCTCCTGAGTGATTATCTGACATTATAACAACCTTAATCTCTTAAGATTCTTGAATTATAATCCACTCTTCAATACTATTTAAGAAATTTTTGTTTATCTTCATTACAAACAAGATGGCGTCTATATAAAATTGCACCTTACAAGAAATGAATATATTAAAAAAAAAATCGACTCCTACCTGATTATCTGCAATTATAACAACCTCAAACTCTTAAGACTCTTGAGTTATAATCCATTCTGCAATACTCTCTAAGAAATTTTTGTTTATCTTCATTACAAACAAAATGGCGTCGATTTGAAATTTCACTTTACGAGAAATGAATATATTTTTTTTAAATCGCTACTGAGTGATTATCTGACATTATAACAACCTCAATCTCTTAAGATTCTTGAGTTATAATCCATTCCTCAATACTCTCTAAGAAATGTTTGTTTATCTTCATTACAAACAAGATGGCGTCGATTTGAAATTGCACTCTACGAGAAATGAATGTATTTTTTAAAAATCGCTCCTGAGTGATTATTTGACATTATAACAACCTCAATCTCTTAAGATTCTTGAGATAGAATCCATTCTTCAATACTCTCTAAGAAATTTTTGTTTATCTTCATTACAAACAAGATGGCGTCAATTTGAAATTGCACTTTACGAGAAATGAATGTATTTAAACAAAAATCGACTCCTAAGTGATTATCTGACATTATAACAACCTCAATCTCTTAAGATTCTTGAGCTGTAATCCATTCTTCAATACTCTCTAAGAAATTTTTGTTTATCTTCATTACAAACAAAATGGCGACGATTTGAAATTTCCCTTTAGGAGAAATGAATATATTTTTTCAAAATCGCTCCTGAGTGATTATCTGACATTATAACAACCTCAATCTCTTAAGATTCTTTAGTTATAATCAATTCTTCAATATTCTCTAAGAATTTTTTATTTATCTTGATTATAAACAAAATAGCGTCGATTTGAAATTGCACTTTACGAGACATAAATGTATTTTTTTTTAAATCGCTTCTAAGTGAGTATCTGAAATTAGATGAACCTCAAACTCTTAAGATTCTTGAGTTATAATACATTCTTCAATACTCTCTAAGAAATTTTTGTTTATCTTCATTACAAACATGATGGCGTCGATTTGAAATTTCACTTTACGAGATATAAATATATTTTATTTAAATCGCTCCTGAGTGATTATCTGACATTATAACAACTTCAATCTCTTAAGATTCTTGAGCTATAATCCATACTTCAATACTCTCTAAGAAATGTTTGTTTATCTTCATTACGAACAAGATGGCTTCAATTTGAAGTTGCACTTTACGAGAAATAAATGTATTTTTTTTAAATCGCTTCTAAGTGATTATCTCACATTAAATGAACATCAAACTCTTTAAGATTATTGAGTTATAATCAATTCTTCAATACTCTCTAAGAAATTTTTGTTTATCTTCATTACAAACAAAATGGCGTCGATTTAAAATTGCACGTTACGAGAAATGAAAGTATTTTTAAAAAATTGATTTCAAAATTATTTTCCGCTATTACAACAACCTCAAACTCCTTCAGATTGTTTGATTATAATCCATTCTTTAATATTCTCTAATAAATTTTTGTTTATCTTTATTACAAACAAGATGGCGTGAATTTGAAATTGCACCTTACGAGAAATGAATGTATTTTTAAAATATTGACTTCAAAATGGATTTCCGCTATTATAACAACCTCAAACTCTCTATGATTATTGGCCTATAATCCATTCTTTAATATTCTTTAAGAATTTTTTCTCTATCTTCATTACAGACAAGAATGGCGTCGATTTGAAATTGCACCTTACGAGAAATGAATGTATTTTTAAAAAATTGACTTCAAAATGGTTTTCCGCTATTAAAACAACCTCAAACTCTCTAAGATTGTTGGATTATAATCCATGCTTCAATATTCTCTAAGAAATTTTTGTTCATCTTCATTACAAACAAAATGGCGTCGATTTGAATTTGCACCTTACGAGGAATGAATGTATTTTTAAATAATTGACTTCAAAATGATTTTCCTCTATTATAACAACCTAAAACTCTCTCAGATTGTTGGATTATAATCCATTCTTTAATATTCTCTAAGAAATTTTTGTTTATCTTTATTACAAACAAGATGGCGTCGATTTGAAATTTCACTTTACGAGAAATGAATATATTTTTAAAAAAACGCTACTGAGTGATTATCTGACATTATGACAACCTCAATCTCTTAAGATTCTTGAGCTATAATCCATTCTTCAATACTCTCTAAGAAATTTTTATTTATCATCATTACAAACAAAATGGCGTCGACTTGAAATTGCACTTTACGAGAAATGAATGTTTTTTAAAAAATTGACTTCAAAATTATTTTCCGCTATTACAACAACCTCAAACTCCTTCAGATTGTTTGATTATAATCCATTCTTTAATATTCTCTAATAAATTTTTGTTTATCTTTATTAAAAACAAAATGGCGTCGATTTGAAATTGCACCTTACGAGAATTGAATGTATTTTTAAAAAAATTACTTCAAAATGATTTTTCGCTATTAGAATAACCTCAAACTCTTTCAGATTCTTGGACTATAATCCATTCTTTAATATTCTCTAAGAAATTTTTGTTTATCTTTATTACAAACAAGATGGCGTCGATTTGAAATTTCACTTTACGAGAAATGAATATATTTTTAAAAAAACGCTACTGAGTGATTATCTGACATTATGACAACCTCAATCTCTTAAGATTCTTGAGCTATAATCGATTCTTCAATACTCTCTAAGAAATTTTTATTTATCATCATTACAAACAAAATGGCGTCGATTTGAAATTTCACTTTACGAGAAATGAATGTATTTTTTAAAAATCGCTACTGAGTGATTATCTGTCATTATGACAATTTCAATCTCTTAAAATTCTTGAATTATAATCTATTCTTCAATACACTCTAAGAAATGTTTGTTTATCTTCATTACAAACAAGATGGCGTCGATTTGAAATTTCACTTTACGAGAAATGAATATATTTTTTAAAAATCGACTCCTGAGTAATTATCTGACATTATAACAACCTCAATCTCTTAAGATTCTTGAGTTATAATCTATTTTTCAATACTCTCTAATAAATTTTTGTTTATCTTCATTACAAACAAGATGGCGTCAATTTGAAATTGCACTTTACGAGAAATGAATGTATTTAAACAAAAATCGACTCCTAAGTGATTATCTGACATTATAACAACCTCAATCTCTTAAGATTCTTGAGCTGTAATCCATTCTTCAATACTCTCTAAGAAATTTTTGTTTATCTTCATTACAAACAAGATGGCGTCGATTTGAAATTTCACTTTACGAGAAATTGATATATTTTTTTAAATCGCTCCTGAGTAATTATTTAACATTATAACAACCATAATCTCTTAAGATTCTTGAGTTATAATCCATTCTTCAATACTCTTTAAGAAATTTTTGTTTATCTTCGATACAAACAAGATGGCGTCGATTTGAAATTGCACTTTACGAGAAATAAATGTATTTTTTTAAATTCGTTTCTAAGTGATTATCTGACATTAAATGAACCTCAAACTCTTAAGATTCTTGAGTTATAATCTATTCTTCAATACTCTCTAAGAAATTTTTATTTATCATCATTACAAACAAAATGGCGTCGATTTGAAATTTCACTTTACGAGAAATGAATGTATTTTTTAAAAATCGCTACTGAGTGATTATCTGTCATTATGACAATTTCAATCTCTTAAAATTCTTGAATTATAATCTATTCTTCAATACACTCTAAGAAATGTTTGTTTATCTTCATTACAAACAAGATGGCGTCGATTTGAAATTTCACTTTACGAGAAATGAATATATTTTTTAGAAATCGCTCCTGAGTGATTATCTAACATTATAACAACCTCAATCTCTTATGATTCTTGAGTTATAATCCATTCTTCAATACTCTCTAAGAATTTTTTGTTTATCTTCATTACAAACAAAATGGCGTCGATTTGAAATTGCACTTTACGAGAAATGAATATATTTTTTAAAAATCGCTCCTGAGTGATTATCTAACATTGTAACAACCTCAATTTCTTAAGATTCTTGAGCTATAATCTATTCTTCAATACTCCCTAAGAAATTTTTGTTTATCTTCATTACAAACAAGATGGCGTCGATATGAATTTACACTTTACGAGAAATGAATGTATTTAAACAAAAATCGACTCCTAAGTGATTATCTGCAATTATAACAACCTCAATTTCTTAAAATTCTTGAGTTATAATCCATTCTTCAATACTCTCTAAGAAATTTTTGTTTATTTTCATTACAAACAAGATGGCGTCGATTTGAAATTTCACTTTACGAGAAATGAATATATTTTTTAAAAATCGCTCCTGAGTGATTATCTGACATTATAACAACCTCAATCTCTTAAGATTCTTGAGCTATAATCCATTCTTCAATACTCTCTAAGAAATTTTTGTTTACCTTCATTGCAAACAAGATGGCGTCGATTTGAAATTGCACTTTACGAGAAATAAATGTATTTTTTTTTTAAATCGCTTCTAAGTGATTATCTAAAATTAGATGCACCTCAAACTCTTAAGATTCTTGAGTTATAATCCATTCTTCAATACTCTCTAAGAAATTTTTGTTCATCTTCATTACAAACAAAATAGCGTCGATTTGAAATTTCACTTTACGAGAAATGAATGTATTTTTAAAAAATCGCTCCTGAGTGATTATTTGACATTATAACAACCTCAATCTCTTAAGATTCTTGAGTTATAATCCATTCTTCAATACTATCTAAGAAATTTTTGTTTATTTGCATTACAAACAAGATGGCGTCGATTTGAAATTGCACTTTACGAGAAATGAATGTATTTAAACAAAAATCGACTCCTAAGTGATTATCTGCAATTATAGCAACCTCAATCTCTGAAGATTCTTGAGTTATAATCCATTCTTCAATACTCTTTAAGAAATTTTTGTTTATCTTCGATACAAACAAGATGGCGTCGATTTGAAATTGCACTTTACGAGAAATAAATGTATTTTTTTAAATTCGTTTCTAAGTAATTATCTGACATTAAATGAACCTCAAACTCTTAAGATTCTTGAGTTATAATCTATTCTTCAATACTCTCTAAGAAATTTTTGTTTATCTTCATTACAAACAAGATGACGTCGATTTGAAATTGCACTTTACGAGAAATGAATATATTTTTTAAAAATCGCCCCTGAGTGATTATCTGCAATTATAGCAACCTCAATCTCTTAAGATTCTTGAGTTATAATCCATTCTGCAATACTATCTAAGAATTTTTTGTTCATCTCCATTACAAACAAAATGGCGTCGATTTGAAATTGCACCCTACGAAAAATGAATGTATTTTTAAAAAATTGACTTCAAAATGATTTTCCGCTATTACAACAACCTCAAACTCTCTCAGATTGTTTGATTATAATCCATTCTTTAATATTCTCTAAGAAATTTTTGTTCATCTTCATTACAAACAAGATGGCGGCGATTTGAAATTGCACTTTACATCGTCGCCATTTTTTTTTATTAAATAACGTTGGAAAAATTTTGATTGATAATCTACGAAGCTACACTAATTATTAATGTCCTCACATGGTTTCATTCATTTGTTTCTGTTAACGTAGAAACTACGGAGGTGTTTCTGCGAAAAAGTCGGATTTCATTCATTAAAAGTTTAATTTCCGTCGACGCCATTTTTTATTAAATAACTTTATAAAAATTCTGATTGATAATTTACGAAGCTGCACTAATTGTTAACACGATGGCACAGTTTCATTCATTTGTTTCTATTAACGTAGAATCTACGGCGGTGTTTCTGCAAAATAGTCGAATTTCATTAATCAAAAATTTAGTTTCCATCGACACCATTTTGTATTCAATAACGTTGGAAAATTTTTGATTGATAATCCACGAAGCTACACTAATTGTTAATTTGTTTGCACAGTTGCATTCATTTGTTTCTATTAACGTGGAATCTACTGGAGTGTTTTTTCGAAAAAGTCGGATTTCACTCATCAAACGTTTAGTTTTCATCGTCGCCATTTTTTATTAAATAACGTTGGAAATATTTTGATTAATAATTCACAAAGCTACACTAATTGTTAATAAGCTGGCACAATTTTGTTTATTTGTTTTTATTAACGTGGAATCTACGGAGGTGTTTCTGGGAAAAAGTCGGATTTCATTCATCAAAAGTTTAATTTCCATCGACGCCATTTTTAATTAAATAATTTTAGAAAAATTCTGATTGATAATTTAAGTAGCTACACTAATTATTAATACAATGGCACAGTTTCATTCATTTGTTTTTATTAACATGAAATCTACGGCGGTGTTTCTTCAAAAAAGTCGAATTGCATTCACTAAAAGTTTAGTTTCCATCGACACCATTTTTTATTCAATAACGTTAGAAAAGTTTTGATTGATAATCCACGAAGCTACACTAATTGTTCATACGCTAGCACAGTTTTATTTTTTTGTTTCTATTAACGTGGAAACTACGGAGGTGTTTTTGCCAAAAAGTCGGATTTCATTCATCAAAAGTTTAGTTTCCATCGTCGCCATTTTTTATTAAATAACGTTGGAAAAATTTTGATTGATAATCTACAAAGGTTCACTAATTATTAATGTCCTCACATGGCTTTATTCAATTGTTTCTGTTAACGTAGAAACTACGGAAGTGTTTCTGCGAAAAATTCGAATTTCATTCATCAAAAGTTTAATTTCCATCGACGCCATTTTTAATTAAATAACTTTAGAAAAATTCTGTTTGATAATTTACGAAGCTACACTAATTGTTAACGCGATGGCACAGTTTCATTCATTTGTTTTTATTAACGTGGAATCTACGGCGGTGTTTCTTCAAAAAAGTCGAATTTCATTCATTAAAAGTTTAGTTTCCATCGACACCATTTTTAATTAAATAACTTTAGAAAAAATCTGTTTAATAATTTATGAAGCTACACTAATTATTAACACGATGGTACAGTTTCATTCATTTGTTTTTATTAACGTGGAATCTACGGCGGTGTTTCTACAAAAAAGTCGAATTTCATTCATCAAAACTTTAATTTCCATCGACGCCATTTTTTATTCAATAACGTTGGAAAATGTTTGATTGATAATCGACGAAGCTACACTAATTGTTAGTTTGTATACACAGTTTTATTCATTTGTTTTTATTAAAGTGGAATCTACAGGGGTGTTTCTGCGAAAAAGTCGAGTTTCATTCATCAAAAGTTTAATTTTCATCGACGCCATTTTTAATAAAATAACTTTAGAAAAATTCTGTTTGATAATTTACGAAGCTACACTAATTGTTAACACGATGGCACAAGTTTTTAAGAAAATTAATAAAACAGTTTGGTTATAATAATTGTTTTAATTACGAGATGAAAATTTTAAAAAACACATGATTTCATATTTGAAGCCTTGTAATTTTTTTTTACAGTTCATTTATGTCAATTATTTTATAATACTAAAAGAAATAGATTATTTTTGAACACTCTCAGAAGATTTTAAAATTTATTTTATCGTTAATTTAATTATTATAATTTTTTAAATCGAGAGATTTAATTTTCATCAAACCATTTCATCACTTTTGGAGGTGCGCCATTTTGTTTACAGTTATTTTGCGGCATTAATTTTTTTAGCATAATAAAAATAGATTAGTATTAAATGTATTCTCAAATTTTTAGATTGATTTTGTTGGTGATTACTTTTTCACAGCTTTTTAAATCATGAGATGCGATTTTTATTAATATTCAAATTTAATTTCATAGCCTCGCCATTTTGTTTACGATTAAGTTTACGTTATTTATTTTACGGAATATTAAAAATTGATTAATTTTAAATACATATACAAATTTATAAGCGAATTGTTTTATTGGTTTGCCTATAATAATTTTTTAAATTACGAAATGCAAATTCCAAAAATACACGGTTTCGTATTTAAAGCCTCGTCATTTTTTTTACAGGTAGGCTACGATAATTATTTTATAATACGTTAAGATATCGGTTATTTTTAAGTCCACACACAAATTTTTAAAGTGATATTGTTAATATTTTTAGTTTTATAATTTGTTAAACTACGAGATGTGAATTACATCAATTCACAACTTTAAGTTTTAAACCTCGCCATTTTGTTTATAGTTAGTTTTTATTATTTATCTTGCAATATGATGAAAATAGATTATTTTTAAATACCTATAGATTTTTTTTAAATCAATTTTTTCAGTGGTTCCGTTAGATGAAGGGCTTCGATCATGCATGGATTTAGGTGAATACCAATTAAAAACAGCAGTAATGAAAATCATCAAGAATTTTGAAATCTCCATCAGTCCAAAAACACAACAACCTTTAACAATCAACCCAATCTCCTCAACTTTGTTATTAGCGTTTAAACAGAAAATATATTTTAATATTAAAAGAATAAAATAACAATACCATATTAACAATTTATTAATACAAAAGTAGTAATATTAAATACCTATTTCACTATAAGTAATATCACAATAGCATATTATATCCTCTTATAGTTTACATTATAAATATGTAGTTTAAGTAATTACTTCGTCTGCGTATCCTCATGACTCTGCAACGAAATTTAATTGATTAATCATTAGTTTTTAAAATTTAAATAAAATCACCAACCTTTTCAGCAATACAAAACAAATTTTTGGCAGTGTTAACGCCAGTCGTTTGGACCATATCTTTCAATATTCCACGTTCATCCTGTAGGAGTACGTAGGGATGATCAAACTCCACCATCCTACCGGCGTCCATCACTAAAATCTTATCGGAATCCATCACGGTGTGCAATCTGTGCGCTATTGTGAGCACCGTGCAGTGATTAAAATTCTTCTTTATAGTCTTCTGTATTAAAGCATCAGTGTGCGGATCCACGTTGGCCGTGGCCTCATCCAACACTAAAATCTTATTATTCCTAATGATAGCCCTCGCCAAACAAACCAGCTGCCTTTGTCCGACGCTAAAATTCGATCCACCTTCAGAAATACTGGTGCTCAAACCTTGAGGCATTTCAGCGATGACCTCTTTAAGTTCAACCTGCTCCAACGCGTTCCACAACAACTCATCATTGTACTCATCGAAAGGATCCAAATTCTTCCTCATCGTTCCGGCGAATAACACCGGTTCTTGCGGAATGATCGAAATTTTCGATCGCACGTTATCCAACGGTAATTTCGTCGTGTCAACATCATCTATTACAATGGCGCCATCTATGGTGTAGAGTTGAAACAGTGCAACGATTATAGAAGACTTTCCAGCGCCAGTTCTACCGACAATTCCAACTTTCTCCCCTGGATAGACGGTGAAATTGAGTTCGTTGAGGACGTTAGGATCCGCCTCGTTGTATTTCATGCTGACTTTTCTAAATTCTAGTTTACCCTGTGTCGGCCAGTCTTTTGGTATGGTGTTTAAAACCTTATCATCACGCTCTGGTTCGTTGTCCAGTTTCGTATACTCGAGCACCCTTTCAACTGAAGTCATTTGATTTTCCAATTCGCTCCACTGTCGCATACCCCACTGCAACGAACCAGTGAGACTTAAGTATTGGGTTATGATCAGACCCATATCACCACCGTGCATATCTAAAAATTAAATATACAAATTATGAATAATAATTTATTGCAAGAGAAAGAATCAATCAAATTTCAAACTGTTAACTATTGACTCTTTAGGATGCTCAAGAACCCTTTAAAATGTTCAAGAATGCTTGAGAGTGTCCAAAACACGCTCTAGGACACTTGAGAATGCTGGAAAATATTTAAGATTGTTCGAGAATACTCGAGAATACTCAAAAATGTTTGAAAATACTTGAGAATTTTTGGAGAATACTTTAGAAAACTCAGAAATACTTAAGAATACCTAAAAACTCACTAGAATGCTTGAGAATACTTAAGAATGCTCTAAAATACTCGAGAATGCTCAAGAGTATTCGATAATTCTTGAGAATGCTCAAGAGTGCTTAAAAATGCTCAAGAATGTTTGAGAATGCTTGAGAATGTTATAAAGTGCTCAAGAATACTCGACAATGTCCAAGAATTCTCGAAACTGCTTGAAAATATTTGAGAACATTCGCAATATGAGGATTTTGTTTGAGAATGCTTAAGAATGCTCGTGATGAGAGAAATACTCACCACCTACACCAAAGATACCTCGAGAGCTCGAGAATGCTTGAGAACACTCTAGAATGCTCGAGAATGCCCAAGAATGCTCTAGAATAATCTAGAACGCTCGAGACTGTTCAAGAATGCTCCAGAAAACTCGAGAATGTTCAAGAATTCTCATAAATACTTAAGAATGTTCGAGATGAGAGAAATAACTCACCTCCTACAACAAATATAACTCGTGTGCTTTGAGAATGCTTGAGAAACACTCTAGAATGCTAGAATGTGATCAAAAATGCTTTAGAATACTCTGGAATGCTCGAGAACTCTCGAACTCCGTTCAAAAAATTCTCCAGAAAACTTGAGAATGTTAAAAGATTGCTCGAAAATGCTTAAGAATGTTCGAGTATTGGTAATATTTCTGTATGAGAATGAAAATGTACAAGAATACACTTAGAAATGCTTTAGAACACTTGAGAATACTCTAGAATGCTGAAGAATGTTTGAGAATACTTAGGAGTTTTCCTTAGCACTTGAAAATGCTCAAGAATTCTCAACAGTATTCGAGAATCCTTGAGAATGCTCATTAACGCTTGAAATTGTTCGAGAATGCTTAAGAATGTTATAAAGTGCTCAATGCTCGAAAATACTTGAAAATATTTGAGAACGTTCGCAATATAAGGATTTTGTTTGAGAATGCTTAAGAACGCTCAAGAATGCTCGATATGAGAGAAATAGTTCAGCTCCTACACTATAGAATGCACTCTAAAATGCTCGAATATGCTCAAAAGGTTCATATATGCTCAAAAATGCTCTAATATGCTCAAGAATGTTTAGAAATGTTTAAAAACACTTGAGAATACTCGAGAATGCTCGAGAACGCTTGAGAATACTTAGGGATTCTCTAGAACACTTAAAAATGCTCAAGTATGATTAAAAATGCTTTAAAACTCTCTAAAAATTGTCAATTATGCACCACTATACTTGAGAATAATCGAGAGTGCACAAGAATGCTCGAGAATGCTCTAAAATGCTCAAGAATGTTTGCAATATGAGGGTTTTTTTCGAGAATTCTATAGAATGCTCGAAAATGCTAGAAAATGTTCAAGAATGTTAAAGGATGCTCAAGAACGCTCTAGAATGTTATCAAGCGCTTAAGAACACTCGAGAATGTTCAAGAATGCTTAAAAATACTTTAAAATGTTCGATAATACTCTAGTATCGGGAATGTGCAAGAATACTCCAGAATAAGAATGTAAAGAATTTCTCAAGAATGCTTAGAAATGCTTGAGAACACTTGAGAATACTCAAGAACGCTTGAGAATACTTAGGAATTCTCTTAAGAATGCTCTAAAATTCTCTAGATTGTTCGAGAATGCTTAAAAATGATCTAAAACTGTCAAAGGTGGTCAATAATGCTCGAATATATACTTGAGAATATTCTAGAGTACTCGAGAATGCACAAGAATGCTCGAGAATGCTCGAAAATGTTCAATATTGCTTGCAATACGAGGTTTTTGTTCGAGAATTCTATAGCATGCTAGAGAATGTTCACTAATCTTCAAGAATGCTTCAAACACTTGCTTGACAATTATCAAGAATGTTATAAAGTGTTCAAGAACACTCGAGAATGCTCAAGAATGCTCTAAAATATTTAAGAATGTTCGAGAATACTTGAGAATACTCAAAAATGCTCGAGAATGTTTAAAAATGCTTTAAAATTATCAAAAAATCAGAAAAGGCTAGAGAATGTTCAAGAATATTCAAGAATGATGAAAAATGTTCCATAACACTTGCTCGAGAATCCTCGAGAATGTTATAAAGTGCTCGAGAACACTCGAAAATGCTTGAGCATGCTCGAAAATACTTAAGAATATTCGAGGATCCTCGAGAATATTCGAAATTGCTCGAGATTGTTTAAAAAAAGTATCATAAATGGTCAATAATGCTCGAATATATATTTGAAAATGTTCGTGAATACACAGAAATGCTTTAAAATGTTCGAAAATGCTCAAGGATTATAAGGTTTTTGTTCGAGGATTCTATAAAATGCTCGAAAATGCTAGACAATGTTCATTAATGCTCAAGAATGTTCTCATTTCAAAATACTTGAGACTGAAAAAACTCAAAAACACTTGAGAATGCTCAAGAATACCAAAGATGACAGGAGTGCTGGAGAATGCTTGAAAACACTCTAGAATGCTCGAGAATATTTTAAAGTGCTCAAGAACACTCGAGAATGCTCGTGAATGCTTGAAAATGCTTAAGAATGTTCGAAAATATTCGAGTATTGGGAATGTGCAAGAATACTCGAGAATACTTGAGAATTGCTTGAAAATGCTCTAAAATCAGCAAAAATGGTCAATAATGCTTGAATGTGTGCTTAAGAATGTTCGAGAAAACACAAGAATGCTCGAAATTCTCGAACATGCTCAAGAATGTTTGCAATAAGAGGTTTTTGTTCGAGTATTGTATAGAATACTCGAATATGCTAGATAACGTTCAAGAATGCTCTAGAAAAAGCTATAGAATATTCAAGAATGCTCGAAAATGCATAAGAATGTTCGTGGATACTCGAAAATGCTCGAGAATGTTTAAAAATGATTTAAAACCATAAAAAAAACAGTCAATAATGCTCGAATATATACTTGCGAATGTTCGAGAATATTTGAGAATGCTCTAAAATACTCAAGAAACGTTCGCAATATGAGGTTTTTGTTCGAGGATTCTAAAGAATGTTCAAACATGCTAGACAATGTTCATGAATGCTCAAGAATATTCTAGAACACTTGAGATGAGAGCATTTTAGAGATGAGGAGATCACTCACCTCCTATATTAAAGATGACAGGAGTGCTGGAAAATGTTTAAGAACACTCTAGAATGCTCGAGAATACTCGAATATTTACTTCTTAGCATATTAACTCTTTTTTTAAATTTCCACTAATTTTATTGAACTTACAAAGCTTATAATAACAATTTTCTCACTGATTCTCGATATAATAACAATAAATAAATAAATAATTTATTAAATGCGTAAATATATAAATAAAATCAATAAATCACCTTATAAAGAAAGAATTAAAATGAAATATAGAAATAACACAAATGCTAGAGAATGTTCAATAATGTTCAAGAATGCTCAAGAATACTCTAGAACACTTGCTCGAGAATGCTCAAAAACACTTGAGAATGCTCACGAAAATTTAAGCTAATATCTTAAAATTCAGTAGAACGTTGAAATTTTATTTAAGAAAAATAAGCAAATAATATTGAGAGAAGTACTTTTAACTTTTTTAAGTCTAAAACACAATACCAATAAAAATACTTTTTTGCGAAACAAAGTAGCTGAAAACTATAAGGAAGAAAATATATTTTAAAATAAAACAAGTGAAAAATCACTAAAATAATTTCTTTAAAAAAACAATTGATTACAAGAGAAGAATAAAGTTTGAAGAAAAAATAGTTTAATTTTCTTATAATCAGTTGAAACTTTGTTTAATAAAAATCATCAAGGAGAAACACTAAAAAAAATCCTAAACAAAAACAATTGATTAGAAAAGAAGATTAAATTTTGAAGGAAGAAATAATTGCTCCAGAACACTTGCTCTAGAATGCTCAAGAATGCTTAAGAATACTCTAGAATACTCTGGAATGCTCAAGAACTCCCGAGACTGTTCGAAAATGCTTGAAAGTGTTCAAGAATGCTCCAAAAAACTCGAGAATGTTCAAGAATTCTCGAAAATACTTAAGAATGTTCGAGATGAGAGAAATAGCTCACCAGGTACACCAAAGATAACTCGAGTGCTCGAAAATGCTTGACAACACTCTGGAATGCTCGAGAATGCTCTAGAATACTCTGGAATGCTCAAGAATTTCCCAAACTGTTCAAAAATGCTCGAGAGTGTTCAAAAATGCTCAAGAAAACTCAGGAATGTTCAAGAATGTTTGAAAATACTTAAGAATATTCTATAATACTCGAGTACTGAGAATGTGCAAAAATGCGAGGATGCTCAAGAATGTTATAAAGTTCTCAAGAACACTCAAGAATGTTCGACAATACTTGAAAATATTTGAGAACGTTCGCTATATAAGGATTTTGTTTGAGAATGCTTAAGAATGCTCGAGATGAGAGAAATAGCTCACCTCCTACACTATAGAATGCTTGAGAACACTCTAAAATTCTCGATAATGCTCGAATATGCTCAAAAATGCTCGAATATGCTCAAGAATGCTTAAAAATGTTTGAAAACACTTGAGAATACTCGAGGATTCTCGATAACGCTTGAGAATACTTAGGAATTCTTCAGAACACTTGAAAATGTTCAAGAATGCTTAAAAATGCTTTAAAACTATCAAAAAATGGTCAATTTTGGTCAAGTATACTTGAGAATCCTCGAGAAGGCACACGAATGCTTGAGATTGCTCAAAAATGCTCAAGAATGTTTTAAATATGAGGCTTTTGTTCGAGAATTCTATAGAATGCTCGAAAATACTAGAGCATGTTCAATGATGCTCAAGAATGCTCCAGAATACTTGCTCTAGAATGATTTAGAATGTTCTAAAGTGCTTAAGAACACTTAAGAATGTTGTGAAGTACACAAGAATGTTCAAGAATACTTGAAAATACTTAAGAATGTTCGATAATACTCGAGTATCGAAAATGTACAATAATGTTAAAGAATGAGAATGTAAGAAATTACTCAAAAATGTTCAAGAATGCTTAGAAATGCTTGAGAATGCTCAAGAACGCTTGAGAATACTTAGGAATGCTCTTAGGAATGCTCTAAAATTCTCTAGTTTGTTCGAGAATGCTTAAAAAATACTCTAAAATTGTCAAAGGTGGACAATGATGCTCGAATATACTTGAGAATGTTCGACAATACTCGAGGATGTACAAGAATGCTCGATAATGCTCGAAAATGCTCAAGAATGTTGGCAATATGAGGTTTTTGTTCAAGGATTCTATAGAATGCTCCAAAATGCTAGAGAATGTTTAAGAATCTTCAAGAATTTTCAAGAATGTTCCAGAACACTTGCTCGAGAATGCTCTAGAATGTTATAAAGTGCTCAAGAACACTCGAGAATGTTCAAGAATGCTTGAAAATACTTAAGAATGTTCAATAATACTCGAGTATCGAGAATTTGCAAAAATGCTCCAGAATGAGAATGTAAAAAATTGCTCAAAATGCTTAGAAATGATTGAGAACACTTGAGAATACTCGAGAATAAACAAGACTGTTTGAGAATACTTTAGGAATTATCTTAGGAATGCTCTAAAATTCTCTAGATTGTTCGAGAATGCTTAAAACATGCTCTAAAACGGTCAAAGGTGGTCAATAATGCTCGAATATACTTGAGAATATTCGAGAGTGCTCGAGAAGGCAAAAGAATGCTCGAGAATGCTCGAAAATGCTCAAGAATATTTGCAATATGAGGTTTTTGTTCGAGAATTCTATAGAATACCAGAGAATGTTCATTAATCTTCGAGAATGTTCAAGAATGCTCCAGAACACTTGCTAGAAAATGTTATAAAGTTCTCAAGAACACTCGAGAATGCTCAAGAATGCTCGAAAATATTAAGGAATGTTCAAGAATTTTCGAGAATACTCGAAATGCTCGAGAATATTTAAAAATGCTCTTAAACTATAAGAAAATCAAAAATTCTAGAAGATGTTAAAGAATGTCCAAGAATGCTCCAGAATACTTGTTCGGGAATGCTCGAAAATGTTATAAAGTGCTCAAGAACACTCGAGAATTCTCACGAATGCTTGAAAATACTTAAGAATGTTCGAGGATACTAGAGAATACTCGAAAATGGAGAATCTTTAAAAATGCTCTAAAACTATTAAAAAAGGCAAATAATGCACGAATATATACTTGAGAATGTTTGAGAATACTCGAGAATGCACAATAATACTCTAGGATGCTCGAAAATGCTCAAGAATGTTTGCAACGTGAGGATTTTGTTCGAGAATTCTATAGAATGCTCGAAAATGCTAGACAATGTTCATGAAAGCTCAAGAATATTCTAGAACACTTGAATAAATAATTTAATAAATAAAATAAAAGCATGTTAAAATTGAAAATTCCTTAAGAAAAAAGAAGATTGATAAATCTATTAAAGAAAGTACAATTGCAAGAATGCTTGAGAAAGCTCGAAAATGCTCAAGAATATTCACAATATGAGACTGTTTGAAATAACTCAAAAACACTTGAGAATGCTCAAAAATGCTCCCGAAGATGACAGGAGTGCTGTAGAATGCTTGTGAATACTCTAGAATGTTCGAATATTTACTGCTTAGCATATTAATTCTTTTTGCTCCAGAACACTTGCTCGAGAATGCTCGAGAATATTATAAAGTGCTCAAGAACACTCGAGAATTCTCACGAATGCTTGAAAATACTTAAGAATGTTCGAGAATACTCGAGTATTGAGAATGTGCAAGAATACTCGAGAATACTTGAGAATTGCTCAATAATGTTTAAAACTGCTCTAAAACTATTAAAAATGGTCAATAATACTCGAATATATACTTCAGAATGTTCGAGAATACTTGATAATGCTCAAGAATGTTCGCAATATTAGATTTCTGTTCGAGGATTCTATAGAATGCTCCAAAATGCTAGAGAATGTTCAAGAATGCTCAATAATGCTCCAGAACATTTGCTCGAGAATGAACTAGAATATTATAAAGTGCTCAAGAATACTAAAGAATGCTCAAGAATGATTGAAAATACTTAAGAATGTCCCAGGGTATTGAGAGTGTGCATTGATCGAAATTAAAAATGCTCTAAAACTCTCAGAAATGGTCAATAATGCTCGAATATATACTTGAGAATGTTCGAGAATACTCGAGAATGCGCAAGAATACTTGAAAATGCTCAAGAATGTTCGCAATATGAGGTTTTTGTTCGAGAATTCTATAGAATGCTCAAAAATGCTTGGGAATGTTCAAGAATCTTCAAGAATGCTCAAGAATAATCGAGAATGTTATAAAGTGCTCAAGAATACTCGAGAATGTTCAAGAATGCAAATAAAAAGAATGTGCAAGAATACTCGAGAATACTTCAAAATTGCTCAAAAATGCTCGAGTACGTTTAAAAATGCTCTAAAACTATAAAAAATGGTCAATGATACTCGAATATATACTTGAAAATGTTCGAGAATACTCGAGAGTGTTCGAGAATGCACAAGAATGCTCGAAAATGCACAAGAATGTTCGTAATATGGTGTTTCTGTTCGAAGATTCTGTAGAATGCTCGAAAATGCTAGACAATGTTCATTAATGCCCAAGAATGTTCTAGAGCACTTGAAAATACTTGAGACTGTTTGAAAAAACTCAAAAACACTTGAGAATACTCAAGAATACTCACGAAAGTTCTTGATAAAGCTCGAGATGAAGGATATTAAAGGTGACAGGAGGTTTGCAGAATGCTTAAGAACACTCTAGATTGCTCGAGAATGTTCGAGAATGCTTGAATATTTAGTTCTTAGTCAACTTACTCCTTTTTTTGTTAAATTTCTACTGTTTTTATTGAACTTAAAAAACTTATTAACAAAAAATTTCCTCACAGATATTTCGTGTTATAATAATAAATAGATAAATAAATAATTTAATAAATACGTAAATAAATAAATAAATCAGTTAATCAATCAATCATTTCATAAAGAAAAGAAAACAATTGAACATTTTAAAAATACGAAAACATTTCGTGAATATTTAATAAAAGCATGTTAAAATATTGAAAATGTCTTAAGAAAAAAGACGATAAAGATAAATCCATTAAAGGCAAAACAATGGCAAAACAAACTGCTAAATATCTGTTTTATTTATAAACAATTGAAACATTTCTTAAAAAAATTGTTTAAAAAACAATCAATTGTACTATTATTGAAAAATGTGTGACTCTTCAAGCTAAGCTCCTTAAATTCAGTAAAAACGTTGAAATAAAAGTAAGTAAATAGTATTAAGAGAAAAAAATGATTTAAATCATTTTTATTTTGTGAAAATTTTTTGAAAAATGTTCATTAAAAATACTTACTACTTGTTCTAAATCCAATAAAAATACTTTTTTATGAAATATAATGTGTATCTGAAAACTATAAGGAAGAAAAATATTTTTAAAATAAAACAAGTGAAAAATCATTAAGGTAAAACACTAAAAAAAAATTCTTTAAAAAAAACAATTGAAGATTAAATTTTGAAGAAGTAGAAATTGCTAAGAGAGTTTTTAATTTTCTTAGAATCACTTGTAAATGTGTTTAATAAAAAAAGATTGAAGTTGAATTTTTGAAACTTAAAAATTTTAATTTCCCAAGAAGAAATAAACAATTCTTAAAAAATTTAAACGCTTATTTGTATAAAAAACTAATAACAATTGAAATTTGATAAGAAATCAATACAGATGAGCATTTTTTTTAAGTTGAAAAGAAAAACAATTGTAAATTTATTTCTTTTAGGTAATGTTGTTTTTTTTGGATAATTTAAAGCCTTTTTCATACTGAATTGTATTTTTTTATATAAATCTTCCACCTTAAAAAAATTTCCATAATAAAGAGTTTAAATTGTTAAATAGAAACAAGTGAATTTTTTAAATTTTTATTAAAACTAAAATCAGTCGAAATTATTAAAAAGATTAAAGTTGAATTTGTTAAACTAAATAATTGAATTTTTTAATGTTTAAAAATCAAAATAGGAATTTTTACCAAAAAATTAAAAACAATTGAAATTTGTTAAGGAATAAAAAAAACAGTTGAGCATTTTTTTAAAGTTGCAAATTATAAATTTATTTGTTTTAAGAAATGTTAATATTTTGGATAAGTTTAAGCTTTTTTTCATACTGAAGCAGAAATTTTTATTAGTATTTCATTTGTAAAAAAAATCGTTGATTTTTTAATTGATTTAAGCAATATAAAACAAAACAAAACAGTTTAAGTTAATTTAAGTAAGTATTACGTTGTGTATTATTGTAAAAGAGACTTCCCGTATGTAAATAAATAAATGAATAAATAAATACATATATAAACAAAATTTTTAGTACTTTGTCATAATATTTTAACTAATTTTTTAAATGTTTTCAATTGCTTTTTTCTTAATCTTAAAGATTAAAACCTTTTTTCTAAATAAAAATATTTTGTTTACTACTTATTAACAGATTTTCAAATGTTTTTCATTTAATATATAAAAACATAAAATGGTTTTCTTTTTTGAAACTTTTCAATTCAGTTGTTTTTTTTTTACATCAGTGTTTTCGTTGATTTTTATCAAAGAAATTTACTTTCAGAAAGTTTCAACATCTGAATTTAATCTATTTTTTATTTGCTTTCTTATATTCAATTGTTTTTTTTTTTTTTTTGGTAATTTAAACTGTTTTCCTTCGAGAATCTCAAGTTTTTTTAAACAACTTTTTAAAGAATCTTCTTTCCGTAAATTTTTATTTTCTTAATGTTTCAACAGTTTTTAACGAATTTTTTAAAACCTTTTCTTTTCAACTGTTACTTTTTTTTTAGAAAAATATGCTTTTTTGATAGATTTCATTTGTTTTTTCACCTGCATAGTTACAAAGTTTTAAACAAATTAATTCCCATTTTTTGATCAAAACCAAATTTAAAAATTTCAACTTTTGTTAGCAAAATACATTTTTTTTTCTCTTCTAATTTTAACTATTTTGTAATAGATTTTTAAAAACTCTTTTAATTAACAAATCATTTCAATATTTTTTTGTAGAAAATTTCAATTGTATTTTATAATTTCCAACTGTTTTTTTTTTTTTTAGATTTGAACTAAAATTTAGCAAATTTAGAATTTTTTTTTCCAAACTTTATTTTAATAATTTGTTAATTCAATTTTTGTTTAAATAAAAGTTTTACATGTATTATTAAAAGTTGCCAATTGTTTTTTTTTATTTAATCTTAAAGTTTAAAACCTTTTTTATTTGAGAAAACCTCACTCGTTTTTTGTTTTAGTAATAAAAATTCAACTATATGATCAAAATTTTTAATATTTTTTAAAATTTTCAAATGTTTTTTTTATTTTTTTGATACAAACAAGTTTTTCCTTATAAATTTTTCTCTAGAAAATTACAACTAAATTTATTTTTGGAAAGGTGCTTTTTTACAAACATTCCAATTGTTTTCTTTTTGACAATTAAATTAAAAAAAATGTTTTTCAATCGTTTGTTATAAAAGAAATCTTAAATTAGACAGTTTTAACATTTTTTTTTTATCATTTCAATTTTCTTATTTGCTTATAAAATAGTGAAGTAAATAAAACAGTAATTACAAAAACAATGAAAAAAGAAATAGGAAAACAAAAGCTAAGCGCCAAAAACTTGTCAAAGTTATTCAAAATTGAATCTATTTTAAACTACAATTAAAATCTTAAATCATCCCTTAACGGAAATTGCAATTAACTTTAGGGGAACGCCGTGTTGACAGTTATTAGTTTACACATTTTAAAAATTCGGTAATAATTAGAGAAACAAAAGTTAAGCGCTAAAAATTTGTTAAAGTTATTTAAAATTGAATCTATTTTAGGCTACAATTAAAATCTTAAATCATCCCTTAATGAAAATTGCAATTAACTACAGGAGAACGCCGTATTGATAATTATTAATTTACACGTTTTAAAAATTCGTTAATAATTAGGAAAACAAAAGATAGGCGCTTAAAACTTGTTACAGTTATTCAAAATTGAATCTATTTTAAGCGACAATTAAAATCTTAAATCATCCCTTAATGAAAATTCCAATTAATTACAGGAGAACGCCGTGATGATAATTATTAGTTTACACATTTTAAAAATTCGTTAATAATTAGAAAAACAAAAGATAGACGCTTAAAACTTGTTACAGTTATTCAAAATTGAATCTATTTTAAGCTACAATTAGAATCTTAAATCACCCCTTAATGAAAATTGCAATTAACATAAAGAGAACGCCGTGTTGGTAATTATTTCTAACTTACCTTTACTTATAACTAATAGGACCATGATGATGGTTGCGATGAAGATGATGCAAACCATATCCAACCAGAAACCGAAGGCACGTGCAGAGGCCACGAATAAATACCAAGCTGAACTGTGGCTGTCTTGGAAGCGATCGAATTCCGTTATTAAAATACTCTCCGCCGAAAAGGCTCTTATGGTGCTTAGCCCGTGCATGGTCGCTGTCATCTGACCAAAAATTGGACTCCTCACTGAATAAGAATTACGATTAATTATTTTAAACTATTGTGTATTATTTAAAAAAAAACTTACGGATCCCTTCAATTCGTTTTACACTCCTACTCGTCCTTAAGAAGACGATCCTCATGAAATAAAACAGCACCATTAGGAATAAAGGAGGAACCACCAACCAACCATCGACGATGGTTGTTAAAGCGATAACGCCTATCAATAATAATCCTACTTCAATAACATCACATAGCACCAGAGGTAGGTATTCATCGATCGTTCCCAAATCTTTAGAAAATCGGTTAAGTATTCTACCAGAAGGATTGGAGTTGAAAAAGCGCATTTTTGCCTTCGATAATTGCGTAAAGATATAATCGTGGAGGTTGATGGATGATCGCATAAAGAATATGAAGTAATAGACGCAGTGGATTATCGCCATGGCCACACACACTATCGTAATTCCTGTATATTGGTAAATAATGTTGTAACGTATATATTGTTCTTCTTCTGGTGTTGTAGAGTTTTTATCGACTATACCCTGTTCTAAATTCACCCTAAAAATTACAAACATTAATTAATTCATAATTAATTGATTATATTAAACGTACCAGTAGGTGATGAAATAATCACTAGCATTAGAAGCCACCTGTGAGATGATGAAAGAAGCTACGAGTAGAAAAATAAGGAAGTAATTTCCTCCGGCTCTAAAATAGGCACAGTACGTTGAAAAAGTAATCTTTCCCTGAGCCAACTTTTCCTTTTCAACTGTAGGATTATCCAAATCCTCGTCCTCCTCACTATCCTCGCTCTCTTCCACCTCGGAATTTTGCCTCGATTTAATCCTCTTCTTCTCCACACTCTCATCCTCAGCGTGCGATTCCTCCAACAATTGGGCAAAATCCAAACCGCTCGACTGTAATTCTAAATAACTACCCATCCCGCTAATACTGCCATTGTTGAGGATTATAATCGTGTCTGCGTTCTTCAGGTATTGTAATTGATGTGTGATTAAAATGCAGACTTTATCAGAGAGGAAGTTTTTAATGCATTCGTTAAATAATTGTTTGCCGACGTTAGCGTCTACGGCAGATAAGGGATCGTCTAAGAGGTAAATGTCTGCTTTTTTATAGACGCAACGTGCTAAATTAATTCTAGCTTTTTGGCCCCCGCTTAAGGCTTTTCCCTTCTCACCTACAAGGGTGCGATCGCCGTAAGGTAAAAGCGCAAAATCCGATTCTAAGGCACAGACTTTACACACCTTCTTATACCGTTCCTCATCGTAAACATCACCGAAGAGAATGTTTTGTCGTACACTACCCGAAAACAACCAGGGTTCTTGTGCTGAAAACGATATCCTCCCTTTAACCTCCAATTCACCAGAATTAATCGGTAATTCTTTAAGGATGACATTCATTAAGCTACTCTTTCCACTACCCACTGGTCCAATCACAGCCAACAGTTTTTTATTTGCAATGGTAAAATTTATATCCTTCAGGGTGTCCTCATTGGAATCTCCATCCCATTTAGCGTGGACTTTTTTTAAACTCACCCTCACTTCAGTGTTGACCTTATTAAAACCGCCGTTCGTAATCAAACCGTTGATTTCCGGTTTTAAGTAATCGTTGGGGAGTTCGTCGTAACAGAGGAACGTCTGCAATCTCTTGATGGAGACGTGCACTTCGGCCAACGAGGAAATACTGACGGAGAATAAAAAGGTGATCACAGTTCTCATCACATTGTAAATTGAGGTTATGGCGAAGACCCTCTCCGCGGTGATGCTGTTGTCCATCAGGACGTAGGCGATGAGGCTGATGAAGATGGCAGTGCGCGAAGCGAACGTTTCGAACGAGTACATTATGCCTATTAAGTATTTGTGTGCCCTTATCGATTCTATCTCCTTCCTAAATTTATAAATAGTAACATTATTAAAGATTTTAATTAAATTAAAGTTAATTAATCAAAATTATCTTTACGTAACTCACAAAATCGAAATTAAATGTTTTACTTTTTAATAACTATTTGACTTACTTTCTAATTTTAGATATTAATTTGGCGAAGGGCCGCTCCCACGTATACATCTTGATTACTTGAATGCCTGAAATGATTTCGTTCATCAGGCGCACCCTTTCGTCGGTCCGCAGGGCGGTTCTCAAACGCAGCACCGACGTTCTCTTTCCCAGCCACACTAAAAATAAAAAAATAAAATACATCGAGCATTATCATTAGTATTCATTATGCTTAATAAACGAATGAAGTTTATTAATGATATTCGTATGGTTTCGTTGTAGAATTCTAAAAATATAGCCCTAATCAATTTTATTTCAATCGTTGTGACTACTTTCATTCCTTAAATTTAAATCAATACAACTTTTTCATTCTCCAAATTGAATAATTTAATTCTAAATAGTTTTTTGATGTAATAAAATTTATCTCAATTTGTTGAGGATGTTTTACTGATTAGAGGGTGGGATAGTGGCCACCCACCCACCCTACATATGCACATTTATTTAAACCACAAATAGTGTTTGATGTCCAAAGAAATAAAAACCAAATTGTGATGATTTTCAAAAATGTAATCACTTTATAGTCTAGAAATTTTAAATGTATATGTAGGGTGGGTGGGTGGCCTCTATCCCACCTTCCAATCACTAAATCATAAAACACGATTTAATTAAGTAATTTATTAAAACATCAAGTAAATCAATAAACTATTTATAGAAAATTTTTGACGCATTGAAATTTATATCAATATTTTTGAAGATGTTTTATTGATTGGAGGGTGTGATAGTGGCCACCCACCCACCCTACATATGCACTTTAACATAAATCACAAATAGTGTTTTATATCCAAAGAAATTAAAACAAAATTGGTAATGATGATTTCAAAAAAATACAATATCCTTACAGTGATGAAAGTTAAATATATATGTAGGGTGGGTGGGTGGCCTCTAACCCATCCTCCAATTAGTAAATCACGAAACATTGTTTAATGAAATTATTAATGAATACATCAACTTTATAAATGAATTGTCTCTTAAGATTTTTCTTTCTTATCAGGAAAAAAATATATTGTTAAAGCAAAATAAAATAAATTGTTTTACTAAAAACTATTTATTTAGTATGAATAATTACTTATTATACCACCTTTCGAATATTTTAACATTAAATAATCTTTTTCCTAGAAGATATAATGATTAAAGTTTAAATAAAAAAATTGTTGATTCATTAAAATTTATATCAAATTTTTGATGATGTTTTATTGATTAGAGGATGGGATAGAGAACATATGCACATTTACACAAAATACAAATAGTGCTTGATTTATAAAGAAAATAAAAACTAAATCTTTGATGATGATTTTAAAAATACAATCACTTTATAGTGATGAAATATTTAATGTATATGTAGGGTGGGTGGGTGGCCTCTATCCCACCCTACAATCACTAAATCATACAACACGATTTTATTAAATAATTTATTAATACATCAAGTAAATCAATAAACTATTTATTGAAAATTTTTGACGCATTGAAGTTTATATCAATATTTTTGAAGATGTTTTATTGATTGGAGGGTGGGATAGAGGCCACCCACCCACCCTACATATGCACTTTAACATAAATCACGAATAGTGTTTTATTTTCAAGGAAAATAAAAAATAAATTGTGATAGATTTGAAAAAAATTCAATCACCTTATAGTGTTAAAAGTTTCAATGTATATGTAGGGTGGGTGGGTGGCCTCTATCCCACCCTCCAATCACTAAATCATAAAGCACGATTTTATTAAACTATTTATAAATACATGAACTAAATTAATAAACTATTTATAGAAAATTATTGACGCATTGAAGTTTATATCAATATTTTTGAAGATGTTTTATTGATTGAAGGATGGAATAGTGGACACCCACCCACCCTACATATGCACTTTAACATAAACCTCAAATAGTGTTTGATATCCAAAGAAATATAAACAAAAATTTTGAATGATGATTTAAAAAGAAAATACAATCACCTTGTAGTGATGAAAATTCAAATGTATATGTAGGGTGGGTGGGTGGCCACTATCACACCCGCTAATCAGTAAATCACGAAACACTGTTCAATTAAATTATTAAAGAATACATCAACTTAATATATGAATTGTCTCTTAAAATTTTTCTTTCATTTCAGGAAAAAAATATACTGCTAAATAGTTATTTAAGGTACAAGTGTAAAAAGTGATGCTTTATTGCACGAACTGGCGTTTAAAAACACGAGCGAGGAACGAGCGAGTTTTTTTAAAGCCAGGAGTGCAATAAAGAAACTTTTTACACGTGTGCCTTACAAAATTTTATCTTCGATCGTAAAGGATTTCAAAGAATATATTCTTATGAGTAATATTTTAAAGTCATTTCAATAATTCAATTAATGAAAATATACTTTACCCGCAGTGCACTAATGAAAGCGTTACTTAGCAACCAGTAAACAAGTTGCACAAATGTCGGCCGCCATTATTATTTATGGAAAGAATGAAATCTTCAGAGTTCTTAAATCTGCCATTTGGTTTGTATTATATATTTTATTTATAGTTTATTAGTTATTTGTATCAATTAATAAAAAAATAAGTTTTTCGCCGAAAATTTGTGCTATAATTTATTCATCTGTCAAATTTGACATTTCTGTGCAATAAAAACAGTTTGACATTACCGTGCAATAAAAACGTAAAAAAGCACTAGTGCTTTAAAAAGCCACTTTTACAATATAAAATGATGCAAAAAGCGTCTACTTTCTGTACGATCGTAGATAAACAAACAAAGAATTTTGTTTTACTAAACAACATCTAAGTGGTATGAATAATTACTAATTATACCACCCATCGAGTATTTTAACATTAAATAATCTTTTTCCTGGAAGATGTTCCCTAAATTAAGGTTTAAATAAAAATTTGTTGATTTATTAAAATTTATATCAATATTTTGAAAATGTTTTACTGATTGAAGGGTGGGATTGAGGCCAACCACCCACCCTACATATACACATTTATATAAACTACAAATAGTGTTTTATTTTTAAGGAAAATAAAAACTAAATCGTGAATGATGTTTTTAAAAATACAATCACCTTGTAGTATAAAAGTTTAAATGTATATGTAGGGTGGGTGGGTGGCATCTATCACACCCTCCAACCATTAAATCATAAAACACTATTTATTAACGTGTCAACTAAATTAATAAACTATTAATAGAACATTGTTGACGCATTGAAATTTATATCAATATTTTAGAAGATTCTTTATTGATAGGGGGTGGGATAGAGGCCACTCACCCACCCTACATTTGTACTTCAACATAAACCACGAATAGTGTTTTATTTTTAAGGACAACGGAAACTTAATCGTGAATAATGATTTTAAAAATACAATCTCCTTCCTATCTATCCCACCCTCCAATCACCAAATCATAAAACACGATTTTAATAAACTATTTATTAATATTCAAAATAAAATAAAATGAATAACTTTGTTTTTATCACTTTTATCAAAAAAAAGTGATAAAAACAAAGTTATTTGTTTTATTTTATTTTGAATCATAAAATGTATCACGAAGTAAAAGCCTCTACAATTACTTATTTATTTATTAATACATCAACGAATTTAATAAACTATTTATTATTTTATTAACGCATTGAAATTTACATCCTAACTTAACTTTTTGAGCATGTTTTATTAATTGGAGATTGTGTTAGTGGCGAGAAATTCTTTAAGGGTAGCATCCGGATATTACCCGAAAGATGGCAAAAAGTCAACAAAAAGAAAATGCTCCGAGAACATACAACAGATCATAAATAAGAGTTGACAATCGCCTAAAAACAGTTGACAATTGATTGATAACAGTAAGCTTAAAGGCAAGGTGACAAGTATGAACTAACAGGTGTAAAGACAAATTATAATAGACAGTTGCTAGTTCACAATAAATAATAGTTAAAGAATGACGGATGATAAATAATAGTTGACAGAAACCACTTGATCAAGAATAGATGATCGATGATAAAAGCAATTATACAATATAGTAGACAGATGACAATAAACGAAAAAGAGTTAACCTACTACCAACCGATAAGTGATAGTCAGGACAATTATGTGATAATCTGCAGGAAACAAGTGATAATTATCAGGTGATAGTCGGCTAAAAACACACGACAGATGATAAGTAACAGTTGGAAATCAGCTAAGAATAAATAATAATTGACAAACGGCAAACGAGAATGAATAATAATTGTCAGATTAGAGATGGTAAGTGCAAAGGATAATAGGTATAAATTAAAGGGTATTTGAAACAAGTTAAATCAAAAATAAATAAATATTTAATAATAATAAAAAAACTGTTAACAGTAAACCATGAAGAGTTGACAGATTATAAGTGACAGTGGAATGATGATAATAGATAAAAAATATGTCAACAGTTGAAGAGAGAACAAATTATAATGGACAAATGCCAATTCCTCAACAATATATTATAGTTAGCAGATGGCAGTTCAGAAGAATGAGATGAGAAATAAATGTTTGTATTTTATCAGAATTTCACAGGATACGCACACATTTCGTTTGATTTAATTCATTTAACTTTTTCTGCATTTATTTATAATTTTCTGTCTCATTCAACTCATTTCCTCTTATTTTGTCCGAGATTTTAAAAAACTATTTTTTCACCAGTTTTCATTTTATATTTTTTAAATTTTCAAAAAGTTTGCCTAGAAATGACGAGATATTTCTTCGATGAATTTTTTTCAACTTTTGTATAAATTTTAATCTTTGTTTTTTTTCTCAATTAATTTCTTCTGTTTTTCTTCTCTTCTATTTTTCTAGAACTTTTAACAATTTCTTTCTTTATATAATTTCCAAAATCTTTTATTTATTTTTTTTATTTTTGTATAAATTCCTCTATTAAACTGCGAACACTTTCCTTAAGCGTTTTAGAATTTATAACATTTTTTTTTGTGTTTTACCTTTCTAAGATAAAGCATCTTCTCTTTTTCTAAAAATTCTTTCTCTTAAAAATTGCAAATTGCAAGAATTTTCTTTAAACGGTTTAGACTTTTCCAGCAATCAACTAAATAAATGAACTATCTCTTATGTTAGACAAAATACAAAGGAGAGGATATAGTTGAGAGATAACAGATGACAGATGGCTAGTTTGATTTTTTTGCATTTCAAATTTACTTAATTACTTATTGATAGATTAAATTTTAAATATTTTTTAAAATAACAGTTGACAGATGAGAAAAGAATGACAGAACAACATATGATAGATCACGAATGACGGGTGGTAAATTACGGATGAAATATAACATAAGGCAGATGAAAAAATACAGATTAAATAGTTATGTACTAAAAATATCGAATGTTTTTTTTTAAAATTGTTTTCTGCAATTAAAAGTAAGTAACGAGTTTCAATATTTTTATTTTCTCTTTTGAGTAATGACGAATAACAATTATTGACTTTAATATTCAAATTAATTTAAAGAGAATCTACCAATTTCTAAATACCTTGTTATTACATTTCAAAAAAGATTTTAAAACTATTGACAAATTAAATGTGACAGATGAAATGAAAAATAAAAATTTTAATAAAAATATGATATATTTTTTTAAATCAATTATTTTCCTTAATTATTAAATAATTTCATTTTTTACTGCAATTAAAAAATTTCAGATAATATAGCTGGTCCCAGATGACAGATGACAGATGGCAGATGGTAAAATAAAGATTAATTAATTTAGATTTAAAAAATATGTAAGTTTTTTCAACCAATTTTTTCAATGTAAAAAAAAATATTTAAAAATTATCACTTGTTTTCATTTTTTTAAATTTAAAACAATACAATTCTTTCTTTTATTTTCGAATAAATGACGATTGTAAATGTCTTTTTACTGTTCAAAATAGAATTGGCGATAGATGATAGATTACAGAAAACATATGACAAGTGACAAACAACAGTTGATATGTAACCTACAATATGGTACATAATAACACATGGCAGATGGCAAATTGCAAATTGTAGATGACATATAACGGATGATAGATGACAGGTGAATTATGACAAGTGGCACATAACAAATGACAAATAAAAAATATGAATTACGAAAAAAATATTCTTCAATTGTTTCGATCAATGAAAAAAATATCTAACGTTTTTTCAATTGTTTCTTTTCTCTTTTTTAATATTGACAGATAACAGATGACAAATAAAATATGATAGTTGATGAGAGATAACAGTTTACAGATATGTGATGAAAGATGATAATTGATATATAAAAGATGACAATTGACAAATAAGAAATGACAGTTGACAGTTGGGAAAGATTATAGTTGACAGAAAACATGTGACAATTAACAATTGACAGATGACAGATAAAATATGACAGTTAATGAGTGATGACGGTTTACAGATAACAGATGAAAGATGATAATTGACAAATGGGAGATGACGGTTGATAGTTGAGAAAGATTATAGTTGACAGATAGCATGTGACAGTTGACAGTTGCCAGTTGCCAGTTAACAGTTAACAGATGACAGATAACAGTTGATGAGAGAAGACAGTTTACAGTTAACAGATAAAAGATGTCAGTTGACAAATGAGAGATTACAGTTGGCAGTCGAGTAAGATAATAGTTGACAGGTAACATATGACAGTTGGCAGCTGACAGATGCCAGATGGCAGATGACAAATAAAATATAACAGTTTATGAGAGATGACAGACAATAGATGAAAGATGACATTTTGCAGATAAAAGATGACAGTTGACAAATGAGAGATTACAGTTGACAGTTGATACAGATAACAGTTTACAGAGAAATGATAGATGACATGTTATTACCTATCCAAAAAAATTTAAAAACCTAAAATTTCAAAACTTATCACAGATGATATATGACCATCAATGTTTTAATTAAATATTAAGTATTTATGATGTTAAATTGTTTTTATTTATTTTTCAATATAATGACCCATATAATAGGATAGTCGGAGAATGACAGTTGATGTAAACAAATTACTTCATTAAAAAAATATATATATTTATCAGGTATCAGATGACAAAGGATAAATGACACATGATACGTGACAGGTGACAAATGACAGATAACAAATGACAAATGATAAATTGCACACAATACGTAACAGATGACAAATAAAAGATGACGGATGACAGATAAAACAAGGCACGTAACAGATGAAATAAAATATGTCATATGACACATAAAAAAATGTCAGATAAGAGACGAACGGATTTTATTTGTTTTAATTCACAATAAATATCTGATGTTTTTCAATTGGTTTTTCTTACCAAAAGAATGATTTAATACACTGAAATACTTAATAACAAGTACATTGAGATAATAGATGACATATGATAGATGATAGCTGTAAGATGATAAAATAAAGATGATACATTTTAGATCTAAAAAATATAAATTACAAAAAACAAATGTAACTTTTTTCAATGTAAAAAAATATATAACGATTGTTTCTCTTTTTTTATTGAAAAAAAATACAATTGTTTATTTTATTTTCGAATATAATATCATATATAAACAATTTATAATTGTTTCAGTGGTCAATCAATATTTGACGATTGTAAATGTCATTTTATTGTTCAAAAAGGAGATGATGATAGATGACAGATGGCAGATGACAGAAAACAGATGACAAATGCAAACAAGAGATGATAGATAACCTGTAATATGGTACCTAAAAACACATGACAGATTGCAAATTACAGATTATAGATGGCATATAACAGATGACAAATGACGAGTGGTAGATAAAACATGACAAATAAAAAAAATTACAAATTACAAAAAAAATCTATCGTTTTTCAACGAATTTTCAATGGTTTCTCTTTTTTTATATTTACAATTATTTTTTTCAAATTTCCAAATAAAAATTATAAACGGTTTCGAATTTTTGTAACAGACCATAGATAATTATCAATACTTTACTTAAATTTTCAAAAAAAAGAAATGTTCATAACTTCTCAATTGTTTCAATTTCAATAAGTATTCATAATGCTTAATTGTTTATCTTTATATTTCAGCATATTTAGTTCACTTGAACACTTAATGACATAAAGTCTCATAGTCGACAAATGACAGTTGACAATTGACAGCCAACAGTTGACAGATGATACATAACAGATAATAAATAAAATATAACAGTTGATGTGAGATGACAGTTGACAGATAGCACATAAAAGACAATTTTCAGATAAATGATGACAGTTGACAAACGAGAAATGTCAGTTGGCAGTTGATAAAGATTATAGTTGACAGATAACATGTGACAGTTGACAGTTGGCACATGACAGATGACATATGACAGATGACAGATAACAGATAATAAATACAATATGACAGTTGATGAGAGATGAAAGTTGACAGCTAGACAGATGATAGATGATAGATGATAGATGATAGATGATAGATGATAGATGATAGATGATAGATGATAGATGATAGATGATAGATGATAGATGATAGATGACAGATGACAGATGACAGATGACAGATGACAGATGACAGATGACAGATGACAGATGACAGATGACAGATGACAGATGACAGATGATAGATGATAGATGATAGATGATAGATGATAGATGATAGATGATAGATGATAGATGATAGATGATAGACAATAGATGATAGATGATAATCGTTTCCCTTTATATTTATTTAAGAACAATTCACTTGTTTCTTTAATTTCGAATAAAAAATAAACATTTTTTATTTGTTTCAATCGCCAATCAATATTTGACGATTGTAAATGTTCAAAAAAATATATAATGATGGATGACAGATGACGGAAAACAGATGACAAGTGTAAACAACAGATGATAGATAACTTTGATTAAAACACTTAGAACCTTTCTTCAATATTTTATTTTTATCCAGATGTACATTTCGGACACAAAGTGTCCATTATCAATGGTTTGATACATCTGGATAAAAATAAAATATTGAAGAAAGGTTCTAAGTGTTTTAATCAAAGTTATTATTATCTTCAAGTAACTCAATCAACCAAATTAAGAAATAACTAATGACAAATACAAAAAATATGAATTACAAAATAAAAACATTTTTCCAATGATTTTATCAATGTAAAAAAATATTCGACGGATTTTCAATTATATGATGAATTAATTTATGACATAAACCGTAGTGAAACATTTTTGTATAAATTTGTTGGTCGAATTAAAAATATTGGTATGATATCGCTCGTTATTTATTTTACTCCGACTAGTTTCGACTATAAGTCATTGTTAGAAATCAAATCAAATTAGTTTTTTCAATTGTTTCTATTATTTTCTTTAATACTTACAATTATTTCCTCCAAATTTCCAAATAAAAATTATAATCGATTTGACAGTTGAGAAAGATTGTAGTCGACAGATAACATATAACAGTTGACAGTTGCCAGTTGATAGTTGACAGATGATAGATAACAGATGACGGATAAAATATGACAATTGATGAAAGATAACAGTTTACAGACATGGGTAAAAGATGATAATCGACAGATAAAAGATTATAATTGCTATATTAGAGATGACAGTTGACATTTGAGAAAGATTATAGTTGACAGATAACATGTGACAGTTGACAGTTGGCAATTGACAGTTGACAGATGACAGATGATAATGACAGATGATAGACTATATATAACAAGTGAAACATGACAATTGACAGATTACATGTAATAGTTGACAGATGACAGATGGCAGATAACCGATAACAATCAAATATGACAGTTGAGAGATGACAGTTTACAGATAACAGATTTATAAAATGATAGATAAAAAATGATAGACAAACGAGAGCTGACAGTTGAAAGATTATAGTTGACAGATAATATATAACAGAGAACAGTTGATAGTTTTTGAATGTTTTAAAATTAAAAATAGAAATTTCGAAGTATTATTTATTATTTATTTCGGAAAAAAAAAACTAGCAATTTTGGAAAATTATATAAATCTGAAAAATATGCCGGAAAATTCTATTCCCGCAATTCGGAAACGAATTTTCTTATGAAATTTTAAAAAAATTTAAAAAATGTAAAAGAAATTTTAATGGAAAATTAAAGACATGTTTTAAACTTTAGAAAATTTTATATTTTTTATATAAATTTTTCCGTGTTTAAAATTTTATATCGATTTTCCAGTTTTTTTTTTTATTTTAGCTAAATTTTCTAATAAATTCTCTTTTAAATTGCGATAATAATTTTTTTTCATTTTTTTAAATTATTATATTACAGAATTTCTTCTTTCTGACTGCTAGAATTCTAGATTTTTCAGTTCTCTTTCATTTTTCTAGAATTATACAGCACTTCTATCTCTATCTTATTGATTTTTTTTAACAACTTTTGTTCAATTTTTATTTATTTATTTATTTCTTCTTTCTCAGACTTGCTTAAAAAAACTTCAGTTATTACAAAATAGATATAAAAACATACAGAATTATAGAATTTTACAGCAATTTTTCTACAATTTTAAAGAAATATATCTATAATTACTTTTTGAAATTTGTAATTTTTTTAGTTAACCTTAATAAAAGTTTTCAGCAATTCGTTTTTAATTTTTAAAAATCTTCTCATTTTTATAACTTTCTTTCAATTTTACTTTGAAATTTTTAGAATATCCAACAATTTCTCTTAAAAATGTTGGAGCTTCATCTCATCGATATTTTTCTAAAAATCTAGAAGAGAAATTGTTGGAAATATAGAAATCTCAAAGAAAAATTGTGAGCAAATTATAGAAACATTCAAAACTATTGTTTTAATTAGGAATAGACTTTTAAAAATCAAATAAGATTTGTTGGAAAATTCTATTAAAATTGTAAGAATTTTCTTCAGGGTTTCTAGAATCTTACAACAATTATTCTTGGAGAGTTCTTTTATAAAAATACTTTTCGTACAAAATTTTGCAACTATTGTTTTATTTTATTCATTTTTTATTGTGTGAATAAAATACTGCTTCATTTTAGATTTTAATTTCAATTTTATAAAATCTTTCATCCATTTTTTATGCATTTTCTTAATATAATTTTTAACTTTAATAAAATTGGAAATTTCTCTATAAATTGCAACAATTTTCTTTAAAATCTTTAAGATTTTTAGAATTTCTCTTTACAATTTCTAAAATTTGTTTGTTTGTTTCATAATTTTCAATTATCTTGTATTTAATTTAAATTATTTTTTAATTTCTCCTTGAAATTGTGAGAATGGCAGATGACAGATGACAGATTACAGACGACACATGACAGACGACAGATGACAGTTGACACATGACAGATGCCGACAGAAGACTGATGACAGATGATAGATGACATTTGAAAATTGACGTTCGATAAATGACGTGGCAATTTTTTCCACGAAGCATGCGAAACAATTTTGATAAAACCATTTTATTATTAACTAGTGTTGTTGAACAACAAACAAATGACAACCAATTCGATAGATCTTCAACAATATAAGTCCATATTGGAAGACCTTTTATATACAAAATGATAGACGGCAAAGTACAAATTACAGTCGGCATTAGTATTTAATTGTTGGTGCTCTATTTAAAATAATGTTTTTTTTAATTAACTCACTTTGTATAGGAAGCAGCAGCAGTAGGAAACCGACGCCCAAAAAACTGGAGACGCCGATCTGCAGGTAGAGCAGATAGGTGCCGACGATGGTCTGTATGGGCGCCACCCAGCTGTAGTGCGCCAGCACGAATCCCTGATCGAATTTGCTGACGTCGTTGGACAACAGGTTGACCATCTGTCCGACGGTGGTCTGTCCAATCGCACCTCTGCTCAACCGCAGCGATTTCCTGTAGATCAGCGAACTGCACGACACGCGCATCTTCATCGCCAGATGCATGATCCACATCATCGACGGATGCGCGATCAGTCGTTCCAGCAAGAGGCTGAACACCAGCATCCCACCATAGATGTACGCCTCCTCGTGCGTCATCGGTTCCTTCGTGTCTTTGGCAAAATACGATACTAGTTTTCCAATTAGATAAGGCGTCATTATACTGAAATAATAATAATCAAAAATTACTCATCTTTGCATTACCTGAGTAGTTTACAATGTAAAGTTGAATAAAGAAATTTTACAATTGTTAAGCACATTGGTATGATAATTCTTAAATATATTTAACAATTGTAAAAATTTGTTATTCAACTTTACATTGTAAATCTTTTATTAGAAGCTATTCAGACAAAACGATTAACATTTTTCGTTTGACTTCGTTACTGTAGTTTCAAGAATTTTAAATTGTCGTTAAATACTTTGTTGATATAATGTATTCATTAAATTAACTGTTTATGATTTAAAAAAAGTGTTAATTATATTATTAAGATTATGCAAAGCAATAAAATATTTGACCTAATAATTACACTACGATAAACGTGATTTATTCAAAACGCTCACGCCGCATTAATTATGAATTTATCAATAAACGGAAACACGTTTCCTGGACGACCTTGTTGGCGTGTGACGATAATGTCTGGCCAAGACACTTGAATCAATTAAACGCTGCAGCCATTCAACGCACTCTCCCGTTAATGACAATGTGATTAATTCAATTATAATTAGATAATAATTCTTTTATGCTTTGTAAAAATGTAAAAATGATTACAGTTGCATAATGTCTTACATTATGGCGACCTCTTTGAAGAGCGTGAGAAGACCTATGGCGAGGAACTCGGGGCCAAACACCCTGAAGAGGGCGATGTGCAGCGCCCATTTCTTGTGTTTTCTGTGCTGCTTCTTCCACGCCGACTCCAACTCGTCGCCGACAAGACGCGACCGGTGCTCCTCCAGAGGCTCGTACAGATCTTCTTCCTTGAAACCTTTCCGAAAGTTTCTCCAGAAAACTGGAAACATATATCTGAAACAAATGATTATAATAATAATAAAAACTGCAAAAAAAGTGTACAAAGTGTTAAAATATTAGGTTGTAATGTTGATTGATGAGTTACGTGAAGATGATGCAACATAAAATAAGTAGTAAGGACTTTCTACACAGTTTATTAGTTATTGTTCTCATTAACAACAGTCCTGAACTGGTTTCGACTTATTTTGCATCTCATCAGCGTAGCGCGGTTAGAAACAGGGAAACATAAGAGTATTTAACTCAGGGTAAAACGTCAATCATAATATTGTCATTAAAGTGCTGCCATCTAAAGTGCAAGCGTTGAACTAGACTCCTGTTTGTGTGGATAACCCCCGACATATCAAAAAACTGTAAACAGATGACAGATGACAGTTGACATATGACAGTTGACAGATGACAGATGACAGATGACAGATGACAGATGACAGATGACAGATGACAGATGACAGATGACAGATGACAGATGACAGATGACAGATGACAGATGACAGATGACAGATGACAGATGACAGATGACAGATGACAGATGACAGATGACAGATGACAGATGACAGGTGACAGATGACAGATGACAGATGACAGATGATTGTTTTGAAAAATGACAAATAATAGAAATTTGAATTGGCAGACCACAGATGATAGATCACAAATAATAAATGATATACGAGATATGACAGATGAGAAACGACAGTTGACAGATTACATGTCATCTGTCAGATGACAGGTTCATCTCACCTGTCACCCTTTTTTTTGCAATGTAATCTGTCACCTGTCTTTTCTCATCTGTCATAACCCGTATATCATTTGTTATCAGATGACAGATGACAAATGATAAATGACTGATGACAGATGATAGAAGACGTATGATAATTTTTTTCTGTAAAATTTGAATTGATAGATGATGTAAACTAGATGGCAGATGAAAAAGAAGTTGAATATGTTTAAGCAAGTTAAATTTTTAAACTCTTTATTAATTGTTTTTTGTTTTAATTATTAATATAAATAGACTTTTTAATCAATTTTGTCTTTAAGAACTTTTCTAGTTTTATTAATTTTTTCTTTGTATAAAAAAATTATCGAAACAATTAAAAATTTGTTTAAAAGACAGAGAAAACATTCAAAATTCAATAGCAAGAATTTAATTTTTTCATTCAAGTCTTCTCTGTCTTTTTTGAACAAATTTTTAATTATTTTGATTATTTTTTTAAATTGAATATAAATGTTTTATTTTTTAGAAAATTTATATCTGTTTCAATAGATTTAAATTGTTTTTTAGCTTACCTTTAATAAGAATTACTAAATTTAAGCGAATTTTACTTTTTGTTTTTAGAAAATTCCCAAATGTTTTATTACAGTTTTCAATTGTTTCTTCTGGAAAATTACAATTTGTTTCAAGTGAATATTTTAACGTCATGTTCTTCCGAAATTTTATGCAAATATTATTTTTGTTTTCTTGTAAAGGAGATTTTCCGCAAAATAAAAGTATTATCAAAAATATTAACAGTTCATTTTGTAGATTTTCAATTGTTGTTTCAATGTTGTTGTTAGTTTTGTAAATTTTCAATGATTTTTTCAGAAAATGTACAAAAGTGTCATTACAAATTTTAATCGTTTTTTTTTCAAATTTCTAATTAGTAAAATTTCAAATATCAACTGTAGTATTACAGATGTTTTGTATTTAATGAAAATTTAAAATGTTTTTGTTGCAGATTACAAATCTATTCCTTTTTTTTTTCGTTAAGAGTTTGTAAAATTTGCATTGACAGATGACAGATAATAAGTGATAAATGACAGATGACAAATGATAGATGACAGATTATAGATGACAGATGACAGATGGCATATGACAGTTGATAGTTGACATTTAACAGTTGGCAGATGACAGTTAATAGATGACAGATGACCGCTGACAGTTGATAGATGACAAATGACAGATGACAGATGACAGATGACAGATGACAGATGACAGATGACAGATGACAGATGACAGATGACAGATGACAGATGACAGATGACAGATGACAGATGACAGATGATAGATGATAAATCACTGACGACTGATGGTTAATGGCAGGTAACAGATAACTAAAGTGACAGACAACAAACAATTGATTCTTTTTTTTTTATTGAAAGGTAAATAATTTATTGTATAAAAATTAAATATTTGTTAAAACTAATTAAAACCATGCCACAAATTAATAGACATTTTCTAAACAACACTTGACGTCTTGAAAATATATTAAACTTTGTCAAAAAAATGTTGTAATTTCCAGTAAATAAATTTTAAGAGAAAAATTAAAAATTGTCTAAATCACTACAAAATGAAATATTAAAGGTAATAGATGACAGATGACAGATAACGTTTGATGTATGACAGATGAAAAAAAATTCAACTGTAAATATTTAGAAAAAGTTTTAAACGATTTTTTAATTGAAATTTACAAACTGATATTTCTTTAATCAAATTTTTTACTTTTATTTCTCTGCTTTTTAAACAAACTTTCAACTGTTTTCATCGTTTTTAAAAAATTTAAATATTTTGAGTGAAATTAGAATTTTTCATTTTTAAAAAATGTATTAGATTTCAATTGTTTTTCCAGATTTGTTTTAAATAAAATTTAATAGTTTAAAGCGAATTTTTAATTTCCCTTTTAAAAAAAAACTGTTTTATTACAGTATACTATTGTTTATTCTCAGTTTTTTTTTTGTTGTTGTAAAATTTCAGTTGTTTCACGTGAATATTGAAACGTTCGAATTTAAAGTGTTTTCATGATTTATGAGATTTTATTTCATATAACTTAAATACGGACAATTCTAGAACATTCAGATGACAGATAAGAGATGACATATGACAGATGACAAATGACAGATACAAATGACAAATGACAAATGAAAAATGACAAATGACAGATGACATACAACAAATGGCAAGTAACAGTTGACAATATGACAAATAACACAATGACAATATGACAATATGACAAAAGACATGGCAGATGACAATTGACAGATGACAGAAGACAGATGGCAGATGATATATGACAGTTGACAGATAATAAATGAAATATGTCAGGGAAAATGACAGATAATGAAATATTGAATTAAACATTTTTGAATTGTTTCCTTTAATAAAATTTGATTGTTTTTTGTTTTCAGTCAATTTTCAAAAAAAAATAAAAATAATTATAAACGTTTTTTCTAATCAATTTTATCCTTATCAATTTTTATTGTTACAATTTTTTTGTAAAATTGCTATAGTATCAATTTTGGTTTTTTGTTGATTTTCAAATGACTTTTAGTTGGTTTTGACAGATGACAGATGACAAATAACAAAAGACAGATGGCAGATGACCATTGACAGATGACAGATGAAATATATCACGCAAAAAATGATAGATTACCTAGATAGATAATAAAATATATATATTTCTTCTAAATTCCGGAAATTTTAGAGATTTAGAAAGAAATTCTTCTAGATTTCTTAAATTTAAACTTTTTTCGTGATTTATGATATTTTACTTCATAGAACTTAAATATGGTAAAAACTAGAAAATTCAGATGACAGGTAAGAGATTACATATGACAGATGATAATTGACTCATTATAAAAGACAAATGACAGATGACATACGACAAATGACAGATGACATACGACAAATGGCAAATGATATATAACAATATGACAATATGACAATATAACAATATGACAATATGAAAATATGACAATATGAAAATATGAAAATATGACAATATGACAAAGACTGTTGACAGTTGATAAATATCAGGTGACAGATGGCAGATGACAGTTGATAGAATTTTTATGACAGATGACAAATAATATATTACAGACAGATAATTGATGAAATATATCAGGGAAAAAATCATAAATTACCTTACAGATAATAAAATATGACAGATGACAGATGAGAAGAAGACAGATGACAAATGACAATTGACCTATGGCAAATTATTACAGATGATAGATAACAGATGAAAAGAATTATCAAAACATTTTTAAACAAGTCTATGCATTATTTATTTATGTATGTATAATAAAATGTATTTTTTTGTAAAATGAAATTCCGTAAATAAATTCAAATTCAAGTTTATTTTTAGAACAATTTTTTTTTCAAATTTAAATCAGTTTTGTCTTTAAATTTTAAATCGTTTCCATCGTGTTTTTTTTTTGTAATGGTTTTTATTTTTTGGGAAAATTTCATCTCTTTTGTTAGATTAAATTAAATTAAAAAAATCTTATAGCTTTTCAATTATTTGCTTCAATGTAAATCTATATGACAAATTTCAATTGTTTTCCCTCTATTTCAAGTTTCACTTATTTACCTATTTTTTTTTAACAGTATCAAAGGAATTTCAATTAACTCTTTTAACTTATAATAAAAATCTGACAATATTTAATTTTTTTTTGCATTTCATGACAATAAATGACAGGTGAAATACGACATATGACAGATGACAGTTGATAGTTTGCAGATGATAAATGACAGATGACAGTTAAGAGTTGACAGAAGGCAGATGACAGATACCATATAACAGATAACAGATGACAGATGACAGATGACAGATGACAGATGACAGATGACAGATGACTGATGATTGATGATAGGTAACAACAAGCGACAGACAACAGACGATAGAAGCAAATGTTAGGTAACAGATGAAACAGCTGGTTCTTTTTTGAAAGAAAGGTAATTTTTTTATAGAAAAATTAATTATTTGTTAAAACAAATTACAATCATACGACAAATTAATGGACATTTTCTAGAAAACAGTTGACGACTTGAAAATATATTCAACTTTGTCACAAAAAAAGTTGAAATTTCCAATAAATAAATTTAAAGATAAAAATTACTAATATCCTTGAAAATGGAAGATGGCAGATAACATATGACAAATGACAGATTATAGATGTCAGATAACGGATGACAGATGACAGTTGAGAGTTGTTAAATGACAGTTAATAAATGACAGATGACAAATGACAGTTGATAGATGACAAATGACACATGACAGATGATAAATTACGAATGACTAATGGCTTATGGTATATAACAGATAACTAAAAGCGACAGACAACAGACTATAGTAGGCAAATGTTAATTGACAGATGAAATCATTGATTTTTTTTTTAAAGAAAGATAAATATTTATTTTCTAGAAAAATTAAATATTTGTTAAAACAAATTAAAACCAAACCACAAATTAATGGGCATTTTCTAGAAAACGGTTGACGACTTGAAATTATTTAAAACAATGTCAAAAATCAGTTGAAATTTCCAGTAAATAAATTTTAAGAATAAAAATTAAAAATTTACTAAGCACTTCAAAATGAAATATGACAGTTGACATATGTCAGATGACAGCTGGCAGATAACAGATGAGAGATGGCAGTTTTCAGATAACAGGTGACAGATGACAGATAACAGACGACAGATGACAGATGAAAAAAGTCAACTATTTTTAAGCAACTGTAAATATTTAGAAAAAGTTTGAAATTATTTTCTAATTGTTTTTTATTTAAAATTTACTGTAACTGTTCTTCCTTTTAATCAAATTTTCTACTTCTGTTTCTTTGTCTTTTAAACAAATTTTAAATTGTTTCATCATTTTTTATTTTTAAATTAAATTATTTTAAGTACATTTCAAATTTAGAAAATGTATTTGATTTCAATTGTTTTTCCTGTTTTTTTCTTATTACAGAAAATTATCAACTGTTTTATTACAGTTTTCAATTGCTTTTTTGTTTTTTTTTTTTGCTGTAAAATTGCAATTCTTTCACGAGAATATTCAAACGTTCTTTTCGATAATACAAAATGTTGTGCTAATTATATTTTTTGTAAATTAGATTTTTAAACAGTAAAATATTTATAGCTGTTTATAGGTTTTCAATTGTTTTTTTTTTAGTTGGTTTTGTAAATTATCAATTCTTTCGAGTGAATTTAAAAAAAAACATTTTTCGTTATTTTTTGTAAAATTTGAATTCACTTATGACAGATGTCAGTTGGCAGATGACATATTACAGCTGATAGATGACAGATGGCAGATGACAAATAAAATATAACATGCAAAAAATTACACATAATTAAATATATGTTTCTTCTAAATTCCAGAAGTTTTAGAGATTTAGAAAACAAAATTCTTCAAGATTTCTAGAATTTAAACTTATCAATGTTTTAATACTGACTCACAAAAACCAAACTAAGACAGCATATTTGTTTAGTTTGTAAGATATTTTGGGTTAACTTTTATGTTAACATGACAGACGACAGACGACAGACGACAGACGACAGACGACAGACGACAGACGACAGATGACAGATGACAGATGACAGATGACAGATGACAGATGACAGATGACAGATGACAGATGACAGATGACAGATGACAGATGACAGATGACAGATGACAGATGACAGATGACAGATGACACACAACAGATAATATTTTATAAATGTTGAATAATATATATTTTTTACAAATGACAGATGACATTGATACTAATAGTAGTCAGTTAATTCTCTTTGTAAAATTTCAACTGGTTTTTAAAAGCCTTTTATAATTTGAACTATGTTTTAATACTTCTTCGATTATTTTAAACATCAAGTATTTAAAAGAAACAACCAGATTTTCATTTATTTTTTTCTTAACTCAACTGAAGCAGTTTTAAACTTCAACTAATATTTTTTACGATTATCATTTATTTAATAATATTTTCATTGCATAAAATATCAACTGTTTTTTCTTTGAGAATTTGTTTTTATTGCTTACTTTTTTTGCTGTAAAATTGTAACCGTTCAATTGTCTTTTCTGTTGGCAAATGACAAATACAATTGACAAATACAAATGACTGACGCAAATGACAAAAATGAGAAATAACAGATGATTTATGACAGATAACATATGACAGATAACAAATGACAGATAACAAATGAAAAATGACATATGAAAAATGACAGTTGAAAAATGACAGATGACAGATGACATATGACATTCTCACAAGTTGAAAGTGAAATAAGAAACGCAAGAGATCGAGAATAAAAATTCCATGAAAATTCCAATTAAATAAAACAAAAATTAACTTAAAAAATTCATGAAAATTCAAAGTAGTCTCGGGAAAATTTTTAAATATATTAAACAAGAATTGCCTTAACATTTTCCAAAAATTTAGTGAAAAAAGAAATTTACAATAAAACTTTTGGTAATTTCCGATAAGATTAAACAAATAAGTGTCGGAAAATTCAGCAAAATTTGTTGGAGGAAAATCTGTTTTTTTTTTGTAGGTTGAAAGATTTTCTTTATTGATTATAGATTTTTTTATCAACTCCTCTTCCAGATTTGAAAAATTTTCCAGCAATTTTTATGACAGTTCTATAATTTTTCAGAAATATTTTTCTAGTTTTCTGGCAGATTTTGTTTTAAAATTTTCTAGCAATATTTCTTCCAGATTTCTATAAATCTTCAATAATAATATTTTTACTTTCAAGAATTTTTAATTATTTTTATATTTAATGTTATAGAATTTTCCACATATTCTTTCCAGATTTTTAGAATTTTCTCCAATGATTCAAAAAATTTTCATTATAAAAAAACTTTCTTCCTTGATTATAAAAACTTTTTACAATGTTGTAACACTTGTTTTTTAGATTTTTTGTAGTCTTCTAAAATTTTTGAATTTTTTTTTCTGTATTACAAGAATTTTCGTTGATTTTTTTGTTTTTTTTTTGACTTAGGCTTTCACCATTCAGTCAAGACTTAATTTAAGTTGATGTTATTAGAATTTTCCAGATTTTAATAATTTTCCAACAACTTTTTTTGAGAGCTTCTTCGAATGTTTTATATTTTATTTGCATATTTCTTTCAGATTTCGAAAACTTTCCAACCATTTTTTTTAGTTTTTGAGAATTTTTCAATTTTTAGTTGCTTTTAATTCTCTCCAAGATTTCCAGAATTTCTTATAAAATTTTCCAAATTACAAGAATCTTCCACAATTTGTTGACAACTTTTCTTCGTTTATTATTTCTTCAAGGCTTTTAAAATCTTTGAGAATTATTTTTCCTGATTACAAAAATTTTCTTTGTTGGTAGTAGAATTTTACATCAATTTTTCTGCCAGATTATAAGAATTTTCAAGCAACTTTTTTTAGGTTTTTCCATTATTTTTTCCGAGAATTCTAAAAGTTTCCAATTATTTCCTTTCTAGGTTTCTAGAAGAATCTTTGAAAGTTTTAAACTTTTCTAGCAAAATTACGTCCAGAATTCTAAAAATTTCCAATAATTCTTAAAGGATTTTAATATATTTTATTATTCTTAAATTAGATTTACGAAATATTTTCGTGATTTTTCTAATTATTAGTTAATTTTCTACAACGTAAAGGACTTTAATACATTTTTATTATTAAATTATGCTCTAAGAAAGATTATATTATATTTCTTTACTTAAGCGTAAAGAATCCGAGGAGCACTTATTCAACCACAATATTAACATCCGCCGGTTTTATTTATTTCTATTTGTTTATAACGGCATTCCTGAAAATACGAATATGTGCTGCAATATTTGGTTGACCTGCTTTATCTACTTACTGCGCTTAGTCATGAGTAACGTAAAACCGGCCACCCTATTATCTTCGTATCATTTAATGTTGCTTCAGATTTACACATTTATGAGCAACAATAAATTTTTTTTTTTTTTTTAAATCAAATTATCACACAAGAATAAATAAAATAATTATTAATATTTTCATTAAACAAATAAGAAATTTAAAAATACAATTTAATATTATTATAAAACTCAATGAACAAATAAAACATATATATATATATATATATATATATATATAATTATTTAAACCTTGAGGAAAACCGATTAAAGAATTGCTTTGAAAATAATCGCACATAACTATAAACTGTAAAAACATCATCACAACTATAAAACGTGTTTTCAAGGAAACTAATGTTATTATAAACACATCTTCATTACAAATCGATGAGAAATCGAATCGAATTTACATTTGTGGACAGATTAAACTATTTCAATTAAAAAGTGTGTCAATGTGATGACCCAATTATGACCTTTCTTAACCAAACTCTTAAAACGACGACTACAAATTGATTAAATTGTTTCGTCGTATTGCACAACGTTTCACCATGAAATCCCGTGCAATTAAACCATAATTACGTAATGGCATCGTCGCCGACATGTACAAAAGAGTTGCCGAACGCGAGTATTTCGCGGATAGCTGACCTGGAGGAGGAGGTCGACGAACTGCCAACCAACATCGATTATTTGTTACACCATTGACCGAAACGAATGAAACAGACATCAGGCAACGTTAAATTTAACAAAAAACATATTATTGGAACGAATTGTGGTTGGGTTACGACATCGATATCCGCAGAATTTGAAAAAAAAAATTATAATGGATTAATTGGAAATCGATGAAGACCTGATTGAACAACCTTGAAATGTTTGTTTAATTTTCGGCTAAATCACTACCTTGATTTTCATGAAATCTCATGACGACACTTCTAGAATCATCAGTTGTAAAATTTATCAACAAACACTAAGATTATTATTGTTAAATTCATCAGAATTACGCTTTGAAAAATGTTGAAAATCATAAATTAATCATTCTGATGATTTTTTTAAATTTCAACCAAACCACCACCTCGATTTTTATGAAATTTAATAACGACACTTCTAGAATCATCAGTTGTAAAATTTATCAACAAAAACTAACATTATTATTGTTAAATTCATTATAATCGCACTTTGAAAAATGTTGAATTTCATAAATTAATCATTCTGATGATTTGTTTAAATTTTCAGCCAAACCACCAACTCGATTTTCATGAAACTTCATGACGACACCTCTAGAATCATCAGTTGTAAAATTTAACAACAAACACTAACATTATTACTGTTAAATTCATCAGAATTGCGCTTTGAAAAATGTTGAAATTTATAAATTAATCATTCTGATGATTTTTTTTAATTTTCATCCAAACCACCACCTTGATTTTTATGAAATTTCATGACGACACTTCTAGAATCATCAGTTGTAAAATTTATCAACAAACACTAACATTATTATTGTTAAATTCATCAGAATTGCGCTTTGAAAAATGTTGAAATTCATAAATTAATCATTCTGATGATTTTTTTTGAATTCTCAGCCAAACCACCACCTCGATTTTCATGAAATTTCATGGCGACACTTCTGAAATAATCAGTTGTAAAATTTATCAACAAACACTAACATTATTATTATTAAATTCATCAGAATTACAGTTTGAAAAATGTTGAAATTCATAAATTAATCACTCTGATGATTTTTTAAAATTTTCAACCAAACCACCACCTCGATTTGCATGAAATTTCATGACGACACTTCTAAAATCATCAGTTGTAAAATTTATCAACAAACACTAACACTATTATTGTTAAATTCATCAGAATTGCGCTTTGAAAAATGTTGAAATTCATAAATTAATCATTCTGATGATTTTATTAAATTTTCAGTCAAACCACCACCTCGATTTTCATGAAATTTCATGACGACACTTCTAGAATCATCAGTTGTAAAATTTATCAACAAACACTAAGATTATTATTGTTAAAATCATCAGAATTGCGCTTTGAAAAATGTTGAAATTCATAAATTACTCATTCTGATAATTTTTTTAAATTTTCAGCCAAACCACCAGCTCAGTTTTCATGAAATTAATGACGACACTTCTAGAATCAGCAGTTGTAAAATTTATCAACAAACACTAACATTATTATTGTTAAATTCATCAGAATTGTACTTTGAAAAATGTTGAAATTCATAAATTAATCATTCTGATGATTTTTTTAAATTTTCAGCCAAACCACCACCTCGATTTTCATGAAAATTAATGACGACACTTTTAGAATCATCAGTTGTAAAATTTAACAACAAATACTAATAATATTATTGTTAAATTCATCAGAATTGCAATTTAAAAAATGTTGAAATTCATAAATTAATTCTGATGATTTTTTTAAATTTTCAGCGAAACCACCACCGCGATTTTCATGAAATTTCATGACGACACTTCTAGAATCATCAGTTGTAAAATTTATCAACAAACACTAATATTATTATTGTTAAATTTAACAGAATTGCGCTTTGAAATATGTTGAAATTCATTAATTAATCATTCTGATGATTTTTTAAATTTTCAGCCAAACCACCACCTCGCTTTTCATGAAATTTCATGACGATATTCCTAGAATCATCAGTTGTAAAATTTATTAACAAACACTAACAATATTATTGTTAAATTCATCAGAATTGCGCTTTGAAAAATGTTGAAATTCATAAATTAATCATTCTGATGATTTTTTTTTAATTTTCATCCAAACCACCACCTCGATTTTCATGAAATTTCATGACGACACTTCTAGAATCATCAGTTGTAAAATTTATCAACAAACACTAACATTATTATTATTAAATTCATTAGAATTGCACTTTGAAAAATGTTAAAATTCATAAATTAATCATTCTGGTGATTTTTTTAAATTTTCAACCAAACCACCACCTAGATTTTCATGAAATTTCATGACAACACTTCTAGAATCATCAGTTGTAACATTTATCAACAAACACTAACATTATTATTGTTAAATTCATCAGAATTGCGCTTTGAAAAATGTTGAAATTCATAAATGAATTATTCTGATGATTTTTTTAAATTTCCATCCAAACCACCACCTCGATTTTCATGAAATTTCATGACGACACTTCTAGTATCATCAGTTGTAAAATTTATTAACAAACACTAACAATATTATTATTAACTTCATCAGAATTGCAATTTGAAAATGTTGAAATTCTAAATTAATCATTCCGAAGATTTTTTTAAATTTTCAGCCAAACGCCCCCTTGATTTTCATGAAATTTCATGATGACACTTCTAAAATCATCAGTTGTAAAATTCATCAATAAATACTGACATTATTATAGTTAAATTCATCAGAATTGCGCTTTGAAAAATGTTGAAATTCATAAATTATTCATTCTGATGATTTTTTTTAATTTTCAGCAAAACCACCACCTCAATTTTCATGAAATTTCATGACGACACTTCTAAAATCATCAGTTGTAAAATGTATTACTAAGCACTGACATTATTGTGGTTAAATTCATCAAAATTGCACTTTGAAAAATGTTGAAATTCATAAATTAATTATTCCTATGATTCTTTTAAATTTTCAGCCAAACCACCACCTCGATTTTCATGAAATTTCATGACGACACTTCTAGAATCATCAGTTGTAAAATTTATTAACAAACACTAATAATATTATTGTTAAATTCATGAGAATTGCACTTTGAAAAATGTTGAAATTCATAAATTAATCATTCTGATGACTTTTTTAAATTTTCAGACAAACCACCAACTCGATTTTCATGAAATTTCCCGACGACACTTCTATAATCATCAGTTGTAAAATTTATCAACAAACATTAATATTATTATAGTTAAATTTATCAGAATTGCGCTTTGAAAAATGTTGAAATTCACAAATTAATCATTCTGATGATTTTTTTAAATTTTCAGCCAAACCACCACCTCGATTTACATGAAATTTCATGACAACACTTCTAGAATCATCAGTTGTAAAATTTATTAACAAACACTAACATTATTATTATTAAATTCATCAGAATTGCGCTTTGAAAATGTTGAAATTCATAAATTAAATATTCTGATGATTTTTTTAATTTTCAACCAAACCACCACCTCAATTTTCATGAAATTTCATGGCGACACTTCTAGAATCATCAGTTGTAAAATTTATCAACAAACACAAATAATATTATTGTTAAATTCATCAGAATTTCACTTTGAAAAATGTTGAAATTCATAAATTAATCATTCTGATGATTTTTTTAAATTTCCAGCCAAACCACCACCTCGATTTTCATGAAATTTCATGACGACACTTCTATAATCATCAGTTGTAAAATTTATCAACAAACATTAATATTATTATAGTTAAATTCATCAGAATTGCACTTTGAAAAATGTTGAAATTCATAAATTAATCATTCTGATGATTATTTTTAATTTTCATCCAAACCACCACCTCGATTTTCATGAAATTTCATGACGACGCTTCTAGAGTCATCAGTTGTAAAATTTATCAACAAACACTAACATTATTATTGTTAAATTCATCATAATTGCGCCTTGAAAAATGTTGAAATTCATAAATTAATCATTCTGATGATTTTTTTTAAATTTCAGTCAAACCACCACCTCGATTTTCATGAAATTTAATGACGACACTTCTAGTATCATCAGTTGTAAAATTCATTAACAAACACTAACATTATTATTGTTAAATTCATCAGAATTGCGCTTTGAAAAATGTTGAAATTCATAAATTAATCATTCTGATGATTTTTTTAAATTTTCAGACAAACCACCACCTAGATTTTCATGAAATTTCATGACGACACTTTTAGAATCATCAGTTGTAAAATTTATCAACAAACACTAATAATATTATTGTTAAATTCATCAGAATTGCGCTTTGAAAAATGTTGAAATTCATAAATTAATCATTCTGATGATTTTTTTAATTTTCAGGCAAACCACCAACTCGATTTTCATGAAATTTCATGACGACACTTCTAGAATCATCAGTTGTAAAATTTATCAACAAACACTAATATTATTATTGTTAAATTCATCAGAATTGCGCTTTGAAAAATGTTGAAAATCATAGATTAATCAATCTGATGATTTTTTTAAATTTTCAGCCAAACCACCACCTCTATTTTCATGAAATTTCATAACGACACTTCTAGAATCATCAGTTGTAAAATTTATCAACAAACACTAATAATATTATTGTTAAATTCATCAGAATTGCGCTTTGAAAAATGTTGAAATTCATAAATTAATCATTCTGATTATTTTTTTTTAATTTTCATCCAAACCACCACCTCGATTTTCATGATATTTCATGACGACACTTTTAGAATCATCAGTTGTAAAATTTATCAACAAACACCAAAATTATTATTGTTAAATTCATCAGAATTGCAATTTGAAAAATGTTGAAATTCATAAATTAATCTTCTGATGATTTTTTTAAATTTCCAGCCAAACCACCAACTCGATTTTCATGAAATTTCATGACGACACTTCTAGAATCATCAGTTGTAAAATTTATCAACAAACACTAACATTATTATTGTTAAATTCATCAGAATTGCGCTTTGAAAAATGTTGAAATTCATAAATTAATCATTCTGATGATTTTTTTAAATTTCCAGCCAAACCATCACCTCGATTTTCATGAAATTTCATGAGACACTTCTAAAATCATCAGTTGTAAAATTTATCATCAAACACTAAAATTATTATTGTTAAATTCATCAGAATTGCACTTTGAAAAATGTTGAAATTCATAAATTAATCTTCTGATGATTTTTTTAAATTTCCAGCCAAACCACCAACTCGATTTTCATGAAATTTCATGTCGACACTTCTAGAATCATCAGTTGTAAAATTTATCAACTGACACTAACATTATTATTGTTAAATTCATCAGAATTGCACTTTGAAAAATGTTGAAATTCATAAACTAATCATTCTGATGATTTTGTTTTTAATTTTTCAGCCAAACTACTACTTTTATTTTATTTTCATAAAATTTAATGAAGACACTATTAAAATCATCAGTATATCATAAGTACCATGACCTCTTTGTGCACATTAAAGATAATGCACGATCTTTACAAACCCTTTCACCACGAGAATGTTAATTACATGGAATCACGACAACTGGAAAACACGTGAGTATACATAAGCTGCAAGACAAAGGATATATAACTAACTCATTACTCACAGGGATTTCCATACATTTAAGTGTAATGTACGATCTCATGCATTATGTATTGGATTGAAACCTTGCGAAATAATTATACTTAATTGTTGGTACAAAGAATTGTTTTACTTAAGAAATGATTTTATATAAGACGTGTTATTTATAAAGAGACAACCTTTGAAGTGTAACTAAATCATTTGATCGTTTCAGGAAACCAATGGACCGTGTTTGATGTACTTACAGGAAAAATAGGGACGAGAAACAGTTGGCGTCCTTCCTCGGATTCGTCCTGCGTTTCGCATGTTGTTCCCCGTCCATTACACTTTAATTTACACCGCACACACAATTAATTACAAATAAATACTGTCTTATCGATCGGCACTAAAACGTGCTGATGGAGGAAGGAGCGAACAGGTCAAGTTCGCAGTCCGCGAGCCTCTGAAATAGAACTGACTGCTTTCGTCCTGCTGCGGTGATGTTTAACGCCGCGGCATGACGACGACCGCGACGCGGACGCCACTCTTTTTTTTCGGGGGACGCAAAATTTTGGTTCTTTACAAATATCTGCATCCGCAAGTGCATTGGCACGTCTAGACTCGTTCCGAAAAGGCCGTTGCTACCTGCCTACACTTGCTTATTGTATTGATTCAGTTGCACGAGCCCTTCTTCCCCCCCGAGTGTGTCACCGCAAACATCACCAGCAGGTAGCAACAGTGCCGAAACAGGTAAATTGTTATCGTGGGAAAGAAAACTGACTGCACGCGTGCGTTTGATCGAGAAACGAAACGTTCAAGAACGAATCGACTAAAAATAGATTATTAATTAGAGCACTGCCAAATTTTCCGCGGTTTAAAATCCATTCGCAATACCGCAGAAATTTGTCGATGTAATGATTTATAATAATTATTTTAAGGTACTTTATTAATCAAAGATATCTGATTACCTGGAAACATTTGGGATTTTTCGAAGGCCAAATAATAGGATTTTTTTGAACTCTTGTATTACATCCGTTTTCTTACAGCTTGTGTTTTTGACTTTTACATGATATCATCTATTAATTATAATAGGTGATTATAAAAATTAAAGGATTATTTATTGCTATATAGATTTTTTGGTTTTAAACATCAAAAACTCGTTCAATTAATTTTTTACAATCCTTCAAAGCGAATGCATTTTATTTATTCCACCTCAGATTTGAATCGTCGCCATTTTGTTTCTACCTCAAACATGGCGAATATTTTTATAAAAATTGAAAGACTATTTATTGTTTTATTAATTTTATGTTTTTAAACGTCAAAAACTAGGTTAATTAATTTTTTACAATTTTCAAAGCAACTAATGCTTTTTTTTATTTCACCTCCGATTTGAATCGTCGCCATTTTGTTTCTACCTCAAACATGGCGAATATTTTTATAAAAATTGAAAGATTATTTATTGTTTTATTAGTTTTTTGGTTTTGAACGTCAAAACCTCGTTCAATTAATTTTTTACAACTTTTCAAAGCGAATGCATTTTTTTTATTTCACCTCAGATTTGAATCATCACCACTTTGTTTCTACCTCAAACATGGCGAATATTTTTATAAAAATTGAAAGATTATTTATTGTGTCTTATCTTTTTGCTTTTAAATGTCAAAAACTCGGTTAATTATTTTTTTACAATTTTTCAAACCAGCGAATGCATTTTATTTATTCCACCTCAGATTTGAATCATCGCCATTTTGTTTCTACCTTAAACATGGCGAATATTTTTGTAAAAATTAAAAGATTATTTATTGTTTTATTCATTTTTTGCTTTTAAACGTCAAAAATTCGGTTAATTAATTTTTTACAATTTTTCAAACCAGCGAATGCATTTTATTTATTCCACCTCAGATTTGAATCGTCGCCATTTTGTTTCTACCTCAATCATGGCGAATATTTTTATAAAAATTGAAAGATTATTTATTGTTTTATTAATTTTTTGCTTTTAAACGTCAAAATCTCGTTCAATTAATTTTTTACAATTTATCAAACCAGCGAATGCATTTTTTTAATTTCACCTCAGATTTGGATCGTCACCATTTTGTTTCTACCTCATACATGGCGAATATTTTTATAAAAATTAAAACATTATTTATTGTTTTACAGATTTTTTGGTTTTAAACGCCAAAAACTCGCTTAATTAATTTTTTACAACTCTTCAAAGCGAATGCATTTTATTTATTCCACCTCAGATTTGAATCGTCATTGTTTTGTTTCTACCCCAAACATGGCGAATATTTTTATAAAAATTGAAAGATTATTTATTGTTTTATTATTTTTTTGCTTTTAAACGTCAAAAACTAGATTAATTAATTTTTTACAATGTTTCAAACTAACGAATGCATTTTTTTATTCCACCTCAGATTTGAATCGTCGCCATTTTGTTTCTACCTCAAACATGGCGAATATTTTTATAAAATTTGAAAGATTATTTATTGTTTTATTAATTTTTTCCTTTTAAACGTCAAAAACTAGATTAGTTAATTTTTTACAACTCTTCAAAGCGAATGCATTTTATTTATTTCACCTCAGATTTGAATCGTCGCCATTTTGTTTCTACCTAAAACATGGCGAATATTTTTATAAAATTTGAAAGATTATTTATTGTTTTATTAGTTTTTTGCTTTTAAACGTCAAAAACTCGGTTAATTAATTTTTTAAAATTTTTCAAACCAGCGAATGCATTTTTTTATTTCACCTCAGATTTGAATCGTCACCATTTTGTTTCTACCTCAAATATGGCGAATATTTTTATAAAAATTGAAAGATTATTTATTGTTTTATTAAGTTTTTGCTTTTAAACGTCAAAAACTCGGTTAATTAATTTTTTACAATTTTTCAAAGCAGCGAATGCATTTTATTTATTCCACCTCAGATTTGAATCATCGCCATTTTGTTTCTACCTCAAACACGGCGAATATTTTTATAAAAATTAAAAGATTATTTATTGTTTTATTAGTTTTTTGCTTTTAAACGTCAAAAACTCGGTTAATTAATTTTTTACAATTTTTCAAACCAGCGAATGCATTTTATTTATTCCACCTCGGATTTGAATCGTCGCCATTTTGTTTCTACCTCAAACATGGCGAATATTTTATAAAAATTGAAAGATTATTTATTGTTTTATTAGTTCTTTGCTTTTAAACGTCAAAAACTCGGTTAATTAATTTTTTACAATTTTTCAAACCAGCGAATGCATTTTGTTTATTTCACCTCAGATTTGAATCATCACCATTTTGTTTCTACCCCAAACATAGCGAATAATTTTATAAAAATTAAAGGATTATTTATTGTTTTATAAATGTTTTGATTTTAAACGCCAAAAACTCGATCAATTGATTCTTTACAATTTTTCAAACTGGCGAATGCATTTTATTAATTACACCTCAGATTTGAATCATCGCCATTTTGTTTCTACCCCAAACATGGCGAATATTTTTATAAAAATTGAAAGATTATTTATTGTTTTGTTAGTTTTTTGCTTTTAAACGTCAAAAACTCGGTTAATTAATTTTTTACAATTTTTCAAACCAGCAAATGCATTTTTTTTATTCCACCTCAGATTTGAATCATCGCCATTTTGTTTCTATCCCAAACATGGCGAATATTTTTATAAAAATTGAAAGATTATTTATTGTTTTATAAGTTTTTTGCTTTTAAACGTCAAAAACTCGATCAATTGATTTTTTACAATTTTTCAAACCAGCGAATGCATTTTATTATTCCACCTCATATTTGAATCATCGCCATTTTGTTTCTACCTCAAACATGGCGAATATTTTTATAAAAATTGAAGGATTATTTATTGTTTTATAGATTTTTTGACTTTAAACATCAAAAACTCGATCAACTAATTTTTTACAACTCTTCAAAGCGAATGCATTTTATTTATTTCATCTCAGATTTATATCATCGCCATTTTGTTTCTACCTCAAACACGGCGAATATTTTTATAAAAATTGAAAGATTATTTTTTGTTTTATTAGCTTTTTGCTTTTAAACGTCAAAAACTAGGTTAATTAATTTTTTACAATTTTTCAAACCAACGAATGCATTTTATTTATTCCACCTCAGATTTTAATCGTCACCATTTTGTTTCTACCACAAACATAGCGAATATTTTTATAAAAATTAAAAGATTATTTATTGTTTTATTAGTTTTTTGCTTTTAAACGTCGAAAACTCAGTTAATTAATTTTTTACAATTTTTCAAACCAGCGAATGCATTTTTTTATTTCACCTCAGATTTGAATCGTCGCCATTTTGTTTCTATCTCAAACATAGCGAATATTTTTATAAAAATTGAAAGATAATTTATTGCTTTATCCATTTTTTGCTTTTAAACGTCAAAAACTCAGTTAACTAATTTTTTACAATGTTTCAAACCAGCGAATGCATTTTTTTAATTTCACCTCAGATTTGAATCATCACCATTTTGTTTCTACCTCAAACATGGCGAATATTTTTATAAAAATTGAAAGATTATTTATTGTTTTATAGATTTTTTTGTTTTTAAACGTCAAAAACTCGATTAATTAATTTTTTACAATTATTCAAACCAACAAATGCATTTTTATTTATTTCAACTCAGATTTGAATCATCGCCATTTTGTTTCTACCTCAAACACGTCGAATATATTTATAAAAATTAAAGGACTATTTATTGTTTTATAGATTTTTTGGTTTTAAACATCATAAACTCGATCAATAAATTTTTTACAACTCTTCAAACGAATGCATTTAGTTATTTCACCTCAGATTTGAATCGTCACCGCTTTGTTTCTACCTCAAACATGGCGAATATTCTTATAAAAATTGAAAGATTATTTATTGTTTTATTAGCTTTTCGCTTTTAAACGTCAAAAACTCGTTTAATTAATTTTTTACAATTTTTCAAACCAGCGAATGCATTTTATTTATTCCACCTCAGATTTGAATCGTCGCCATTTTGTTTCTACCTCAAACATGGCGAATATTTTTATAGAAATTGAAAGATTATTTATTGTTTTATCAGTTTTTTGCTTTTAAACGTCAAAAACTCGGTTAATTAATTTTTTACAATTTTTCAAACCAGCGAATGCATTTTTTTATTTCACCTCAGATTTGAATCGTCGCCATTTTGTTTCTACCTCAAACACGGCGAATATTTTTATAAAAATTTAAAGACTATTTACTGTTTTATTAGCTTTTTGCTTTTAAACGTCAAAAACTCGGTTAATTAATTTTTTACAATTTTTCAAACCAGCGAATGCATTTTTTTTATTTCACCTCAGATTTGAATCGTCGCCATTTTGTTTCTACCTCATACATAGCGAATATTTTTATAAAAATTGAAAGATTATTTATTGCTTTATTAGTTTTAAACGTCAAAAACTCGGTTAATTCATTTTTTACAATTTTTCAAACCAGCGAATGCATTTTTTTATTCCACCTCAGATTTGAATCGTCACCATTTTGTTTCTACCTCAAACATGGCGAATATTTTCATAAAAATTGAAAGATTATTTATTGTTTTATTAGTTTTTTGCTTTTAAACGTCAAAAACTCAGTTAATTAATTTTTTACAGTTTTTCAAACCAGTGAATGCATTTTATTTATTCCACCTCAGATTTGAATCGTCACCATTTTGTTTCTACCTACAACATGGCGAATATTTTTATAAAAATTTAAGGATTATTTATTGTTTTATTCATTTTTTGCTTTTAAACGTCAAAAACTCGGTTAATTAATTTTTACAATTTTTCAAAGCAGCGAATGCATTTTATTTATTTCACCTCAGATTTGAATCGTCACCATTTTGTTTCTACCCCAAACATGGCGAATATTTTTATAAAAATTGAAAGATTATTTATTGTTTTATTAGTTTTTTCTTTTTAAACATTAAAAACTCGTTTGATTATTTTTTTACAATAGATTTTGTACTAAATTATGAATTTATTTTTCTCTCCAATAAATCAGATTTGTGTACATCGGAAAAACCTGCTGTAGCCGCTTAAACTAATCAATAATCACTGGAACAGCTCGTTCGTTTAATAATGCCGTCATTAATTCAACCGTTGAACGATTATTAAAACATTCGCCGAATTTATCATTTGTTTGCACGCGAAAAAAAATTGCTGAATGCAAACATCTCGTGTTACGATCACGACGGCCATGGACACGCTGTGAAAACAATTGAAATAATTAAACAAGGATTAATTCCCCATACGAGTGTTACATTGCGTAATATTTCTACGATTACTCATATTGTGTAATATTACCCATGGTTTTTAATACCAACAATAATAAATACATTAAGATTTAGAAAAAGTATATATAAATTGTTTATTTTGTTTATGGCTACTAATATCTGCTTTGATCATCGACCAGTAAGATATTTATTTATAGATTTGTTATTACAATTTTTCTCGTTAATTCTTTTACATGGCAACGCCTTTAATTGATGATATTTTCGTAATTACTGTTTATTCATGGGGGAGATAATAACTGTAACACGCGGCTTCGTTTACAGGGAATGCTTGTGTGAATTGATCGCGTTAAACTGATAACGCATAGTGCAAATATTTCCTTTATTCACGGTCGGGTATTTGGTGTTGTGGTGTTATCAACTAGAAAATAAATAAAACATTATTCATACTTATATTTCTTATGAACTCATGTTGGATAGTAAATAGTCGGCTATGTAAAAAATTCTATAAAATAATAATACGTCATTCATTTTTCATCAAAACAATAACCATATTTGAGGTAGAAACAAAATAGCAGCAATTCAAATCTGAGGTGAAATAAATAAAATGCATTCGCTGGTTTGAAAAATTGTAAAAAATTAATTAACCGAGTTTTTGACGTTTAAAAGCAAAAAACTAATAAAACAATAAATAATGTTTCAATTTTTATAAAAATATTCGCCATGTTTAAGGTAGAAACAAAATGGCGACGATTCAAATCTGAGGTGGAATAAAAAAATGCATTCGCTGGTTTGAAAAATTGTAAAAAATTAATTAACCGAGTTTTTGACGTTTAAAAACAAAAAACTAATAAAACAATAAATAATCTTTTATTTTTTGTAAAAATATTCGCAATGTTTGAGGTAGAAACAAAATGGTGACGATTCAAATCTGAGGTGGAATAAAAAAATGCATTCGCTGGTTTGAAAAATTGTAAAAAATTAATTAACCGAGTTTTTGACGTTTAAAAGCAAAAAACTAATAAAACAAGAAATAATCTTTCAATTTTTATAAAAATATTCGCCGTGTTTGAGGTAGAAACAAAATGGTGACGATTCAAATCTGAGGTGAAATAAAAAAATGCATTCGCTGGTTTGAAAAATTGTAAAAAATTAATTAACCGAGTTTTTGACGTTTAAAAGCAAAAAATGAATAAAACAATAAATAATCTTTCAATTTTAATAAAAATATTTGCCATGTTTGAGGTAGAAACAAAATGGCGACGATTCAAATCTGAGGTGGAATAGAAAAATGCATTCGCTGGTTTGAAAAATTGTAAAAAATTAATTAACCGAGTTTTTGACGTTTAAAAGCAAACAGCTAATAAAACAATAAATAATCTTTTAACTTTTATAAAAATATTCGCCATGTTTAAGGTAAAAACAAAATGGTGACGATTCAAATCTGAGTCAAATAAAAAAATGCATTCGCTGGTTTGAAAAATTGTAAAAAATTAATTAACGGAGTTTTTAACGTTTAAAAGCAAAAAACTAATAAAACAATAAATAATCTTTCAATTTTTTTAAAAATATTCGCCGTGTTTGAGGTAGAAACAAAATGGTGATGATTCAAATCTGAGGTGGAATAAATAAAATGCATTCGCTTTGAAGAGTTGTAAAAAATTAATTAATAGAGTTTTTGATGTTTAAAACCCAAAAATTGATAAAGCAATAAATAATGCTTTAATTTTTATAAAAATATTCGCCATGTTTGAGGTAGAAACAAAATGACGATGATTCAAATCTGAGGTGGAATAAATAAAATGCATTCGCTGGTTTGAAAAATTGTAAAAATTTAATTAACGGAGTTTTTGACGTTTAAAAGCAAAAAACTAATAAAACAATAAATAATCTTTCAATTTCAAATATTCGCCATGTTTGGGGTAGAAACAAAATGGCGACGATTCAAATCTGAGGTGGAATTAAAAAAATGCATTCGCTGGTTTGAAAAATTGTAAAAAATTAATTAATCGAGTTTTTGATGATTAAAAACAAAAAACTAATAAAACAATAAATAATCTTTCAATTTTTATAAAAATGTTCGCTATGTTTGAGGTAGAAACAAAATGGCGACGATTCAAATCTGAGGTGGAATAAAAAAATGCATTCGCTGGTTTGAAAAATTGTAAAAAATTAATTAACCGAGTTTTTGACGTTTAAAAACAAAAAACTAATAAAACAATAAATAATCTTTCAATTTTTATAAAAACATTCGCCGTGTTCGGGGTAGAAACAAAATGGCGACGATTCAAATCTGAGGTGAAATAAAAAAATGCATTCGCTCGTTTGAAAAATTGTAAAAAATTAATTAACCGAGTTTTTGACGTTTAAAAGCAAAAAACTAATAAAACAATAAATAATCTTTCATTTTTTATAAAAATATTCGCCATGTTTGGGGTAGAAACAAAATGGTGACGATCCAAATCTGAGGTGGAATAAATAAAATGCATTCGCTGGTTTGAAAAATTGTAAAAAATTAATTAACCGAGTTTTTAACGTTTAAAAACAAGAAACTAATAAAACAATAAATAATCTTTCAATTTTTATAAAAATATTCGCCATGTTTGGGGTAGAAACAAAATAGCGATGATTCAAATCTGAGGTGAAATAAATAAAATGCATTCGCTTTGAAGGGCTGTAAAAAATTAATTAGTCGAGTTTTTTTGACGTTTAAAAGCAAAAAATAAATAATACAATAAATAGTCTTTCAATTTTTATAAAAATATTTGCCATGTTTGAGGTAAAAACAAAATGGCGACGATTCAAATCTGAGGTGGAATAAATAAAATGCATTCGCTGGTTTGAAAAATTGTAAAAAATTAATTAACCGAGTTTTTGACGTTTAAAAGCAAAAAATCTATAAAACAATTAATAATGTTTTAATTTTTATAAAAATATTCGCCGTGTTTGTGGTAGATACAAAATGGTGACGATTCAAATCTGGGGTGAAATAAAAAATGCATTCGCTGGTGTGAAAAATTGTAAAAAATTAATTAATCGAGTTTTTGACGTTTAAAAGCAAAAAACTAATAAAACAATAAATTATTTTTCAATTTTTATAAAAATATTCGCCATTTTTGGGGTAGACACAAAATGGCGACGATACAAATCTGAGGTGAAATAAATAAATGCATTCGCTGGTTTGAAAAATTGTAAAAAATTATTTAACCTAGTTTTTGACGTTTAAAAGCAAAAAATGAATAAAACAATAAATAATCTTTCAATTTTTATAAAAATATTCGCCATGTTTGAGGTAGAAACAAAATGGTGACGATTCAAATCTGAGGTGGAATAAAAAAATGCATTCGCTGGTTTGAAAAATTGTAAAAAATTAATTAACCGAGTTTTTGACGCTTAAAAGCAAAAAACTAATAAAACAATAAATAATCTTTCAATTATTATAAAAATATTCGCCATGTTTAAGGTAGAAACAAAATGGCGACGATTTAAATCTGAGGTGGAATAAATAAAATGCATTCGCTGGTTTGAAAAATTGTAAAAAATTAATTAACCGAGTTTTTGACGTTTAAGAGCAAAAAACTGATAAAACAATAAATAATCTTTAAATTTTTATAAAAATATTCGCCATGGTTGGGGTAGAAACAAAATGACGATGATTCAAATCTGAGGTTTAATTAATAAAATTCATTCACTGGTTTGAAAAATTGTAAAAAATTAATTAACCGAATTTTTGACGTTTGAAAGCAAAAAATCTATAAAACAATAAATAATCTTTCAATTTTTATAAAAATATTCGCCATGTTTGAGGCAGAAACAAAATGGTGACGATTCAAATCTGAGGTGGAATAAAAAAATGCATTCGCTGGTTTGAAAAATTGTAAAAAATTAATTAACCGAGTTTTTGACGTTTAAAAGCAAAAAACTAATAAAACGATAAATAATCCTTCAATTTTTATAAAAATATTCGCCATGTTTGAGGTAGAAACAAAATGGCGACGATTCAAATCTGAGGTGGAATAAATAAAATGCATTCGCTGGTTTGAAAAATTGTAAAAAATTAATTAACCGAGTTTTTGACGTTTAAAAGCAAAAAACTAATAAAACAATAAATAATCTTTCAATTTTTATAAAAACATTCGCCATGTTTGAGGTAGAAACAAAATGGCGACGATTCAAATCTGAGGTGGAATAAATAAAATGCATTCGCTTAGAAGAGTTGTAAAAAATTAATTAACCGAGTTTTTGACGTTTAAAGGCAAAAAATTAATAAAACAATAAATAATCTTTCAATTTTTATAAAAATATTCGCCGTGTTTGAGGTAGAAACAAAATGGCGACGATTAAAATATGAGGTGGAATAAAAAAATGCATTCGCTGGTTTGAAAAATTGTAAAAAATTAATTCACCGAGTTTTTGACGTTTAAAAGCAAAAAATAAATAAAATAATAAATAATCTTTCAATTTTTATAAAAATATTCGCCATGTTTGGGGTAGAAACAAAATGGCGGTGATTCAAATCTGAGGTGAAATAAAGAAAATGCATTCGCTTAGAAGAGTTGTAAAAAATTAATTAATCGAGTTTTTGACGTTTAAAAGCAATAAACTAATAAAACAATAAATAATCTTTCAATTCTTACAAAAATATTTGCCATGTTTGTGGTAGAAACAAAATGGCGATGATTCGAATCTGAGGTGAAATAAATAATATGCATTCGCTTAGAAGAGTTGTAAAAAATTAATTGATCGAGTTTTTGACGTTTAATAGCAAAAAATGAATAAAACAATAAATAATCTTTCAATTTTTATAAAAATATTTGCCATGTTTGAGGTAGAAACAAAATGGCGACGATTCAAATCCAAGGTGGAATTCGCTGCTTTGAAAAATTGTAAAAAATTAATTAAGCGAGTTTTTGGCGTTTAAAACCAAAAAATCTGTAAAACAATAAATAATGTTTTAATTTTTATAAAAATATTCGCCGTGTTTGTGGTAGAAACAAAATGGTGACGATTCAAATATGAGGTGGAATAAACAAAATGCATTCGCTGGTTTGGAAAATTGTAAAAAATTAATTAACGGAGTTTTTGGCGTTTAAAAGCAAAAAACTAATAAAACGATAAATAAACTTTCAATTTTTATAAAATTATTCGCCATGTTTGAGGTAGAAACAAAATGGCGACGATTCAAATCTGAGGTGGAATAAATAAAATGCATTCGCTGGTTTGAAAAATTGTAAAAAATTAATTAACCGAGTTTTTGACGTTTAAAAGCAAAAAACTAATAAAACAATAAATAATCTTTCAATTTTTATAAAAATATTCGCCATGTTTGAGGTAGAAACAAAATGGCGACGATTCAAATCTGAGGTGGAATAAATAAAATGCATTCGCTGGTTTGAAAAATTGTAAAAAATTAATTAACCGAGTTCTTGACGTTTAAAAGCAAAAAACTAATAAAATAATAAATAATCTTTCAATTTTTATAAAAATATTCGATATGTTTAAGGTAGAAATAAAATGGCGACGATTCAAATCTGAGGTGGAATAAAAAACTGCATTCGCTCGTTTGAAAAATTGTAAAAAATTAATTAACCAAGTTTTTGACGTTTAAAAGCAAAAAACTAATAAAACAATAAATAATCTTTCATTATTTATAAATATATTCGCCATTTTTGAGGTAGAAACAAAATGGTGAGGTGGAATAAATAAAATGCATTCGCTGGTTTGAAAAATTGTAAAAAATTAATTCACCGAGTTTTTGACGTTTAAAAGCAAAAAGCTAATGAAACAATAAATAATCTTTCAATTTTTACAAAAATATTCGCCATGTTTGAGGTAGAAACAAAATGGTGACGATTCAAATCTGAGGTGGAATAAAAAAATACATTCGCTGGTTTGAAAAATTGTAAAATATTAATTAACGGAGTTTTTGACGTTTAAAAACAAAAAAATTATAAAACAATAAATAATCTTTGAGTTTTTATAAAAATATTCGCCATTTTTGAGGTAGAAACAAAATGGTGAGGAAAAATAAACAAAATGCATTCGCTGGTTTGAAAAATTGTAAAAAATTAATTCACCGAGTTTTTGACGTTTAAAAGCAAAACACTAATAAAACAATAAATAATCTTTCAATTTTTATGAAAATATTCGCCATGTTTGAGGTAGAAACAAAATGGTGACGATTCAAATTTGAGGTGGAATAAATAAAATGCATTCGCTGGTTTGAAAAATTTTAAAAAATTAATTAACCGAGTTTTTGACGTTTAAAAGCAAAAAATCTATAAAACAATAAATAATCTTTCAATTTTTATAAAAATCGTCGCCATGTTTGAGATAGAAACAAAATGGCGATGATTCAAATCTGAGGTGAAATAAATAAAATGCATTCGCTTTGACGGGTTGTAAAAAATTAATTAATCAAGTTTTTGACGTTTAAAAGCAAACAACTAATAAAACAATAAATAATCTTTTAATTTTTATAAAAATATTCGCCATGTTTAAGGTAAAAACAAAATGGTGACGATTCAAATCTGAGTCAAATAAAAAAATGCATTCGCTGGTTTGAAAAATTGTAAAATATTAATTAACGGAGTTTTTGACGTTTAAAAACAAAAAAATAATAAAACAATAAATAATCTTTGAGTTTTTATAAAAATATTCGCCATTTTTGAGGTAAAAACAAAATGGTGAGGTGGAATAAATAAAATGCATTCGCTGGTTTGAAAAATTGTAAAAAATTAATTCACCGAGTTTTTGACGTTTAAAAGCAAAAAGCTAATAAAACAATAAATAATCTTTCAATTTTTACAAAAATATTCGCCATGTTTGAGGTAGAAACAAAATGGTGACGATTCAAATCTGAGGTGGAATAAAAAAATACATTCGCTGGTTTGAAAAATTGTAAAATATTAATTAACGGAGTTTTTGACGTTTAAAAACAAAAAAATAATAAAACAATAAATAATCTTTGAGTTTTTATAAAAATATTCGCCATTTTTGAGGTAGAAACAAAATGGTGAGGAAAAATAAACAAAATGCATTCGCTGGTTTGAAAAATTGTAAAAAATTAATTCACCGAGTTTTTGACGTTTAAAAGCAAAACACTAATAAAACAATAAATAATCTTTCAATTTTTATAAAAAAATATTCGCCTTGTTTGAGGTAGAAACAAAATGGCGACGATTCAAATCTGAGGTGGAATTAAAAAATGCATTCGCTGGTTTGAAAAATTGTAAAAAATTAATTGATCTTATTTTTGATATTTAAAATCAAAAAATCTATAAAACAATAAATAGTGGTTTAATTTTTATAAAAATATTCGCCGTGTTTGGGATAGAAACAAAATGGCGATGATTCAAATCAGAGGTGAAATAACAAAATGCATTCGCTGGTTTGAAAAATTGTAAAAAATGAATTAATCTAGTTTTTGACGTTTAAAAGCAAAAAACTAATAAAACAATAAATAATCTTTCAATTTTTATAAAAATATTCGCCATGTTTGAGGTAGAAACAAAATGGCGATGATTCAAATCTGAGGTGGAATAAATAAAATGCATTCGCTGGTTTGAAAATTTGTAAAAAATTATTTAACCGAGTTTTTGACGTTTAAAAGCAAAAAATGAATAAAACAATAAATAATCTTTCAATTTTTATAAAAATATTCGCCATGTTTGAGGTAGAAACAAAATGGCGCCGATCCAAATCTGACGTGGAATAAAAAAATACATTCGCCGGTTTGAAAAATTGTAAAAAATTAATTAATCGAGTTCTTGACGTTTAAAAGCAAAAAATTAATAAAACAATAAATAATCTTTCAATTTTTATGATAATATTCGCCATGTTTGAGGTAGAAACAAAATGGCGACGATTCAAATCCGAGGTGGAATAAATAAAATGCATTCGCTGGTTTGAAAAATTGTAAAAAATTAATTAACCGAGTTTTTGATGTTTAAAAGCAAAAAACTAATAAAACAATAAATAATCTTTCAATTTTTATAAAAATATTCGTCATGTTTGAGATAGAAACCAAAATTAATCGAGTCATTCACGTAATTGTTAGTGTAGCACAATCGTCGGTAATTGAAAGATTAATTGTCTTTCAATCGTAACCGAGGCTTAATAATTACATTCAATTGAGTTAACGCATCGTTTCGCCATCCATCAATCAATAATGGCTAATTCAAGTCGTTTGCTTTGTGGAGACGCGTAATTTTAGTGTTTTTTATTCCGTACGAAACCTTTGTAATAATGTCAGCGTAATGTCAACACGTGAGGGGAGAGGCGGGGGGGTGAAACGAATGTTAATTATATGCAGAAGCGGTGACCCAGAAAATTAGCGATCCGAAAATTCGATTAAGCCACTCCTACAAATGTAATTTTTCTACGATGTATATAAATTTCAATTCGTAAATATTACACAAATGTTTACGATGAATTAAATTCTTACTTCTACAAATGTTTATCTTTAAAATTAAGTGCGGTAATTAAATGAATCTTTAATTGGGTATTTATTTGCTTGAAGAGTATTTGTCCTGCACCAGTAAATCGTAAATCATTACGCTTGTAATCTAACACGAGCTTCAAGTCTTAAACCTTTTGTTTGCAGTGCACTTTACTGTGAAATGGAATAACCTAGTTGCTGTTTTCTTTTTTGCGGTGGTAGCACATTGTTACGGGATGATAATATTGTGCAATGTTTGTAAAACGGTCTGAGAGATTATGATAATTGTTTGTACGATTAAAACTGAGATAAAAAGTTAGTAACATGGCTAAGAAAAACTTTTTATCTAAGTTTAACCTTAAAAAATGTAAGGATTTAGGGAATTTAAAAATTAAAAAACGGATAGAAAATATTTACAGCTTTATTGACTAAAAAAAAAAAACGTATGAAGTCTATCAACCATTCGGATCCCAGCCTCAGTCAGGGAAGGGAAACGGGGGGCTAAACAAAATGGAGAAAGTCTCTCTCTCTTTTCTATAACACTTCTTAAACGGAATCAATCGATACAAAAAGAAATGACCACTTACAAACTAATACATACGTAAATATATATATATACATATACGGAATCGGGCGTAAATAAATCACTAATCGTTCTGTTCATCAGTTACTAACAATGATTCACTTAAAATTAATAAACTTCTTTGTACAAAAAAAACCGTGTAAGTATACAACAAATTAATATCGATATGAACATTTACAAACAGCATAAGGAATTAAATTAAATCAATAATTTTGGTTTTGTACTGAAACGTGTACACTGTGAGAATTATTAAAACAATGAAAGGGTTAAAATTATTTTTATTATTTTTTTTTGGTTCTGTAAGAATTTTGTTGATTTAGCACCATTGCGTTCCTAAATAGGTAAATTCACGACTTACACCATTTATAAACATCATGTATGTACAGAAATTGTATTTAAACGCACTTAATCGTCGTTCAGTCCGGGAATATGGGGGCGCGGCCTCTTCGGGGGCGGCGTGCCGTACGCACCGGCCTCCGTGTTTGTCCTTTTGACCGGCTCGCACTCGGCCAGCATCTCTTCAGCCTTTTTGATTAGGTCCTCTTCGGATAAGGAGCTGAGCACGCTGCCACCACCTCCGCCGGTGCTGGAAGTCGTCGTCGTCGTCCTCTCAAGGTCGTGGGGAAGTTTCAGCTTCGACGAAGATTTAGGTAGATTCAGCGGTATCGTAACATCAGGCTTGTGAGCGGCGGCGGTACCGATCAGCGGCCTCGAGCTCAGTTTGGGCAACATCAGCGGAATGGTGAGATCCGTGGAGGCGCCCGGTATCGACGAACTAGAGTTCTCCCCCTGAAATACATACAATAATTTAAATTGATTATTTAGATATAATATCCTAAAAGAAATCAGTAGCCTGACTCTTGGAAATTTAATCGACCAAGATTATCAAGAATGGCAGAGAACGTGGATAATATTAACCAGCCTTTTCATGACGACCCAAAACTTTTATTGCGCTTTAAATGTGCGTAGACCATCATTACACCCCAATAAGGCACAAAGACCTAAAGCTAAAGCTATTGATCCTTCAGATAATATCATGTGAAATGTATTGAATTGAAAAACTTACTTGTGAATCTATACTATCAGTTTTAGAACCTATCGTCTTGATGCTCTCCAGTATCTGCTGCAGGTTGCTGGGCAGTGCGATATTCGCTAAATTGGATGTGCCAATGTCCGACGTGGCGGAAGACACCAGATCCTGGGACACCTTGTGAATCTCCGCCTTCTGGGCGGCAATTCTCTGGTCCAGTTCCGCCATCTCGCGCTGCAACTCTAAACTATTTGACGGAAGCCCAGGCGTGTCTTCTAAACCTGAAAATTCACGATTAATTAATTGTAAATTATAAAAATCCTGATGTGTATATTAATTACCTGGTATATTATAAAACTTATTATTAAAAGGCTCGAATGTCTGCGTGTTTAACCCTGATTCCAAGAAGGAACTGCTCTTCACGTTTCCCTTCAGCAAATTGGATATGTCGTCGGCGTTCAGTCGAGAATTCGTCGTCGTTTCCGGCATCGTGTCCGGATCGGAATCTTCTGGACTGTACGGTTCATCTAAAAATACAAATAAATAATTAACTATAAAAATGTTCTAATGAAAATGAAAATGAAAATTCAACATTTGATAATGACCTGCCAAGGTCGAAACTATAATTGTGTCAAAATTGATAATATATTGTAAACTTTGTTTGTGTATATTATACAATAAATAGTGGTATAAAACACTTAAAAATTATTTTCATTTGCCCTTTTTAAAAATGTTCTACTTCGTAATACATTTTTGTAACGATAAACAAGCTAAATTTGTCGAAACTAGTCTTCAAATTTTCAAAGTTATCCTGTTTTATTCAATTTAACCATAAAAAATAAACGTTTAATTTTGGTGGCGTTAACTTTATGTGTGAATAAAGTGGTAAAAGTAATCGTATCACCTTTTTTTTAATAAAAAATAAGTAATGATTTTTTGGATGTTTATTATTTATTTACCCATATCATCGACGGGTTCCTCCTCTTCTTCCTCTTCGGGAACATCCGGTGGCGGCGGAGGCACAGGCAGTGGAACTGTAGGGATTTTCACCCTGGGATCTCTGCTTGGCGGCGGTGTGTAGGAACGTGTGGCAGAAGGCGGCGTCGCCGGCGCCGGCGGGATTATGTCGACCTTGACCCTCTTGTGAAGAACCGGCGCGGGCAAGTGCTCGGCGGGCCTCTTCTTCTTGTCCCTCACCAGCACGCCCAACAGAAGGGCAGGCCTATTATCCTCAAAACCTACATCAACAACAAAGAAATGGTAATAATATTATTCCTCGGAAGCTTAATTAATTTTATTGCAAACCGCGAGACGATAAGGAATTAAAGTTTCTATGTATATGTAGGGTGGGTGGGTGGCCTCTATCCCACCCTCCAATCAGTAAAACATAAGCGAGGGTTTTAATTAAAAGCTGTAAAATATAAATAAACACAAAATAATTCCAACTAGAGACTTATTCATACAAATTTTTCAAATAATGTTTGATCATGTTTTACAAATTTTAACTAAAACCCTCGCTTATGTTTCACTGATTGGTGGATGGGATAGAGGCCACCCACCCACCCTACATATACATATAAACTTCAATTCCTTATCGTCTCGTATTTTGAAGTAAAATTAATTACAAAACTTTTTGAATAAAAAACGAAATTAAAGAGGTAACATTTTTGAGTGAGTAAATTAATAAAAATTTGATGCATGATGGGTGGGTAGTCTTTAAATCTAAATTAGATAAGATTAACTATAGAAAATCATATATATTTAAACTCAAATTTTGATTTTGTTTTTTTTCATTATATAAAGGGTTTGACTGTTTTTAGCAGCATAATCATCAACGATT